>CM054136.1:78002419-78012419 GCA_028751875.1 Rapana venosa | reverse complement strand
TCCAGTCCCCGTGTGTATGCGGTTTTGTAAATTTTGTCATCTGTTCCCACCGGCACACAATGGCCTACTCTTTCGAAAAGCGGAACAGGTTTTAACATGTGCGCAAGATGTTCTGCATGCGTTCGCACATGGGGCCTCGGTTTATAGTCTCGTCCGAAGGACTTTGACATTCAGTTCGATTTTTTTTGTCAAACTGGGGAAGAAAGGGTGAGGCTGGGAATCGAACCCAGAACCTCACGGTTCTTTGTTGGCAGGCAAACGTCTTAACCGTCCTGCCACCTTCCTTCCTGTGGGTTTAAAAGCTTGTACAGCCAGTCGGGGGACTGGTTAGCTCAGTGGTCAGAACACTCGCTACCCCCCCCCCCCCCCCCCAGCCAAGTTAAGCAGCGTCGAGCGTGGTTACCACTTGGATGGGTGACAGTTTACGCGCCTTGGCTCTAGAACAGTTCCCCCCAGTTCACCCAGCTGTAAATGGGTACCTGCCCTCTTTAGGGTCAGGGAAGGTAAAGCAGCGAGGGAGAGGAGATGGGCGCCGCCCTCAATATGCTGGCCCCTAGAGAAGTTGAGGTCTCTGACTCCTCGCTCCCCTACGGCCTTCTAGGTTATTGGACACCTTTACGTTTATTTACAGCCAGTCTTAAGGTCAAAGTCTTGTCTGTGGGGTTTCTCCAGTTCTGTGTGCCCCCGGTGGGACTGATCTTAACTGGCCACGTCAAGTTGTTGAACACAATACAAGATGCAAATGGTAAAGGCGTTCCCATATCCTAAGTGGTCGTTAGGGAGTGAGGTGTCAGGGAGCTTTAGCGTCTCTAGGGGCCAGTATATTGAGGCTGGTGCCTATTTTCTTTCCCTCGCTGCTTGACCTTTCCTGTCTTTAGAGAGGGCAGGCACTCATTTACAGCTGGGTGAAAAGCGGGACTGTGTTGAAGCTAAGGCACAAGAATGGAATGGAAGAAGTTAGGGGGTAGCATAATATGTATATATTACATTATATTATATTATATTATATCATATTATATTATATTATATTATATTATATTATATTATAATGTAGGAGTGGCTAAAACAGAAGTTGGGATGAGTGAGGCCAGTGCTAGAAAAATAGGATGGGAATAAAAATCGTGATCACCGATCCTGTTCAAGCCTAGCAGAACCAAATTCTCCCACGGTAATGCATGCAGTATGCCTGTCTGAAAATTATGTGCTAAGATATTCCCTCTTTTCTCTCCCTCTCTTTTGTTTCTGCTTTGTTCCCTTTTCCCTGTACATTTTCCGCATTCTTGGTCAATTCTCCCGCTATATTTTTCCTCCTGACAGACGTATAAGATGAAAATTCTCTCTCATGCCGAAGTCGGATACACTGGGTCTGACTTGTCAGGCGCTTAACGACAGTGCAACGCATTTTGGCTCATAATTACGACAGACAGCAACAGTTACTGTCTGAGCAAATGACAACGACGAGAACGATTTATTTTATTTTTTATTTAATTATTCTTTTGTATCGAGGATAATGGAATAAGCACTCACGTGCTTTTTTTTACATCCAGTCCCCGTGTGTATGCGGTCTTGTCAATTCTGTCATGTGTTCCCACCGGCACACAATGGCCTACTCTTTCGAAAAGCGGGAACAGGATTTTAACGTGTGCGCAAGATGTTCTGCGTGCGTTCGCACATGGGGTCTCGGTTTATAGTCTCATCCGAATCAAACAGTACGTTGTGACGGAACAGATTGATAATGGAAAGGTAGAGGTAAGTATGAAGCAATAATAGCAGCGTAGATGATATCACACACGCAGAAGGGACACGCCTCAAAACTAGAATAAGAACAACACCTCAACCTTACCAGCTTTGAAAGAAAAAAGCCCCCCCCAAAAAAAACCAACAACAACCCCAAAACAACCACACCACCAACAACAATAACCAAAAACAACCCACAACAACAACAACTCCCCCCCTTAGAAATCCATGGTAATATAAAACAACATTCCAAATTAAGGCCAGCTTAATAAAAAAAAATCCCAGAATGATGTACGGATGTTATGTAAGAAGTCAAAGAAAGTTTGTCGATGTAAATGAAATTACCCAGAGATTTTAAGACATCAGCCTGTTCCGCGAGTAAATACAGAGAACAGACGGAAAAGAGGAAAGATGGGTGGGTGGGTGGGGAATGTAATATAAATATAGAGACACAGACAGGGACGGACGGACACACACACACACACACACACACACACACACACACACACACACACACACACACACACACACACACACACACACACACACACCACACACACATACACACACACACGCGCGCGCGCGCACACACACACACATACACACACACGCACGCACGTACAACATACACTCCATCAGCCCCACCACCCCTCTTCCACACACACACACATACACGCACACCCATTAATAACCCTCCCTCAACACACACACACACACACACACACACACACACACACACACACACACACACACACACACACACACACACACACACACACACACACACACACACACACACACACACAAACTTCGGATGAGACTATAAACCGAGGCCCAGTGTGCGAACGCATGCAGAACATCTTGCTCACACGTTAAATCCTGTTCCGCTTTTCGTAAGAGTAGGCCATTGTGTGTCGGTGGGAACAGATGACAAAATTTACAAAACCGCATACACACGGGGACTGGATGTAAAAAGAAGCACATTAGTGCTTATTCCATTATCCTCGATATAAAAGAATAAATAAATAAATAAATAAATGCACACGAAAACTACATTAGCCCTCTCCACCCCTTTCCCCTACACACACAGACACACTAAGAGGCAATGACGCAGTTGCCAAAGTGATGTGCCTGAGGTCATTCCCACAGATAGAGTTCATTTCCGTCATCAGAGTAGTCGCCCAATCCCCCCCAGTGCCCCTCCTCCCCAAGCCATTTCCCCCTGTACTTACCACTAGCTCTATCTGTCCGTCTGTCTGTAGCTGTATGTAGCTGTCTGTCTGTCTGTCTGTAGCTGTCTGTAGCTGTCTGTCTGTCTGTCTGTAGCTGTCTGTAGCTGTCTGTCTGTAGCTGTCTGTCTGTCTGTGGCTGTCGGCACTGGGGGAGACTTACATACTACTACTGGAATTATTCAGATGGTGTGTGTGTGTGTGTGTGTGTGTGTGTGAGAGAGAGAGAGAGAGAGAGAGAGAGAGAGAGGACAGAGAGAGAGAGAGAGACAGAGAGAGAGAGAGAGAAAGAGAGAGAGAGAGAGATAGAAAGAGAGAGAGAAAGGGAAAGAGAGAGTGAGAGAGAAACACACATGCACAGCTACACCAACACACTTCATCACACTGTCACACATAGACACACAGACACAACACATAGACAACACACACACGCACGCACGCACGCACGCACGCACGCACATACACAAACGGAGAGAGAAAAAGGTCCAGTAACAAACACGGATGTAATGTCTATCTGAACTTCTCTAAAGATAGTTTTCCTGGCACTGTCTGGGCTGCACTTAACGGTTAAACCTTTGATTTGGGTGATGTATAACACTGCTCAGCAACAACTCCTCTGTCTTTGTCCGTGTGCCTTTCTTGCCCCCCCCCCCCACCCCACTGCCCCACCGCCCCCCCCCCCCCCTCTTCCCACCCCCACCCCACCTCACCAAAGTCTGAGAGCTAAGGTTGACTATGTCTGCAAACACCATGATTACCGAGGAAAGCAAGAAGCATCATTATTCAAAGACAAACTGCCCAGTAATCTTAACTTCTTCTTTCTTTTGACCATCTGCCTCGTAAAACATGTTTGTCCGTCGTGTTTGACGATGACCTCTAAAACAGCAGAGGAGGCAGCAGCTGTTTCAGAAATTGGGCAGAAATTTGATTATAGTGAAGGGTGCCTTACGCAAAGTACATCCCCACTCTCTCGGCTAAGAGGGCATACGGACAGTCAGTGTTGATGTTCTTCAAAGGCCAACTAGCTCCCCAGGGCTGCAGCACACAAGGACTGCGCAAGTCAAGCCTCCTAGTCAGAGAGTCGTAGTCGATCACTAAAGACTAAGCTGTAAAGTGGAATTCCATGAGTGGGAAAGAAAGCCACTGGTCATACAGCCTCTCACTTTGCTGTTGCCCCCAGCGTCAATGGTTTAATCAAGAACTGTGATGAAAGCTTGTAGAATCAGGGGAATACTGCAGCACATAAGGACTGTGCAAGCCAAGCCTCCTAGTCAGAGAGTCGTGGTCGATGACTTAAGAGTAAGCTGAAAAGTGAGAGTGGGAAGAAAGCCGCTGATCATACATATCTGTCTTGGAATCTGAACCCAATTCTTCTGTCTCTCTGCCATGGAATCTGAACCCAATTCTTCTGTCTCTCTGCCATGGAATCTCAACCCAATTCTATTCTGTCTCTCTGCCATGGAATCTCAACCCAATTCTATTCTGTCTCTCTGCCATGGAATCTCAACCCAATTCTATTCTGTCCCCCTACCATGGAATCTCAACCCAATTCTTCTGTCCCTTTACCATGGAATCTCAACCCAATTCTTCTGTCTCTCTGCCATTGAATATCAACCCAATTCTTCTGTCCCTTTGCCATGGAATCTGAACCCAATTCTCTTCTGTCCAGCTACAGCCATTTGTCATGCTTTAGTCTGGTGGTCTGGCTCCAAAAAACAGGTCTTCCCAGGTTTCTGTGTGTGGGAGAATCTGTCTGCTGGAATCATCAACAGGAGACGTGTCAGGCTGTCTGGCTGCTTGGCGGGGCAGCAGAGTGAGGGTTGTATTGTGTGCTGTGGTTACTGCTAAAGTGGGCATTAAGCGCTTCGATTTGTTTGTTTTTTACAAGATTCAGCGCTATATAAATTCCATATATTATTATTATTATTATTAGAGCTGAAGGAATTTATTTATTAATTTTATTTATTTATATTATATCGAGGATAATGGAATAAGCACTTACGTGCTTTTTTTTTTACATCCAGTCCCCGTGTGTATGCGGTTTTTGTCAATTCTGTCATCTGTTCCCACCGGCACACAATGGCCTACTCTTACGAAAAGCCGAACATGATTTTAACGTGTGCGCAAGATGTTCTGCGTGCGTTCGCACATCACGGGGCCTCGGTTTATAGTCTCATCCGAGGGACTTTTGGGGAGAGTGGAGTCAGCACTGATGTTAAGTCCAGTACATGAATCAAGAATGGGGATGGGACAGCCTGGTGGACAGAACCTTGCAGAAATGCACTTGCCCATAATTATGTCCTCGAGACAAACTGCTTCACAACCTTAACCCTATTCTGACCCTTTAATTCTAACCCAGTTCTTCTGTGTGTCTGTATCATACTATTAACTCTATTTAAAAAAACAAACCCAACTGCCTCATAATCTTAACCCAAATCCTTTGAATCTGTCTCGTAATCCGAAACCCAAATCCTTTAAATCTCTCTCATAATCTTCACCCAATTCTTTTACGCAACTGCCTCGTAATCTTTATCCAAATATTTTTGCATTTGTCTCATAATCTAAAACCCAATTCTTTTGAATCTGTCTCGTAATCTTAACCCGCATTCTTTTGACACTGTATTTTCAATCTTATCTCTGTTCTTTTTACCCAAATGCATTGTAATCTTAACCCAGTTCTCTTCTGTCCAGCTACAGCCATTTGTTATGCTTTAGTCTGGTGGTCTGGCTCCAAAAACAGGTCTTCCCAGGTTTCTGTGTGTGGGAGAATCTGTCTGCTGGAATTGGTAGGAGACGTATTAGGCTGTCTGGCTGCTTGGCGGGACAGTGGGAGGAATGTTTTGTGTGCTGTCGTTACTGCTAAAGTGGGGCATTAGAGCAAAAGCGATTGGGGGTGAGAGTGAACTATGGCTTGTGCTTCACTCTGTCACTGCGACGGTTTGGTGTAGAGTAGAAACATGTATCAGGATCCTTAACGTTAAATTCACAAAACGGGATCAGACTGGCAGAAACCAAAAAAAGTAAAAACTCAACAGAAGAGATCTCTCGGCAAGGTTGTCCAATTAAGGACATACTGCTGTTAGAGACAGGCACAGACATTTCCGTGCTGTATAAAGTGGATAAGGTCGGATTTATGGCGCCGTCCCTAACACTGATTCTGATCTATAGCAACTCCGCTTTTATAGCTCTCTTCAGGCCAGAAACCCAGACGAGTCAGAAATCAGTGTCTTCATTCAGCCCATGCGATCACGGATGAATATAAATGACATGTAAAATCAATCTTGAGGTTTTCGGTTTAAAAAAAAAAAAAGGATATCTCCTTTCTTCTTCATCGTCGAACACTCAGACAGCAACAACTGTTAAAATTAATGCCATATGAGCGAAAAATACGTTGCGCTGCCGTTAAGCGCCTGATGAGTCAGGCCCAGCGCATCCGACTTCGGCAAGGGAGAGAGAATTGTTATCTTTTTTCAGTTTTTTGTTGTTTGTTGGTTTGTTTAAAGAAAGGCAGGACAATGGATCAAACAGGCAGAAAAGTAAACAAGAAGGAGGTGACAGAAAGAACAAGAACAAGGCAAAAGAAAAAGAAAGAGAGGGACAGAAAAGGCCGTTGTTGCCCACCATGAAGGTAGCTGCATTCCGACTTTAAGAATGAAGTCATATCATTTTACATACACTGGTTTGAAAGTTCACGGTACTTAAAAACACACCAAACAAAAAACATTTATAAAAAAAGAGTTTCCACATAAACAAAAGAAAACGGTCATCGAAAAATTAGACACATTCATCTAGGCCACAACAAAACTAAACACTGAAAATGCCCCAAATTGAAAAAAACAACAACCCCAAACTAAACAATTATTTATGATTATTTGCGTGCATTTCCCCACTGTGGTCAAAATTGGACAAACAAATAGAAACAAATGATAAATTTGGCTTCTTCCTTCTTACACAATGTGCAGATAGTGACTGAAAAGGAAGCACATAAAACCGAAGAATGCAATGTCATTGGAAAATGCTTGTTGTGTGTGTGTGTGTGTGTGGACTGTGTGACTGTGTGACTGTGTGTGTGTGTGTGTGTGTGTGTGTGTGTGTGTGTGTGTGTGTGTGTGTGTGCGCGCGCGTGCGTGTAAGTTTGTTCCAAGCTGCACGTAAAACGATGTTCATATAATTTACCTTCAGACAAAAGCCACAGGAAAAGCAAGGCTTTTTTTGGTTGTAACTTCCACCGCTGAAAAGTTCCGCAGGCAAAGCTTTCAATCCTAAACTGTGTCCATAGTATGCAGAGTGGTGATCTTTTCCTATTCTTCACAAACCATACTTGAGCACTTTTGTAACCCTAAAGACAAGACCAGGTATACTTTTTCTCCTTCTTTGTCGAATGCCGCGCTCAGACATCGATTATTGTCGTCTGTCATATGAGTGAAGACGCGTTGTGCTGCCGTTAAGACCCTTAACAAATCAGGCCCAGCGCATCCGATTTCGGCGCGGGAGAGAGTTATTATCTTTGAAGTCTTTCTCGGGGGGAAAAGAGCAGGAGAAAGATAAGGTATACGATTTTTGATAATTTAGAAAAGAAAATGCTACACACTCAGATAATACTAACTTAGCTTTTGTTATTGTACTGTTGAGAAGAACATCTCTCTAAAATTAATGGTCAGATACTAAAAAACCCAGACACAAGGACCCCATAGTCATCAACATTGCAAGCAAGACCATATGCAGCACAAAGACACCCAAAAGTTATTTTCACGAAGCACGATCAGTTAATCCTTTATCGATATAAAGACACTGCACTGACAAAATCTGCACCCTGCTGTATCCATTTTTTGGTCAGTCATTTGTGGATCGTGGCCAAAAGTTTTCTCCCTGTCCGATCTTCAATGTTCTCTTTCTCTCTCTCTGTGTGCATCTCTCTCTCTCTCCGCCCTCTTCACAGAAGCAGCACTTAAACTAGTGTCAACCGTACAGATCAAGTCCAAAGACTGAACATAAATTTCTGGCAGTACATGTCCATACAGGAGAAGAACGATAAAACGTATCACCGGCCTTTTACCGAAATCTTTTCTTCCATTAACCTGTTCTCACCTGACATATCAACTGGTCAAACATTTCCCACCCCGTGTCATGGTGAATGTCAAAAAAGAAAAGAAAAAAAGAAAGTCCTGGTCCGTTAATTGCTTGTTAGATACATGTTTGCATTATTACGAGGGCAAACAAGAGAACCAGGCAATGTACGTCAGCGATGGGTCAGGACTGACAGGCAGCCTGTCACTAGTGATGGGATTGGACAGGGAGAGTGGTGATGTGGTGTGGTGCCGGTGTGGTGTGGTGTGGTGTGGTGTGGTGTGATGTGGTGTGGTGTGGTGTGGTGTGATGTGGTGTGGTGTGGTGTGGTGTGGTGTGATGTGGTGTGGTGTGGTGTGGTGTGGTGTGGTGTGGGTTAAAGGGTTCGTTCACAAGGCAAACTGTGAGCAGTGATAGTTTGCTCCCTTCTGCGTCATGATATCATACACGGCAGTAGAGTTAAGTCATCGAGTGCCAGATTTTATGCTATTGCTGGTGGTGTTGATACAGAACACAAAGCTCTTCCGAGCCCTGGATGACCTTCTGCGTACCACAGCATTGGTCAAGCCTCCGCAGTTGTGGCCTGGGCATTTGACGATGACGAAGAAGACGATACATTACCATACATCCTCTGTTGTTGTCGTCGTTGTTTTACTAAGGTATTGGCATTTCTAACGTGCTCTACTGTAGTGTCTTGTATAGCAGTTTTGGGGGGTTCGTTCCTCGGCTAGAGCTCCGAGGTTCACCAGTGGTGACATTTTTTGCATATGCGACAATTTTTGCCGACCATGAAGGTAGCTGCATTCCGACTTCGGGGATGTATAACATTTAAAGCTAGATAATATATATTTTTTAATTTATTGAAGACATCTAGGCTGCTCTCACAAAGGACACGTTACCATTAGCATGGAGCCTCCAGTTTTTCCCTTACCCATGTATACATATCTCAAGTTGATCATGTTATCCTCCACCCAAGTACATGTTGGTCATGTGCAATTCTCATCACCATGAGTCAATTTTATATACATTGCACACATGAACTCAAAGTCCTTCGGATGAGACTATAAACCGAGGCCCCGTGTTGTGCAAACGCACGCAGATCATCTTGCGCACACGTTAAAACCCGTTCCGCTTTTCGTAAGAGTAGGCCATTGTGTGCCGGTGGGAACGGATGACAACATTGACAAAACTGCATACACACGGGGACTGGATAAAAAAAAAGCATACGAGTGCTTATTCCATTATCCTCGATATAAAAGAATAAATAAATAAATGAGTGCTTATTCCATTATCCTCGAAATAAAAGAGTAAAATAAACATTAAAGAAACCAAAAAAACTTTACTGTATCACCCAAATAGACTGGCACCCTGCATGCCCACTTGTAGTCTAGTAGACAAGGGTGGGAAGTGACTTCTCTGGATAGGGTTTAAATAGTATAGACCCCTCTTCTTTTTGGTGAGGTGGATCGGTGGTCTAGAGGTAACACGCCTGTCTAGAAAGCGAAAAGTCCGGGTCGGAAGTGTGCGGTGGTTCAAATCCCGTTTGGGCCCGAAGCTTTTGCCCCATCCATTAGATCATGAGTGGTGGTCAGGGCGCTAGTCTTTCGGATGAGACGATAAACTGAGGTCCCGTGTGTTGCACAAAATTATTCAGCGCACGTAAAAGAACCCACGGCAACAAGAGAGTTGTCCCTGGCAAAATTCTTAGAAAAAGCCACTCTGATAGGGAAACAAATACAGATGCAGACCAAAAAAAAAGGAATGGGTGGCGCTGCTCTTGTGGCGACGCGCTCTCCCCGGGGAGAGCAGCCCGAATTTCACGCAGAGAAATCTCGTGACTAAAAGTGGTATAAATAAATGTAATGTAAGCGAACTTAAATGGTATGGGCATGTCTCAAGATCCAAAGGACTTGCAAAGACAATTTTACAAGGCACTGTCCAAGGAGGAAGAAGAAGAGGCAGACCAA
>CM054136.1:77979919-77989919 GCA_028751875.1 Rapana venosa | reverse complement strand
GGCAGAAATTTGATTGTAGCGGAGATGCCTTGCCCACAGTACATCCCCACTCTCTCGGCCAAGTGGGCATAAGGACAGTCAGCGTTGGAGATGTTCTCCAAATGCCAACTAGCCCCCATGGCTGCAGCACATAAGGACTGTGCAAGTCAAGCCTCCTAGTCAGAGAGTCCTAGTCGATCACTAAAGACTAAGCTGTAAAGTGGAATTCCATGAGTGGGAAAGCCACTGGTCATGCAGCCTCTCACTTTGCTGTTGCCCCCAGCGTCAATGGTTTAAGCGCCTGACAAGTCAGGCCAAGCGCATCCGACTTCGGCATGGGAGAGAATTGTTATCTTTAAAGTTTTCTTTCTGGATTTAAAGAAAAAAAGACAGAAGAGTGGACCAAGAAGGCAGAAAATAGACAAGAAGGAGGTGACTGGGAGAAAAGGAATAAGGCATAAACAAGGAGAGGGATAGAAAAGAGGGAATTCTTAGCAAAGAAGGTGGGGATGTTCTTTATATTGACAGGCCCCTGGCATTCAATGGGGGCTTCTCCCGCGTCTCCAAAGCTGTTTTATGGGCTGTTAAGGGGTACAGCTGGCTAGAAACTGTTTTATGGAGAAAAAAAGTGGAGCACCCACTATTGTTATAAAACGTTATAGTCTTTTTTGTGCCATCCAGAAACAGTGTGTGTGTGTGTGTGTGCGTGCGTGCGTGCATGTGTGTGTGTGTTTGCATGTTTGCATTTATATGCATGCGTGCGGGCGGGTATGCGTGTGTGCATGTGTAATTATGTGTGTGTATATGTGTGTGCGTGCGTGCGTGCGTGTGTGTCTGTATGTTTGTGTGTGTGTATGAGCTTGAATATACACACAGGAGTAAATTACAAAATTTCATCTTTTTTGCTTCATCTGCAAATGATAAATATGTTTGCTTACTTCATTCATTAAACGACTTAAGGTCTTTTTTACCAAAAGACGAGGTTTTAGGACTCTTTTTTGTGACCCCCTCTGTGGAAAGAAAAATAATCTTATAGTTGTCAACTTGATTCGTTTGTATGTCAGAGTGTATGCAGATGTCTGCATGTGTGTGGGTAAATGTAACACATTTGAATGTTAAAAAAAACCCCTATCGTTTGCTGATTAGAAACTTAATTAGTGGGATTATCGACACACACTCAAAAATGGCTTTTGTCTTGTTTACAACGAAAGGGTTGGACAACAAGGGGCTCCAGAAGGCAATGATTATTCATGAGCTGTTATCCCTCTAGCAAAAAACGCTCACTCCATTCTGAGTGAAGGCTAGTGTTGCCCTTTTTAGGGAATGAATTATTTGTTGTTAGTTTCTAATCGCTAAAATTGTGTCCTTAGCGTTGCATATTTAGGGGATTATTATAATAAACAGTGGTTTAAAAATGTTGGATTTCTTATCATTTTTTGGTCAATGGAAAGGGACAGTAAATATTGAGAAACTTCTTTCCGCGCATCAAAGCTCTGTTTGTTAACGCTCTATGATTAAAGACTCGTTTTCTTCCATGGAAAGGGACAATGAATGTTGACAAACTTTCTTTCTGTTCATCATTATTCTAATTGGTTAACATACTATAATAAAAGTCTTATTTTTCCGTGGAATACGGAAAGTAAAGGTTTCATTCCCTACATCATTACTCTAGTGGTTAACACACTATTATTTAAGTCTCGATTTTCCATGGAACGGAACAGTAAATGTTGACATACTACCTTTCCATGCACCCATGCTCTGTTGGTTAATATACTATGATTTAAGTGTCGATTTTCCATGGACAGGGACAGTATATGTTGACAAACTTCTTTACGTGGATCAGCACTCTGTAGGTGAACACCCTGTAATCAACGTCTCGGTTTTCCATGAGAAGGAACAGTGAACATTGACAAAACCTCTTTCCGTGCATCATCATTATGGTTAACACTCTATAATCAAAGTCTCTTTTTTCCATGGAAAGGGACAGTAACTTTTGACAAACCTCTTTCTTTGCATCAGTTTCTCTATTGGTGAACACCCTATAATCAACCTGTCGATGTTCCATGCATAGAAAGGGGGGCAGTAAATGTTGACAAAACCTCTTTCCGTGCATCATTATGGTTAACACTGAATAATTAAAGTCTCCTTTTTCCATGGACAGGGACAGTATATGTTGACAAACTTCTTTACGTGGATCAGTGCTCTGTAGGTGAACACCTTGTAATCAATGTCTCGTTTTTTTCATGAGAAGGAGCAGTGAATGTTGACAAAACCTCTTTCCGTGCATCATCATTATAGTTAACATTGAATAATCAAAGTCTCCCTTTTTCCATGGAAAGGGACAGTAACTTTTGACAAACCTCTTTCTTTGCATCAGTTTCTCTATTGGTGAACACGCTGTAATCAACCTGTCAATATTCCATGCATGGAAAGGGGGCAGTATATGTTGACAAAACCTCTTTCCGTGCATCATTATGATTAACACTGAATAATCACAGTCTCCTTTTTTTCCATGGACAGGGACCAGTATATGTTGACAAACTTCTTTACATGCATCAGTCCGCTGTCGGTGAATAACCCTTTAATCAACGTCTCGTTTTTTCCATGAGAAGGAACAGTGAACGTTGACAAAACCTCTTTCCGTGAATCATCATTATGGTTAACACTCTATAATTAAAGTATCCTTTTTCCATGGAAAGGGACAGTAACTTTTGACAATCCTCTTTCTTTGCATCAGTTTCTCTATTGGTGAACACGCTGTAATCAACCTGTCAATATTCCATGCATGGAAAGGGGGCAGTATATGTTGACAAAACCTCTTTCCGTGCATCATTATGATTAACACTGAATAATCACAGTCTCCTTTTTTTCCATGGACAGGGACCAGTATATGTTGACAAACTTCTTTACATGCATCAGTCCGCTGTCGGTGAATAACCCTTTAATCAACGTCTCGTTTTTTCCATGAGAAGGAACAGTGAACGTTGACAAAACCTCTTTCCGTGCATCATCATTATGGTTAACACTCTATAATTAAAGTATCCTTTTTCCATGGAAAGGGACAGTAACTTTTGACAATCCTCTTTCTTTGCATCAGTTTCTCTATTAGTGAACACGCTGTAATCAACCTGTCGATATTCCATGCATGGAAAGGGGGGCAGTAAATATTGACAAAACTTCTTTCCGTGCATCATTATGGTTAACACTGAACAATCAAAGTCTCCTTTTTTCCATGGACAGGGACCAGTATATGTTGACAAACTTCTTTACGTGCATCAGTGCTTTGTAGGAGAACACCCTGTAATGAACGTCTCCTTTTTACATGGAAAGGGACAGTAACTTTTGACAATCCCCTTTCTTTGCATCAGTTTCTCTATTGGTGAACACGCTGTAATCAACCTGTCGATATTCCATGCATGGAAAGGGGGGGGGGGGGGAGCAGTAAATGTTGACAAAACTTCTTTCCGTGCATCATTATGGTTAACACTGAATAATCAAAGTCTCCTTTTTCCATGGACAGGGACCAGTATATGTTGACACACTTCTTTACGTGGATCAGTCCGCTGTAGGTGAACACCCTGTAATCAACGTCTCGTTTCTCCATGGAAAGGGGACAGTAAATGTTGACAAGCCTCTTTCCGGGCATCATTGCTCTATTGGTTAACATGTCATGATGAAAGTCTCGATTTTCTATGCAAAAGGGGACAGTAAATGTTGTCAAACCTCTTCCTTTACATCAGGACTCTTGTCGGTTAAAATCTCATTTCTGCAAGCGGGAGTGACAGCAACTGCTGAAGTAAAGCTCTCCACCTCACGAAAGCGAGACAACTATTGTGGCTGCACCAACTATCTACCTACCTACCTACCTACCCCTTCTTGTGTCACAGTGACATGTTGGGTGGTGATGTCACCAAGATACGTCGACTGCCTGATTTATATACAACGGGGCAACAGCAGGGCCAGGTAATTAAAAAACAACTTTTCTAACCCTCTGTTTCTGCCTTGGTCCTTTTCTTCCTGTCACCTCCTCCTCCTTGTCTATTTTCTACCTTCTTGGTCCATTCTCCTGCCCCCTTTTCCCCCCTAGAAATACTTAAAAGACAACAACTCTCTCTTTCTCACGCTGATGTCAGACGCGCTGGGCCTGACTTGTCAGGCGCTTAACGACAGCGCCCAGCGAAATTTTGCTCACTTGACAGGCAACGATAGTTGCTGTCTGAGTGTTCGACGACGAAGAAAAGCAGCAAGCAACAACAGTGCTCTGTTATAGCACATACAGTGGCACCGACTATTACTTTTATTAGGGGCAGTTAATACTGTCGTTGTGCTCTGCTAAAGGGTTCCACTGAAGTCTATGGAAAACGGGATAGCCTGGTGGTTAGAGTGATGCGCATTGTGCTCGCGATCTGTTGATACGGGTTCAAATCCCGTCCCCTCCCTCCCCCTCCCCCTCCCCTGCAGTTAATATCAGTGCCGACTTCACTGACCCCTAAAAATCCTTCGGATGAGACTGTAAACCGAGGTCTCGTGTGTGAACGCACGCACACACGCACGCACGCAGAACATCTTGCGCATAATATGTAAAACCTGATCTGCTTTTTTTGAAAGTGTAGGCCATTGTGTGCCGGTGGGGATGGAGGACAAAATTGACAAAAGTGCATACACACAGGGACTGGATGTCACAAAAAGCACACGAGTGCTTATTCGGTAATCCTCGAAATAAGAGAATAAAATAAAAGAAATTTTAAAAAATAGTAAACACTCAGCTCTTGAAATTTTGTTTTAGCTTACACTGACCAGGCAATGAAACTGACCATCACTCTGTCTGGCCTCATTCAAAGGATAAAAAAAACAACAACAACCACCACAGTCTGATCTTCGTCACCTGTTATCTTCCAACTTGAGACGGTTTTGTCAGTCAGCAAATCAGGGCTGGGCCTGACTTGTCAGGCGCTTAACGGCAGCGCAACGCATTTTCGCTCATACTATGAGGAGCAGACGGACAAACAGAGGGGGTTGATGAGAGAGAGAGAACTCGAACTCGAGTAAATGGATAGCTCAGGGATTTTTTTTTTTTTACACCAGAAAGACATAGAAAGAGAGGAGAGAGGAGAGAGAGAGAGAGAGGAGAGAGAGAGGGGAGAGAGAGAGAGAGAGAGAGAGAGACAGAGACAGAGACAGAGACAGAAACAGAGAAACAGACAGACAGAAAGACGCGCACACATACATAAACACACAAACACACACACACAACACACACACACACACACACACACACACACACACACACACACACACACACACACACACACACACACACACAGAAAAATAATAGAGAAGCGTGTGCGTGACAATGTGTGAGTGAGCAAATACATGATTCTGTGAAATAGATAGGGTATTGAATTTTTTGGGATCCTTTTTTGCGTTGCTTGATACTACGGATAACGCAGTCTTTACAGACGGTTTGCTTCACACACAATGGCCCATAGCTTACACACACACACACGCACACACACACACACACACACACACACACACACACACACACACACACACACACACACACACACACACACACACACACACACACACACACACACACACACACACACACACAACAGGAGTTCAGGTTACCTCTTCCTGCAGTCCTGCTATGCCCATGCATTCTGAAGGCAAAGTGTGTGACAAAGCCGTATGTTACATTTCCTTCCATAACACTGCTGAGATCAATAACGCCCGGCTTGGCAGATGAGACAGCAAATTGGTGACTATCCGCCACAAAATGAGCCCCATTGCACCTGACCAAACACTTGTTATGTTTGTCCGTCGTGTTCGACGATGACCTCCAAAACAGCAGAGGAGGCAGCTGCTGTTTCGGAAATTGGGCAGAAAGAAATTTGATGATAGCGGAGATGCCTTGCCCACAGTACATCCCTACTCTCTCGGCCAAGTGGGCATAAGGACAGTCAGCGTTGGAGACGTTCTCCAAAGGCTAACTAGCCCCCAAGGCTGCAGCACGATATAAGGACTGTGCGAGTCAAGCCTCCTAGTCAGAGAGTCATAGTCGATCACTAAAGACTTAAGCTGTAAAGTGGAATTCCATGGGTGGGAAAACCACTGGTCATACGGTCTCTCTCACTTTGCTGTTGCCCCCAGCGTCAATGGTTTAATCAAGAACTGGGATAAACCCCAGGCGTTGACGGCACTGGGATGATTTTGTTCCTCGATAGATGGCTTGATGAAAAACAAAAACAGCAAATGTATGGCCTATTCAATGTACCATCTGGAAGTAAAAATTTGACTTGACTTGACTTGTCTTGACTTGACCTACGTTTCTGCTATAGGAGCAATATTTTAGGCAGGTAGGGGGTCAGGTTGTGTCGATTTTTCAGATTTTGATCGATGATAAAAAATATCAGTTTTCTTTTGACCTTGTACTCTAGAATATCAAGGAGTGATTAAGTTTCGTTTTTGCATTTAAAACGTGTTTTTTGTTTTTTTGCTTTTGCTTTTTTGTTCCTTGGCTAGAGCTCCGAGGTTCACCAAAGGTGAGATTTTGCGTATACGCCATTTTTGCTCAATATGAAGGTAGCTCCATTCCGACTTCGGGGATAAAAACGCGTTGAGAAACACCCCCAATCCTTCATCCTGATCACTTATTACAATGCACAAGTTTTGGTCATTTTCTCATTTTTGTCTTTGTCTGGAGGTTTTGCATTTCAATTTTTGATCACTGTTCATAGAGTTATCCATTTTTCAATCTGTTTTTTTTAAGTATTCAACACTTTTTTTGTTTTATTGCAGATTAATAAAATGTTAAGAATTGAAAACTGACCTCCAGTGCGATGCGACTTATTATGTGGGGGAGGGTCACATTTGATGACAAGGAGGATTTCAATTACTGAGGCACTGAAAACCTTGCTTTACAGAAAACGTTATCTGGAAACTTATTTAACAGCGTGATACAAATGGAAACACGAAATGACAAACTGGTAAGAGACGTTATTCACGATAGCAAATTGTATTGCCTTTTTTGTTGTTGCAAAACTTGTAACATCGGTAGGATTACAATGACTGAAGCGATGACAACTTCGGCTAGAAAAACACTGGAAACTGTAACAGCATGTTACAAAATTAATAGTAAAATGAGTTACATACTGGCAACAGACGAAATTTACGATAAAAAGATGTATTCCTTTTTAAAAAACACAACAACTTGTAACATCAGTAAGATAACGATTACCAAAAGCGCTGAAAACCTCAGTAACATACGGATTTTACGATTTAAAAAAATGTAGTCTATTAAAAAACACACAACTGTGTAACATCAGTAGGCTATACTTCATTCTTTGTTCCAACTTTAACGTGTTTACAGTTCTACCAGCATTCCTTACTTTAAGCAAAACAAACACAGAGAAAAATCGTTTTCTGCATTTTTGCATGGTGTTTACAAATAAATTCTAGTGATCTCAGAACTTAAGCTTCAAGAAAACTGTAAGCGGTTTGCCCTGTTGGAGTAAGTACTGCACTACGCTTAATTCTGGGAGGAAAAATCCCTTCGAAGGGATATCTCAACTGCTGGAAATCAGTAGGCTACGACTTTAAATTCTAGGGGGGGAATAAAATCCCTTTGAATGGATGGTTCAATTGCTGGAAGTCAGTACTGCTTTTAAATTCTGGAGGAATAAACTCCCATTCACCCCGTGGGGATGCCGGGGACCCTGTCAGTATAAATATCATCCCCCACATTCTGGGAATTCTCTGCTAAAACTTCCCTCTTTTCTATCCCTCCCTTTGTTTCTGCCTCGTTCCTTTTCTCTTTGCCACCTCCTTCTTGTCTATTCTCTGCCCTTGTGGTCCATTCTCTTGCCTTTAAAAAAAAAATCCAGGAAGACTTAACAGATAACAATTCTCTCCCACGCCAAAGTCGGATGTGCTTGGCCTGACTTGTCAAAGTCAAAGTCAAACTTTTATTTTCAGATGGTACATTGAATAAGCAGTGGATTTGCTCTTTTTCATCAAGCTATCTACATAAAGAAAAAAAAGCGAGAAAAAAGAGAATGTATATGCAGACATAGAATTTAAAAACCCCTAATCTATGGTAAATTATACAAATCAAACAATAAAAGACAATAACATATGTATATATGGAATTAAGAACAAAACAAAAAATCCAGAAAAATATTAAACCATACAATTCAAATAATTCAAAAATATTGAAAAAATATCCATCATAATACAAACAAACAAGCAACAAAGAAAAACCAAACCAAAACAAAGAAAGAAGACAAAACAAAATAAAAATTAAAAAAACCACACCAACTGCTTCCCCCACCCCCCTCACACACACACACACACACACACACACACACACACACACACACACACACACACACACACACACACACACACACACACACACACAACCACACACACACACACACACAGAAACCTTCAACCATACAAACAACTGAATAAAACAACAAAAAAAGATGTCAGGTGCTTAGCGGCTGCGCAAGGCATTTTCGCTCATATGACAGACAGCAATAGTTGGCGCCTGAGCGTTCGACAACGACGACGACGACGACGACGAAGTTTTAAGTCTTCATTCGCAGTTACTACCAGACTATGAGATCAATACTCTTAACTCCTAGCATTTTACATTCCCACTTCGACCCTGAAAGTAACTGCCTAGAATATAGTTTGTTTTATTTTATTTTATATTTCATTTTATTTTAGTGTGTTCGTACTAAAGTATCCTAGAATTAAAAAAAAAACACCTGAGTCTTAATGACAACAATCAGACTGTCTTGAATGCAGAAAAAACACTACCTCTGACGTTAAGTTGATTCTTTATCTAACTCATCATAAACTCCCCTCTCTCTCTCTCTCTCTCTCAATCTATCTCTGTTCCTGTCTCTCCTCTCTCTCTCTTCTTTTTCAGTCTCATTCTCTGTGCTGTCTGTTTTCTGTCTCTTCTCTCCACCTCCCTACCCCGCGCCCCGCTCTCTCAATCTCTTTCTCTGTGTTTGTCTCAATCTGTTTGTGCCTCTCTCTCAGTCTCTGTCTGTCTCTTCTCTCTCTCTCTCCTTCCCGCCCACTCTCTCAATCTCTTTCTCTGTGTCTTCTGTCTCAATCTGTCTGTTTGTGCCTCTCTCTCTCTCTCGTCTGTCTCTACTCTCTCGCTCTCAATGTCTGTCTGTCTCTCTCTCTCTTACCTCTCCGATACAACACATTAATAATAGAATAAAAGACCCATTTCCTCACGACATCACACTTTTATAGAACTTGAAAGCTTCTAGCCAACCGATGTAGGAAAGAATTGTCTTCTTCTTCTTCTTTGATCAGCCAGGAAGCAACCACCGTTGTCTGTCATATGAACAGAAAAAAATGCATTGCGCTGCCGTTAAGCGCCTGACAAGTCAGGCCCAGCGCATCCGACTTTGGCGTTGGGGAGAGAATAATCATCTTTTGAAGTCCTTCTAGGGGAAAAAAAAAGGGGCAGGAGAATGGACCAGAAAATAGACAAGGAGGAGGTGACAGGATGAAAATGAACAAGGCAGAAAGAAAGAGAGGACTAAAAAAAAAAAAGGAGGGTATTGCTAGCACAGTTTCCACAAGGTGGGGATGCTATTTATACTGACATGCCTCCCCCATCCCCCATCCCCCCCCCCCGGCATCCCCACAAGGGGGGGGGGGGGGGGAGCATTGTCTAATACCTTGAACTTTTATGACAGGTACATTCCCGTGGGGACGAACACATGACAGGCATAGAGGGACAAGATCAAGATCAAGACAAAGATGGGGTTAATAACGGTCATTGGTTTACTCAAGTTAAGATTTTTCCCCCCTCCTGTTTCATATCAGAACTATCCCACCTTCACTAACCCGTGTCCTATCACCCTGCTAAAGTATAATTATGACTTGTGTGTGTGTGTGTGTGTGTGTGTGTGTGTGTGTGTGTGCTTTTGAAAAGCCAAAGACAAATATAGGGTTAATAACGGTCATTAGTTTATTCAAG
>CM054136.1:77972419-77974919 GCA_028751875.1 Rapana venosa | reverse complement strand
AAGGGGAGAGAGAGAAGGGGAGAGAGAGAGAGGGGTAGATAGAGAGAAGGGGAGAGAGAGAGAGAGACAGAGAGAGAGAAGGGGGAGAGAAGAAAAGGGGGAGAGAGAGAGAAGGGGGAGAGAGAGAAGGGGAAGAGAGAGAAGGGCGAGAGAAAGAGAGAAGGGAGAGAGAGAGAGAGGGGGGGGGAAGGGGGAGAGAGAACAGAGAGAGAGAGAGAGAGAGAGAGAGAGAGAGAGAGAAAGAAAAAGAGAGAGAGAAGAGAGAGAGAGAGAGAGAGAGAGAGAGAGAGAGAGAGAGAGAGAGAAGAGAGAAGAGAAAAAGAGAGAGAGAGCGAGAGAGAGAGAGAGAGAGAGAGAGAGAGAGAAAGAAAAAGAGAGAGAGAGCGAGAGAGAGAGAGAGAGAGAGAGAGAGAAGAGAGAGAGAGAGAGAGAGAGAGAAGAGAGAGAGAGAGAGAACACTGAAACTGAACACTGAAAAGTTTTATTGTACTTCGACCTTAGGCCACTATACAAAACATGTTTGGGGCAGGGGGTAGGTAGACATTATAGCAGAAATCGGATTTTTTCCCATTTCGCATTTCCACTTCTGCAAGCATACAGAATCACACTCAATGTCTTCTAGTTCTCATCATCCCCATCCTCCTCCTCAACATCCACATGATCATCGCCATCAGCATCTTCAGTATCTATAGCAGCAGCTGCTGTAAGTGTATCAACACAGCCATCATGAGAGAGGGAGAGGGAGAGGGAGAGGAAGAGAGGGAGAGGAAGAGAGAGGGAGAGACAGAGAGAGACAGAGACAGAGAGAGAAGCACGTAGAGCCTGATTTTACAGCTAGACAGGCCATCGATTTTGCCTTGTTTTTTCCTTTTCTAATACAGTCTCTACAGATGGTAACACTTCACAATATAGCCCAAGGCTATGATAAACATAGGTACAAAGGTATAATTTTTTCGCAATACTGTTGTTAAAAATAAACTTGGAGACAATATTATGACAGAACGAACGGTGCTTTGTGCTTCTTGTCATAACAAAAGCCAGTGTCAACCGGTGCCTGAGACAAAACAAAAAACAAAACAAAAACAAACCCACCAACAAAACATCCGGAATCTGTCTGGGAAATTTGAGAGAGAGAGAGAAGAGGGAAAGAGAGAGAGAGAGAGAGAGAGAGAGAGAGAGGATTCTAAATTCAGACAGTTCTATTCCTGGCTGAAAGAACTGCAAGACATTTTCACGACTGTGGTTCCTGATGCCAACTATAGCATCGCAGTGTCTGGTCCATTGTCGTGAAAAAAAGCTGAGGACAGGAAATACATCTTGAGGCACATAGCTCTTTGACTAGCTTTTAATGGGTTTTGGGAACTATAGACTTGGGGGGAAAAGTTAACTTGTGAACAAAGAACTCAGATAACATCTACCAAGGAGATGAGCTTGTTTAAAACAAAACTTGATAAAGAAACGAATATAACTAGTGAAAAGTCTGGAAACTTTTGTATAAAAGAAGGTTAACTTGTTCCATGATAAAACAGACTGGTAACAGACATTATATTTACAATAGGAAGCTTTCTTCCCTTTTTCAAAAGCCTCAGCAGTAACACCAGTGTTTTTCATTCTGTTTCAATTACAATGCTCTTTCAGTATTACTGAATAGGAGGCTTGACTTGCTACAGTCCTTACATGCTGCAGCCCTGGGGGGATAGTTGGCCTTTGGAGAACATCTCCAACACTGACTGTCCTTATGCCCACTTGGCCGAGAGAGTGGGGGTGTGCTGTGGGCAAGGCATCTCCACTATAATCAAATTTCTGCCCAGTTTCCGAAACAGCAGCTGCCTCCTCTGCTGTTTTGGAGATCATCGTCGACAACGATGGACGATGATTGATGACTATAGCAGAACAAGTTTTAAGCAATACAAATTACTATAAAATATCCTTTTTTTTATACTGAGTGTGCAGAAATAAAATCCAGCGAGCTGCAAGCTTAAGCATCCAGATCACCTTCAAAAGTTTGTTTCAAAATAATCTTTTAAAGATATTTCCCCCCTTTCTTTGTAAAACACTCAGACAGCAATTATTGTTGTCCATCATATAAACGAAAATGCCCTGGCGCAGCCGTTAAACGCCTGACAAGACAGGCCCAGCACATTCGACTTCAGCGTGGGAACAAAAAAATTTGCTATTTTTTTAAAGTCTTTCTGGAAACAGGAACGCTTAAAAGGATAACAATCTTTCCTACCATGAACAAGGTTAGCCACATTCCGACTTCGGGGATGGTCAAAACAGAATGCCCAGTCCCTAGCAACAGCAGAATACACAGATCTGGGCTGGACGTGACCCGTGGATTTACCGGGACAGTCCAGCGTGACGTCCGAGCCGAATAGGTTATCTCCCTCCATCTTCCACCCCGTTCCGCGTAGGCCAATATTAACGGCCCTTTCCAAAGCGGTCATTGTCACTCATACGCGCTGACAGGGAAGCACTGTCCATTATTACTTCATCCCGT
>CM054136.1:77962419-77967419 GCA_028751875.1 Rapana venosa | reverse complement strand
CTGGGAAGAAAGGGCGAGGCTGGGAATCAAACCCAGAACCTCACGGTTTACTTGTTGGCAGGCGAACGTCTTAACCATCCTGCCACCTTCCTTCCTTACGACAGAAAGAGAGAGAGAGCGAGACAGAGAGAAAGAGCGAAAGAGAGAGAGAGACAGAGAGAGAGAGAGACAAAGAGAAAAGGTACAGCTGAGAAGAAAGAAAAGAACAAGTAAAAAGTGCGCAGAAAAAGAAGGACGAGAAAGGAAAGCAAAAAAGGAAAAAAAAAACAAGAATGAAAGACAATAAAGAGAAAGAAAGAAAGAGAAACAAAGAAAGAGAGAGAAAGAAAGAAAGAAAGGAAAAAGAAACAGAGAGAGAGAGAGCGAGAGAGAGAGACAGAGAGGAGCGAGAGAGAGAGAGAGAAGAGAGAGAGAGAGAGAGAGAGAGAGAGAGAGGAGAGAGAGAGAGAGAGAGAGAGAGAGAGACAAAGAGAGAGAGAAACCGAAGAAAAAAGAAAGAGAGAAAGAAAATTTCAGTCTTGTAATGAACTGAACACAGGACTCATCAAAACCCAAGTCTTATTCTAAGCTCTCGAGCTCCTCCCCCCCCCCCCCGACCCCCCCCCCCTCTACTTCAAAAAAAAAGAAAAGAAAAACAAAGAGAAAATGTAGACACCCCTCCCCCCCCCCCTACCCCTGCCTCACCCCTCCGCGAAAGAGTACTTTGTCTTCGTGGTTATTTACAGCACGACATTTAAACACTAACATTAAGTACCACTACGATGATTGCTATTTTTTTGGATTTTTTTTAGCAGACGGGTAAATGTCTCTTTCCTTACATTCTGCTGAAACTAAACAGACATCATCAACGGGTTTAAAAAAAAATCCCATTCTCTTAGAGACATTTTCTACTTGAGATATATACACTGAAATACCACCAGTTTTTATTGAACAGACGTCTTCAAGCCATTCCGTCTACATCTCCACACACACACACACAATCACACATACAATCAGACACAAACACACGCACATACACACAAACACACGTAAACACACACACACACATGTACACACACACGCACATGAGCACACAATAACAATATAACTAACCAAAAACAGAACGAAAAATGTCAAAATGTCAAGGGTTTTGTCAACACACAGTCATAGTTGTTTTCCGGGGTTGGGGTTGGGGGGTTGGCGTTGTGTGTGTGTGTGTGTGTGTGTGTGTGTGTGTGTGTGTGTGTGTGTGTGTGTGTGTGTGTGTGTGTGTTTATTTATTTTATTATTTTATTTTTTTCTTTTATATCGAAGATAATGGAATAACCACTTATGTGCTTTTTTTACATCCAGTCCCCGTGTGTATGCAGTTTTGTCAATTTTGTCATCCCTTTCCCACCGGCACACAATGGCCTACTCTTAAGAAAAGCGGAACAGGATTTAACGTGTGCGCAAGATGGTCTGCGTGCGTTCGCACACGGGGCCTCGGTTTATAGTCTCATCCGAAGGACTTTTGGGGAGAGTGGAGTCGGCACTGAAGTTAACTTCAGGGAAAATATCTTCCTTGTGTGTGTGTGTGTGTGGTGTGTGTGTGTGTGTGTGTGTGTGTGTGTGTTTTGTGTGTGTGTGTGTTTTGGTGTGTGGATAGCCTAGTGGTTAGAGTGTTGCACTTACGATTAGATTGCCGCCCAGGTTCGAGCCACCGCCGAGACGCCCGTTCAAGGTTTTTTTTTTTTCCCCTCCTGGAGTTAACATCAGTATTGCTTCCATTTCGCCCCAAAGTCCTTCAGATACGACTTAATAACCGAAGAGTATTATTTATTTTTTAAAATATATTTTATTCTTTTATATCCAGGACAATGGAATAAGATCTTATGTGCTTTCTCTTTTTTTTACATCCAGTCCCCGTGTATATGCCATTTGTGCCGGTAAGAATGAATGATCGAAGATATATCCACACATAAAAAATACAATGCTGGCATACTAGTGTCGTGTTTAGACATCATCGTTGAAGTCAGAATGCGACTACCTTTTGTAATGATAGGCAAAAACCGGTCGTATACGCATAAACCTAATCTCACCATTGATGAACCTTTTCTTTCTTCCCTTTTTCTTTACTTCGAGGATAATGGAATAAGCACTCATGCGCAGTTTTACATCCAGTCTCCGTGTGTATGCAGTTTTTGTCAATTTTGTTATCCCTTTCCCACCGGCACGCAATGGCTACCCTTCCAAAAAAAAAGCGGAACGGGTTTTAACGTGTGTACAAGATGTTCTGCGTGCGTTCGCACACGGGACCTCGGTTTAAAGTCTCATCCGAAGGATTTTTTTTGCTTGGGAGGGAGAGGAGTCGGTACTGATGTTAACTCCAGAGGAAAAAAAAAATCCTCTTGAAGGAGATTCGAACCCGGGTGAGCAGATCACGAGCGCTATGCGCATCACTCTAACCGCCAGGCTATCCCGTCTCCTACCCCCCCCCCCCCCCCCCCCCCACCATCCCTACACACACAAACACACTCCGGGAGCTTCACCCGAGGAAAGAATATAAAAAAACAACAACCCTAGCAACAAAAATCGTTTTGACAGATGATTCATTCAGCCTTCTGGCATTTTTCCTGCCGTTTAAAATCGACACTGTTGTATATCTGTGTGTAAAGCAGTTTGTCGAGTTTGGTGTATTGTTCTAAAATCGATTTTGTGTGTGTGTGTTCACAAAAACTTGTCACAGCACTTTGAATCGTATTGGAGCGGTCTTGTATAGCGTTTGCACAAGCTCTGCTTGTTTGGTATTTACCGATTTTTTTTTGTTTTTTAGGGGGGAGGGGGGTATTTTTCTTCTTCTTTGTCGAACGCTCAGGCGGTAACTACTGTTGTCTGTCATCTGAGCGAAAATGCTTTGCGCTGCCGTTAAGCGCCTGACAAGTCAGGCCCAGCGTATCTGATTTTAGCGTGTGAGGGAATTGTTATCTTTTAAGTCTTTCTGGGGGAAAAATGGTAGGAGAATGGACCAAGAAGGTAGAAAGAAGGAGTTGACAGGAAGAAAAGGAGCAAGGTAAAAACAAAGAGAGGGATAGAAAAGAGGGAATTCCTTGCACAGAATTTCCAGAAGATGGGGATGCTGTTTATACTGACAGGGTCCCAATATACCCATGAGGGAGTTGGTATTTTGAACTGTGAATTTTTCTCTTCCCACAATTTTTCTGTTGTCACATTTCAGTTTTTCTTTAATCCTTCTCTACTTATCAACCGCTAACACTTCAGCAAATGTTTTAATACCACAAAAAGAAATCTTGAATAGTGCTTTTCAAGAGAGAGAGAGAGAGAGAGAGAGAGAGAGAGAGAGAGAGAGAGAGAGGAGAGAGAGAGAGAGAGGGAGAGAGAGAGAGAGAGAGAGAGAGAGAGAGAGAGAGAGAGAGAGAGAGAGAGAAGAGAGAGAGAGAAGAGAGAGAGAGAGAGAGAGAGAGATCAAAATTTAAACATTAAAAAATTCTTTTATATCGAGGATAATGGAATAAGCACTTATGTGCTTTTTTTTTTACATCCATGCCCCGTGTGTATGCGGATTTGTAACTACTGTCATCTGTTTCCCAGAGGAGAGAGAGAGAGAGAGAGAGAGAGAGAGGAGAGAGAGAGGAGAGAGAGAGAGAGAGAAGAGAGAGAGAGAGAGAGAGAGAGAGAGAGAGAGAGAGAGAGAGAGAGAAGAGAGAGAGAGAGAGAGAGAGAGAGAGAGAGAGAGAGGAGAGAGAGAGGAGAGAGAAAGAAAGAGAGAGAGAGAGAGAGAGAGAGAGAGATAGAGAGAAAAGAGAGAGAGAGGAGAAAGAGAGAGAGAGAGAGAGAGAGAGAGAGAGGGGAGAGAGAGGGGGGGGGAGGGGGGGGAGGGGAAGGAAGACAGAGAGAGAGAACACTGAACTCTGAAATGGTTTCATGTACATCGGCTTTGGGCCACAATACACTTGGAGGGACAAAAATGGAAGAGGCAGAGAAAGAAAGAAAGAAAGAGAGGAATGAATGGGAAAGAAAATAAAAAAAGCAAAAAAACAACAACCCAGACAAACAAAAGAAAGAAGGAACGAATGAAAACAGACCGAAAAGAAAAAGAAAATTAAAAAACAACCAAAAAACCCCCAACCCACCTCATACTTTCCATGTACAAGTCTCCTTGAAAAACAAGAGCTATTCAAACTTCTGAGCAAGCAAAGATTATTTTGCGTTTATTTTGTTGTTGGCTTTTTTGGGGCTATTTATCTTTTTTTTTTATAGCAAGGCAATCTGAACGCCGACTCTAGGAATCGCCGCAATGATTGCCCCTGTAGTGTTGCCCGTGGATCGGTGATCTAGAGGTAACGCATTCGCCTAGAAATCGAAAAGTCCGAGTTCGAAGTGTGTGGTGGTTCGATCCCCGTTTGTGCCCGAAAAACTTTCGATTTCTCCCATCCACTTGACCCTGAGTGGTGGTCTGAGTGCTAGTCTTTCGAACGAGATGATAAAGCGGTAACATGCATTTAGCGCACTTAAAAAGAACTCACGGGAAAAAGAGTTTGTTCCTGGCAAAATTTTGTAGGAAAAAAACCACTTTGATAGGGAAACAAAAACACACGCATGCAGGAAATAAAAACCAAAAAAGGGGTGGCGCTACTCTTGTGGCGACCCGCTCTCCTCATGGGGGGAAAAGCCCGAATTTCACGCAGAGAAATAAGCCATGACTTAAAGTGGTATACAATACAATACAAACTACAATACAATGCTATGCAATACAACACAACACAATGCAATAAAATACAGACACATCAGTCTCTTTTCCTTATATAATGCTGAATTAGCATCATCAATTTCGTTTTGCCCTGCAGACAGTTTCTACGTAGATACACATAAACTGTTGCTAAAAAGACATTTTCAAGCTATTCCGTTTGCGTGTGTAAAGGTAAAGGTGTCCCATAACCTATATTAAGGTCGTAGGGGAGCGAGGCGTCAGGGACCTCAGCTTCTCTAGGGGCCAGCATATTGAGGGCGGCGCCCATCTC
>CM054136.1:77944919-77954919 GCA_028751875.1 Rapana venosa | reverse complement strand
CAGACAGATCGGTAGACAGCCAGACAGAAAAAAATGACCTGACAGACAGGTGGACAGACAGACAGACGGGTATCAGACAGACAGGTAGACAGACAGACAAGTAGACAGACAGACAGGTAGACAGACAGAAAGATAGACAGGCGGACAGAAACACAGACAGACAGGTAGACAGACAGGCGGACAGGTAGACAGACAGACAGGTAGACACACAGACAGACAGGTAGACAGACAGCCAGGTAGACAGACAGCCAGGTAGACAGACAGCCAGGTATACAGACAGACAGGTAGAAAGGTAGACAGACAGGTAGAAAGGTAGACAGACAGGTAGACAGACAGACAGGCAGGCAGACAGACAGACAGGTAGACAGACAGACAGGCGGGCAGACAGACATACAGGTAGACAGACAAGTGGAAAGACAGGTAGACAGACAGACAGACAGGCAGACAGACAGACAGGTAGGCAGACAGACAGACAGGTAGACAGACAGCCAGATAGACAGACAGGTAGACAGACAGGTAGACAGACAGTCAGGTAGAGAAACAGACAGACAGACAGACAGACAGACAGGTAGACAGGCGGACATTCCGAACAGCACACATCTTTAGTTTTTAGGTAGACTCGGGAGTAAACCTCTTTCGGCTGGTCAATCAATAGCCTAGGGTAATCTGCTTTCGTATAAGTGTGTGTGTGTTTTGTGTGTGTGTGTGTGTGTGTGTGTGTGGTGTGTGTGTGTGTGTGTGTGTGTGTGTGTGTGTGAGTGAGTGGAGTGAGTGAGTGAGTGTGTGTGTAGTGTGTGTGTGTGATGTGTGTGTGTGTGTAGTGTGTGAGTGTGTGTGTGTAGTGTGTGTACGTGTGTGTGCGCGTGGTGTGTGTGTAGTAGGTGTATAGCGTTTCTGTGTGAGTATGTGTGTGTAGTGTGTTTTTATGTGAGAGCGTGTATGTTTATGTGGTGTGTGTGTGCGCGTGTAAGTGTGTAAGCGTATGTGTGTGTGCGCGCGCATGTGTGTGAGTGCGTGTGTGCGCGCGCATTTGTTTGAATTACAAACTAGAAAATTACGGAATCTGTCAATTTTATCATGACTGAAAAAAAATAAATTGTCTGTCATACATATATACACACACGCACGCACACAAGCACGCGCGCACACACACACGCACACACACACACACACACACATACACACACACACACACACACACAAGCACGCACACACACACTCACAAGCACACACACAAACACACACACACACACTCACACTACACACAAACACACACACACACACACACACACACACACACACACACACACACACACACACACACACACACACACACACACACACACACACACACAGATCAATCAGACCTGATGGCAGACAAGAGGTGAAAAATCTCAGTGCAGATGCAGAGAAGACATACAAGTACTGACGATGTCTGCAACCCTTCTTTACTCCCAGGTTGTTCTTGATGTGTGTGTGTGTGTGTGTGTGTGTGTGTGTGTGTGTGTGTGTGTGTGTGTGTGTGTGTGTGTGGGGTGTGTCAAGTCAAGTCAAGTCAAGTCAAATTTTTATTTCCAGATGGTACATTGAATAAGCAATGCATTTGCTTTTTTTCATCAAGCCATCTATCTAAGAACAAATTTCTTAATGATTATACTGAAATACTACATTATTACATCCTTTACCATTAAATTACACCAGTAAAAAGAGGAAAATCGATAAGATAATACATTGAAAAATACAAATTACCACATATACATATACACGCACACACATACTCATACACACCTGCGCGCGTGCGCGCTCACGTCCACACACACCTTTAAATAAAGAATGTCTTAAGAATTAAAAAAAAAAGAAAATCATAAAAACGTCAGGACACACAAATTACTTCACCTACTGTTTCATCCATTCTTTCACGATTATACTTTATTCTTTACGTTTATACTAATGGTGTGTGTGTGTGTGTGTGTGCGTGTGTGTGTGTGCGTGCGTGTGTGTGTGCGTGCGTGTGTGTGCGTGCGTGTGTGTGTGCGTGCGTGTGTGTGCGCGCGTGTGGTGTGATGTGTGGGGTGAGTGTGTGTGTGTGTGTGTGTGATTTGGTGTGAGTGGTTGGGGCGAGTGTGTGTGTGTGTGTGTGTGTGAGTTTTGGAGTTAAGATGTGTAGAATGTCTGTGTGTCTGTGGTGGAGATGGGGTGAGTGTGTGTATATGTGTGGATATGTGGGGTGTGTGTGTAATGTGTTGTGAGTGCGCGAGCGCGCGTGTGTGTGTGCGTGCGTGCGTGTGTGGTGAGATTTTTTTTTTGTTTATTCTTGTATTTCTAGGATAATGGAATAAGCACAGAAGAGACAAAAGAAAACAAAAAACATGAGGACGATCCAGTGTAAAATTGTGTGTGTGTTGTGTGTTTGGGGGCAGAGGGGGTAGGGGGTGTGTGGTGTGTGTGTTTGGGGGGAAGGGGTAGGTGTGTGTGTGTGTGTTTGGGGGAGACGGGTAAGTGTGTGGTGTGTTGTGTGTGTTTTGGGGGAAGGGGGTAGGTGTGTGTGTGTGTGTTTGGGGGGAGAGGGGAGGTGTGTGTGTGTGTTTTTTGGGGGAGAGGGGTGGTGTGGTGTGTGTGTGTGTTTGGGGAAGGGGGTGGGTGTTGTTGTGTGTGGTGTGTGTGGTTTTGGGGGAGAGGGGGTGGGTTTGTGTGTGTGTTGTGGTTGTGTGTGTGTGTTTGGGGGAAAGGGGGGTTAGTGGTGTGTGTGTGTTGTTGGGGGAGAGGGGGTATGTGTGTGTGTGGGTGGTGTGTGTTTTGGGGGCAAGGGGTAGGTGTGTGTGTGTGTGGTGTGGGGGTTTTGTGTGTGTGGTGTTTTGTTGGGGGGAGAGGGGTGGGTGTGGTGTGGTGTGTGTGTGTGGGTGTTTGGGGCAAAGGGGGTGGTGTGTGTGTGTTGGTGTGTGTTGTGTGTGGTTGGGGGGAGAGGGGTTTAGGTGTGGTGTGTGGTGTGTGTGGGTTTGGGGGGAGAGGGGTAAGTGGTGTGTGTGTTTTGGGGTTTTTGGGGGGAGGGGGTAGGTTGTGGGGGTTTTGGTTGGGGAAGAGGGTAGTTGTGGTTGTTGTTTGTGGGAGAAGGGGAGTTGTGGTTGGGTGGTTGGGGGAGAGGGGTAGGTTTGGTGTGTTGTGTGGTGTGTTGGGGAGACGGGAAGTGTGTGTGGGTTTTGTGGTTGTTTTTGGGGGAGGGGGGGTGTGTGGTTTGAGTGTGGGTGTGGGTTGTGTGTGTGGTGTGTGGTGTTTGGGGGGAGACGGTAAGGGTGTGGGTGTGTGGTGTTTGGGAGAGGGGGGTGTGTGGTGTGGGTGTGTTTTGGGAGAGGGGGAGGTTGTGTTGTGGTTGTGGTTTTGGGGAAGGGGGTTTTAGGGTTGTTTTGGTTGTGGTGGGTTTTGGGGAGGGGGAAAGTGTGGGTGTGTGTTTGGGGGAAAGGGAGGGGGAGGTTTTGGTGGTTGTTTGGGGAGAGGGTGGGTGGGGTGGGGTGGTGGTTTGGGGAGAGGGGTAGGTGTGTGTGTGTGTGTTTGGGGGAGAGGGGTAGGTGTGTGTGTGTGTTTGGGGAGAGGGTAGGTGTGTGTGTGTTGTGTGTGGTGTGTTTGGGAGAGGTGTAGTGTGTGTGTGTTGTGTGTGTGTGTGTGTGATTGGGGAGAGAGGGGTAGGTGTGTTGTGTGTGTGTGTTTGGGGAGAGGGGTAGGTGTTGTGTGTGTGTGTTTGGGGAGAGGGGTAGGGTGTGGTGTGGTGTGTTGGGGGAGAGGGGTAGGTGTGGTGTGTTGTGTGGTGTGTGTTTGGGGGAGAGTGGTAGGTTGTGTGTGTGTTGGGGAGGTAGAGGGGATGTGTGTTGTGTGATTGTTATGGGGATGGGTAGGGTGTGTGTTGATGTGTTGGGGGGAGAGGGTCAGTTGTGTGATTGTGTGTGTGTTTGTGATTTGGGGAGAGTGGTAGGTAGTGTGTTTTGTGTGATGTGTGTGTGTTTGGGGGAGAGGGTAGGGGATTGGTTGGTGTGTGTGTGTGTGTTGTGTTTGTGTGTGTTTGGGGAGAGGGGGTAGGTGTGTGTGTGTGTGAGTGTTTGGGGGAGAGGGGGTAAGTGTGTGTGTTGTGTGTGTGTGTGTTTGGGGGAGAGGGGTTAAGTGTGTGTGTGTGTTTGATGTGTTGTTGTGGTGTGGTGTGTGGTGAGGTGTTGTGTTGGTGTGTGTGTTGTTGTGTGTGGTGTGTGTGTGATGTGTGTGTGTGTGTGTGTGTTGTGTGTTCTACTTTTATACTTGAGGAAAATGGAATAAGCAAATCGTGTGCTTTTTTCATCCAGTCCCCGTGTGTATGCAGTTTTGTAAATTTTGTCATCCGTTCCCACTGGCACACAATGGCCTACTCTTCCGAAAAGCGGAATGGGTTTTAACGTGTGCGCAAGATGTTCTGTGTGTGTTCGCACACGGGACCTCTGTTTATAGTCTCATCCGAAGGACTTTGGGGGAGAGCTGAGTCGGCACTGATGTTAACTCCAGGGTAAAAATCTTCTTGAACGAGAATCGAACCCGGGTCAGCAGATCACCAATACATCACTCTAACCACCAGGCTACCGCGGTGTGTGTGCGTGAGTGTGTGTGAGTGTGTGTGTGTGTGTTTGTGTGTGTACGTGTGTGTTGTGTGTGTGTATGTGTGTTTGTGTGGTGTGTGTGTGTGTGTGTGTGTGCGTGTTGTGTTCGTTCTTTGATTTGAAAGTCTTTTCACTTTAAGTTATATTAGACTAGTGGGGAAGGGGAGGTGTGTGTTTGTGTGTGTTTGAGAGAGAGATAGAGAGAGAAAGGAAGAGAGATAAGAGAGAGAGAGAGAGAGAGAGAGAGAGAGAGAGAGAGAGAGAGAGAGAGAGAGAGAGGAGAGAGAGGAGCACAAGGAGAAAGAAGAAAAGAAAGAAATATGTATGGATTAAGGACAGAAAAAACAGAGAAAGAAAGACAGACAGACAGACAGACAGACAGACAGAAAAAGAAACAAAGAAAGAAAACAACAACAAAAAAACCAATCCTACGTGAAGATTTCATCCTTCATTTCAACTTATCGGCCTTTTATTGATAGCATGTTGCAGCATTAAACAGCTTTTCCCCTCCAGTAACCAGTCTCTTGGGACAATGATCCCTCTAGATCCCTCTCTAATCAAATCATTAACATGGACAGAATGTTAAAACCTGAATATCAAAAAAAGAAAAAAAGAAAGAAAAAGGAAGAAGGAAGAAGGAAGAAGAAGAAGAAGAAGAAGAAGAAGAAGAAGAAGAAGAAGACGAACACGACACCACCACAGTTCCTCCAACAGCAGTTTCAGGACAGAAAACTATCCTTAACTGAACATCACTGCTGCCTGCAAGGAGAGAATCAAAACCAAAACACACACACACACACCACACACACACACACACACACAACACACACAACACACACACACACACACACACACACACACACACTCACTCTCTCTCTCTCTCTCTCTCTCTCTCTCTCTCTCTCCTCTCTCTCTCTCTCTGTGCAACCAAGTAAGCTTTGCACACTCATACGCATACAGACACTCAACATACACACAACACATACATAGACACATACATACATACACACACACGCACGCGCGCGCGCCCGCACACACACACCACGCACACCACACACACACACACACACACACACACACACACACACACACACACACACACACACACACACACACATACACACACACACACACACACACACTCTGCGCTCTCTCTCTCTCAACACACTCAACGCACACAAACACATTCAACATATACACCACAAACACACTAAACATACACACAACACACACACACACACACACACACACACACACACACACACACACACACCACACACACACACACACACACACTCTCAACAAACACACATACACACTCAGCACCCACTCACCCCCCCCCCCCCCCCACCAACACCCCCCCCCCCCCCCCCCACACACACACACACCTATCCCTCCCTCCTCATACACACACACACACACACACACACACACACACACACACACACACACACACACACACACACACACACACACACACACACTCCTAGACAACAAAATTTACACCGGATCCTCATCAGTGTCTCTCTCTCTCTCTCTCTCTCTCTCTCATCTCCTCTCTCTCTCCTCTCTCTCTCTCTCTCCTCTCTCTCTCTCTCTCTCTCTCTCTCTCTCTCTCTCCTCTCTCTCCCCACACACAATTCCATGGAAGTATGTGCGGTCACATCATTTTGGCTTCTGATGTTTCCAAGATCAAAGGCGATTCTGCAATTCGCCTGAGCTGCACACTAGCCTCCATGTCTCTAAAGAAAGCCCCCATAGGACTTTCGGAACTAATTTGCCTGAGGTTATACAAGGTAGAGAAGAGTTTGATTTGTGTTTTGTTCAGATCTGTGCTACACAGTTTTTGATGTTTACTGATCCCTACAAACAAGGATTTTATGGGTGGTGGCATTAGAAGACTTAAGTAGTTTTGTAATTTTTGAGTGTAAAAATGTTGAAAAGTTATTGAGTGGGGTGGAAGTGTGATGTGATGTGTTGTGCGTGATGTGTGTGTGTGTGTGTTATGTGTGTGTGTTGTTTGTGTGTGTGAGAGCGCGTGTGTGTGTGTGTGTTTTATGTGTGTATGCGTGTGTGTGTGTGAGTGAGTGAGTGTGTGTAGCATGTGTTGGTGTTAGTGTGTGTGTGTGTGTGCGTTCTTATTGCGACTATTTCCGTTGATAATGATGATTTATGATGACGTCGATGATGATGGTGGTGATTTGAGTTTTGTGCAGTAATAACGATAATAGATGATAACTAGATCGCCTTATCTCTTGAATGAAAAAAGCTCACGGCGTTTACAATAGCTAGCGTATGCATTTATCATTACCTCAAAATTCAAACGTATATGACTTTAACACAGACACACACAGACACACATACACACACGCAAACACACACACACACACAAACAAGCAAACACCACACACACACACACGTACACACACATTCCTCTCTCACTCACACACACAAACAACAAACACACACAACACACGCACACAACCTCACCACTCCACACACACAACACAACACACACAAACACCCTCCACACACACACCACAACCAACAACCACCTCACACACACACACAACACAACACAACACAACCACCCTCCACACACACAACACAACACAACCCCCTCCACACACACACACACACACACACACACACCACACCACACACACACACACACACACACACACAACAACACACACACAACACACACACACACACACACACAACACACAACACACACACACACACCACACACACACACACACACACCACACACACACCAGACAACCACACACACTACACACACAACCACACCCCCACCACAAGACAACCACACACACACACACACACACACACACACACACACACACACACACACACACACACACACACACCACACACACACACCACAAGACACCACCCCACACAACACACACAAACCACACACACAACCCCACACAACACAACCCACAACCACCCTCCACACACACTCTCAACACACACACACACACAACCACCCTCCACACACACACACACACACAACACCACCACACACACACACACACACACACACACACACACACACACACACACACACACACACACATAACACAACACACACACACAGCAGAACCGAATCGCCCCCCCCCTCAAACAAAACAACAACAACAACAACAAACCCCACACACATTAATGACGAACAGCTGGTGGTATTTGAGGAGAGGAAATGAACGGAAATATCTAAAGAAGAATATTAAAGGAAAGAAAAAAGGGAAAGGAGAATGCTGAAACACAAAAATAAAGACATTCCAGAGGACAGAAACGTAGAGAGTGAGTGAGTGAGAGACAGAGAGAGAGACAGAGAGAGAGAGAGAGAGAGAGAGAGAGAGAAAAGAGTGATGGAGAGAGAGGGAGAGAAAGAGAGAGGGGGGAGAGTGAGATAGAGTGAGAGTGAGAGAGAGAGAGAGAGAGAGAGAGAGAGAGAGAGAGAGAGAGAGAGAGAGAGAGAGAGAGAGAGAGAGAGAGAGAGAGTGAGAGATTGTCGAGGGGGTGAGTGAGTGAGAGAGAGAGAGTGAGAGTGAGAGACAGAGAGAGAGAGAGTGAGAGAGAGAAGGGGAGAGAGGGGGAGTGAGAGAGTGAGAGAAAGAGGGAGTGAGAGTGAGAGAGAGTGAGTGAGAGAGTGAGAGTGAGTGAGAGAGGGTGAGAGAGAGAGTGAGGAGAGAGAGAGGGAGAGAGAGAAAGAGAGAGAGTGAGTGAGAGAGAGAGTGAGTGAAAGAGAATGAGTGAGAGTGAGTGAAAGAGAGAGAGAGAGAGAGTGAGTGAGAGAGAGAAGGAGATAGAGAAAGAGAGAGAGTGAGTGAGAGACAGAGAGAGAGGGTGGTAGTGGTGAGAGGGGGACAGAGAGTGAGTGAGAGAGAGAGAGAGAGAGAAAAGAGAGAGAGAGAGAGAGAGAGAGATGTGCGTTGGCCTATGTATGGTATAGTTCTGTGGGTACAGAATCTTCAACAGACATAATTATTCGTATTAGCAGAAAGACGGAGACACTGTTGAGGCTATGAATAACACTGAAAAGCTAGTCAAAATAGGCTGGAGTAGAGTTGCACCAGTAACACATACTTTATTTATTTTTAAATTTTATTTCCTTCTTTTATATCGAGGATAATGGAATAAGCACTTATGTGCTTTTTTTTTTTTTTTTACATACATACAAGAGACAGAGAGAGAGTTAGAGAGAGAGTGAGAGAGAGAGAGAGAGAGAGAGAGAGAGAGAGAGAGAGAGAGACAGACAGACAGACAAGACAGACAGATAGACAGACTGAGAGACAGACAGACAGGCAGACAGGCAGACAGACAGACACAGACATACACAGATACAGAGGCACAGAAAGAGGCTGTGAGAAAAGAAGAAGAAGAAGAACATAATAATCAAACACACAAGGAAATTGGTGGGAAAAAAAGACCAAAAGCTGCAGAGAAGTGGCAGAAAAGAGAGATTTATTTATTTATTTATTCTTTTATTTCGAGGATAATGGAAAAAGCACGCATGTGCTTTTTCATCCAGTCCCCGTGTGTATGCAGTTTTGTAAATTTTATCATCCGTTGCCCCACCGGCACACAGTGGCCTACTCTTCCGAAAAGCGGAAGAGAGAGAAGAGAGAGAGAGAGAGAGAGAGGAGAGAGAGAGAGAGAGAGAGAGAGAGAGAGAGAGAGAGAGAGAGAGAGAGAGAGGAGAGAGAGAGAGAGAGAGAGAGAGAATGTGTGTGTGCCGACTCAACCTTAAAAAAAAACACCTATAAAAATTAAATAAACTACGGGTGGGGGTCGGGGTGGGGGCTGTCAGTATAAATAGCGTCCCCATCTTCTGGAAATTCTGTGCCAGGAATTCCTTCTGTAATATCCCCTGTCTTTGTTTCTACCTTGTTCCTTTTCTTCCTGTCACCTCCTTCTTTCTTTCTTTTCTGCCTTCTTTGTTCATTCTCCTGCCTCCCCCTCCCCCCCTTTCCCTAGAAAGTCTTAAAAGGTAACCATTCTCTCCCACGTCGAAGTAGGATGCGCTAGGCCTGACTTGTCAGGCGCTTAACGGCAGCACAACGAATTTTCTCGCTCCTACGACAGACAACAATAGTTGCTGTCTGAGCATTCGACGACGACGAAGAAGAAACAACTAACAAACAAAACAAAAGACAACCACCAACGTGTTGGTCTTAAACGAGCCTATTTAACAGTCTTAGATAAAACCAAAAAACGAAACAAACAAACAAAATCTAACAAAACTAAACCAAACCAAAACGAAACCAAACCAAACCGAACTTTAATAAAACAAAAGAAAAATAAAACACACCCAAACTGCATTAAAAAACCCCAGTCGTTCAGATGGTTACTCACAACAC
>CM054136.1:77927419-77932419 GCA_028751875.1 Rapana venosa | reverse complement strand
AGCCCATTTTTTTTCTGTCTGGCCAAACCTGATATATATATATATCTGTCTCTCCTACCCTCAACCCACTCCTAACCCCTCCCTCCCCCCACTCTCTAGTTTTCGTCTGGTGGAAATATCTTGTCCGCTTGTCTGCCTGTCTGTCTGTCTGTCTGTCTGTGTGTCTGTGTGGGTCATTTTCCTTGTTTGATCTTGTCACGTTATGAAGGGACAGTTTTCTGCATTGCGCCTTGTCGTCTGTTTAGTAAGTACTACAATCTGCTTTTGTTCTTTTTGCAATTCTGAGCTGCGTGATAGTGTCTGATGTCTGCCTAATTATGTCAGTGAAGGTCTTTCTTTCTTTCTTTCGGTTTTTTTGTGTTGTTGCTGTCTGTGCTTGTCTGTCTTGACAGTTAGCCGGTTTTGCATTGTGATATATTATATTGTATTGTATTGTATTGCATTGTAATGTATACCACTTTAAGTCACGACCAATTTATCTACATGAAATTCGGGCTGCTCTGCTCGGAGAGAGCGCGTCGTCACAAGAACAGAGCCACCCATTAAAAAAAAATTCTTTTCCTGTCTGCAACTGTATCTGGTTTCCTATCAGAGTAGCTTTTTTCTGAAGAATTTTGCCAGGGACGACTCTCTTGTTGCCGAGGGTTCTTTAACGTGCACTTAATGAGAATTGCACACGGGACCTCGGTTTATTGTCTCATTCGAAATACTAGTACCCAGACCACCACCACTCACGGTCTAGTGGATGGGGGGAAAATTTTCGGGCTCAAACGAGGATCGAACCACCACACTCTTGAAACCTGGACTTTTCGCTTTCTTGGCAGGTGCAATACGTCTAGACCACCGGTTGTATGTAGTGTCCTTAAATAGAATCCTTGTCGTTAACTGGATTAATCAGACGTTCAAATGTGCGAACCTTGTTCCCCTCCAAAATTAACTAGAAATTATTTTTAAACTGCTTTAGCCTGTCGCGTTTTTTTTTAAAAACTATCAACACACGGGACAGCTCAGTGATTAGAGCACTCACTTTCCCTCAAGCAGCATAAAGCGTGGTTACCAGTTGGATGGGTGACCGTTTGCGCGCCTTGGCTTCAGTACAGTTCCCCCAGTTCACCCAGCTGTAAATGGGTTCCTACCTCTTTAGGGTCAGGGAAGGAAAAACAGCGAGGGAGAGGAGATGAGTGCCGCCCTCAATATGCTGACATCTGGAGAAGTTGAGGTCTCTGATGCCTCGCTCCCCTACGACCACATAGTTTACGGGACACCCTTTACCTTTTACAACACACATGAGAACACTTGCATCAACGCATCCATAAAATATCTGAAACTCAACGGTGTATTCCCAGTCTTCCCAGTGAACCCATAGCAAACACTCTCAAGGTAAGGACCGTCCGGAATTCGAAAAAAAAATCAAACTCCTTTGACTCTTATGGGATTCGAACCCGCGACCTTTCAGCCTGTAGTAATCCACGGCGCTAAACACAGCATCGCAGCGTCTGGGTTTTTTTTTGGGGGGGAAAAGCTCGTGCATTTTCTTCCAAATATCCCATAATCAATGGAACAACCAGACAGATAGAGGAGGATTTAACTACCGCCTGCAGACGGATGCTACTTTTGAAATTCGAGAGACCAGAATCTGGTGCAGCGTCTGAGGTGAGTTTTCTGAGCTTCAAGATCAAGTAGAGTGCACACTCTTGTCTGTGCTCTGGATGTTCGTCGTGGTGTACATACGCTGGAAGAGAAGATCAAGAGGAGATGGCTAGAGAATTCCACTCGTCCGCCAGTGAGGAGGAGTTACAGGGGATTTACAGGTGGTGTTTTTACATGCACTATATCATCCTAGGGGACGGGATAGCTCAGTGGTCGGAGCACTCGCTTTCCCCCAGCCAAGTTAAGCAGCGTCGAGCGTGGTTACCACTTGGATGGGTGACCGTTTGCGCGCCTTGGCTTCAGTACAGTTCCCCCAGTTCACCCAGCTGTAAATGGGTACCTGCCCTCTTTAGGGTCAGGGAAGGTAAAGCAGCGAGGGAGAGGAGATGGGCGCCGCCCTCAATATGCTGGCCCTAGAGAAGTGAGGTCTCTGACGCCTCGCTCCCCTACGACCTTATAGGTTATGGGACTCCTTTACCTTTTTTCCTTTATTATCATCCTGGCAGAGGAATTAGTAAATTGATGTTGGTCGTATAAACAGAAAAGAACGAGAACACACAGGCACAGGCAGACAGGCAGACAGACACAGACAGACAGACAGACAGACACACACACACACACACAGATCCAGACCCCCTGTATTAAATATTTTTGTTTTGGTTTTGGGTCTAATATCACGATGTATAAAAGAGACGTAAAATGAAATAAAACACACACAATAATATATATATATATATATATATATATATATATATATATATAATATATATATATATATATACATACATATATATACATATATATACATATATATATATATATATATATATATATATATATATATATATATATATGTATATACACATGAATAAATCTATACACACACAGATGCACACACACAAAATGTCTCACAGCCTTAAAATCTATGGGTTTTGTCTATTTTAGGAAAGAAGAAGAAGAAAAACACATCCTGTTTAAATCTCTCTTTTTTTAAAATATCACGCTCGGGTCATTTTAGAGCATGAAAACAAAGAACGACAGCCACAAGAACGCAAAAACGCAGACACACACACTTGTTGGGAGAAAAAAATATAACACCCTTCACACCCCCATCATCATCATCATCATCATCATCATCATCATCATCACCACCACCACCACCACCACACACCACCACCACCACCACCACCACCACCACCATCATCATCACCACCACCACACACACACCCCACACCACACCATCACATCATCACACAGCAGCAGCAGCAGCAGCAGCAGCAGCATCACTATCTGCACAGAATCACCACCAGCACAAACAATATTTCACATATATCTGTCCAGTATTACCCTCCCAACAAATCATACCCTTTTTCACCAGCTCATTAATCTGGCAAAACAGCCGTTTTACCAACTGTACATCAACCAATTCCCAAACGAGATATTATTTACAGTGTGTTTTATGTGGATGATATGTCAGTGTGTTCGTTTTTTAACATACATTACATCACACCAACACACAAAAACAGAAAATCTTATCTGTTGATATGATTTTTGTTTTGAAGAGTAGTTGTTGTGTGTGTTTTTATATATGATTAGTGTATATATAGTGATGTTGTATGTGTGTGTGTATGTGTGTGTATTGATATATGTATGTAGTGACACCACAAAATAACATATATACTCATTTATATATATATATTATATATATGTCCAGGAGCTGTTTTGTGTGTGTATTTGTTGTATACTACTATATATTATTATTATATATGCATGTGTGTATGTTGTGGGTAGTATGTGATGCACTGTTTTATTTTGTATGTGTCATATAATATATCTACTTGTATATAACATTTGTACTATTTTATAATACTATTTATATAATTATAATTATTTGTCTCCCGATGTTTGCTTGTGCATGCGTCTCTACTACGTACTAGTATATATTATTTACTATCTTGTTATTATTTTGCGTACTTCTGTCTACTTGTGTTTTTTTCTTCAGTGTCAGTGTGCATGCCATTTCAGCGTGCCTACTTATAAACATTTGTACCTACTTGTATACTAACACTTGTAAACCTTTTCATATATTTAATTTTCTTGGTCGTCCTTGTTTGCTATGTCTATGTTTACTACTATACTACTTCTTCTTCCTTCTTCTTTTTCTTCTTCTCCCTCTTTGTTCTTTCTTTTCCTTCCAGCTTTCCACAACGAAGACAGCTGTGGTTTGTATTTGACTAGGACAGTGCTTCACTAGGGTCTCAGTGTCTTGTCATCAACTTCATGCTGGTAGTCCTGACTTCACCGTCACCGATCCCTCAGATTCCGAATCCTTTGGGGCGCCTTCGAAGCTTTGTCAACCACCTTTCTCCAGTCCTCTCGTCTCTCAGCCACCCTCAGGGTGTCTCTCAGCTCCATGTCTGTCCACTCTCGAATGTTGTCCTCCCATCTCTTCCTTTGTCTTGCCTCTTCTTCTTCTTCTTCCTCCCCTCGCTGTGCCTTGTAAGATTGTTTTAGCAAGACCAGAGGAGCGTGTGGCATGACCAAACCACTTAAGACTGAAGTATATCGTTGTGACTTGATACTAGACTATAAACGTGGTCTGCCTGCAGTAACTCTGCCTCATTTTTTGTTGTTGATGGGGCAGTTCAGTCTTTTGTTTATGGGAAGTAACTCGTCTTTTGTTTATGGGAAGTAACTCGTCTTAGTTCATGGGAAGTAACTCGTTTTTTATGTTTATGGGAGGTAACTCATCTTTGTTGATGGGGTGATCTCGCCTATGTTGATGGAGAGCAACTCGTCTTTTGTTTATGGGAGGCACCTCATCCTTTATGGGAAGTAGCTTGTGTTTGTTGATGGGAGGTAACTCGTCTTTTGTTTATTGGGAGGTAACTTGTATTTGTTGATGGGAGGTAACTCGTTTTTTGTGTTTATGGGAGGTAACTCATGTTTGTTTTTGGAAGTAACTCGTGTTTGTTTATGGGAAGTAACTCGTGTTTGTTGATGGGAGGTAAATCGGTTTTTTGTGGTTATGGGAGGTAACTCGTGTTTGTTGATGGGAGGTAACTCGTTTTCTGTGTTTATGGGAGGTAACTCGTCTTTGTTGATGGGAGGTAACTCGTGTTTGTTGATGGGAGGTAACTCGTTTTTTAGTGTTTATGGGAGGTAATTCGTGGTTTGTTGATTGTTGCAGCTGAGCTTTGTCGATATGAATATCTTGCTGACAAGGTAGCTTGTCCCTGGTGATTAGATAATTTTTCTTGCTTTTTTTGGACAGGGCAGTGCAAAACTTTGGGTTGATACGGTATCCTGTGTTTGTTCATGAAGAAATCTTGGGGGATCACGTGTCTCGC
>CM054136.1:77909919-77914919 GCA_028751875.1 Rapana venosa | reverse complement strand
TTTATTTTTATGGTGCTAAATCCTCCCCCCCCCCTCCCCCGACACACACACGCACCACCACCATCGCCACTACCCACCATCATATTCCAATGATTATAGGTCAAGAGAAACCTACTTTAAATTGTTAAAGTTGTAGTGTATGTAGATATATTTAAAAAGCAGACACATCAGCCAGACTAACCAGCCATCAACCACTAGCACCATGTCTCTTTAACTCCCCCCCCCCCCCACCCCCTCACAAAAAAAAGAGAAAAAGAAGAAAAACAACAACTCGTTCCTGGCCTAGAGGTACGAGGTTCACAAATGATCAGATTTTGCGTATGCAACCATTGAGGTCTACCATGAAGGTAGCCGCATTCCGACTTCAGGAATATATCATGGGTATGTTGGTGTTTCCGTAACCCACCAAACGCCGACATGAATTACAGGATCTTTTAACATGTATATTTTGATCTTCTGCATATGTATATACACAAAAGGAATCAAAGCACTGGCAAGGTCTGCACTTGAAATTGACCTGGAAGATCATAAAAAAATCCTCACCCTCAATTCACCAGACGCCGCCGAGATTCGAACCCGTGACTTCATGGACACATGGGGATTGAAGCCAAACAGCGTAACCACTCGGCTATAGCGTCCGTCGCACAATACCTAATTTCCCAAGATACACAGTACACTTGGGCTTAGGCTACAGCCACGGAACCCTGACTCAGAGAGTACAGGAAGCAACTCCTATTTCTCACGAACAGTTGGGGAGTGGACTAGACTGGCTTTCCAGTCCTAGTGGTAGTGGTGTCATCAACTGTGGTAAAGATCTCACATCTCGCATTAGGCTCTATTGACAAGCCTCTCTGAAATCTGTGTCTGGCTCCTCATCTACCTCTTCTACTCCTGCTTTTTTCATTTTTCATCTCCAGACCCATATTCCCTCTTCCGCTCTGCTGTCTGCAAAGTATGTCTTCTAAAGGCAAGAAAAAAGTGACGGCAGTCCAGAACCGTTCGTCAGCAAAGCTAGTCCTTTCAGACAGCCGTACTCATATGAACGGAAACACTTTTCCAAGGATGACAGATTCCCGTGCATAGGGAAGTATGAAAGACAAATTCTGCACTGGCTGCTTCATCTACTTCTTTCGTAGTTCAGTTAAATAAATAGTTGCCATTCATTATACTGAGCATTCAACAAATGACAGTTTCATGTCTTACATTTGGTGTAACTAAATACTTCTTGTTCATGCCTCGGCAAGAGCTCCGCGGTTCACCAACAGTGAGATGTTGCATATGCGGATGTTTTTACCCACCATGAAGGTCACCGCATTCTGACTTTGGGGATGTATGCTGGGTATGTTTGTGTTTCCGTAACCTACCAAATGCTGACATGAACTACATGATCTTCAACATGCATATTTGATCTTCTGCATGTGTATATACATGAAAGAAATTAAGGCACTGGCAGGTCAAGAGGCCGCTGAGATTCGAACCCGTGACTTCATGGACGCATGGGATTGAAGCCAAACAGCCGTAACCACTCGGCTATAGCGTCCGTCGCACAATATCTAATTTCCCAAGATACACATTACACTTGGGCTTAGGCTACAGCCACGGAACCCTGACTCATAGAGTACAGGAAGCAACTCCTATTTCTCACAAATAGTTGGGGAGTGGACTAGACTGGCTTTCCAGTCCTAGTGGTAGTGGTGTCATCAACTGTGGTAAAAGATCTCACATCTCGCATTAGGCTCTATTGACAAGCCTCTCTGAAATCTGTGTCTGGCTCCTCATCTACCTCTTCTACCCCTGCTGTTTTTCATTTTCCATCTCCAGACCCATATTCCCTCTTCCGTTCTGCTGTCTGCAAAGTATGTCTTCTAAAGGCAAGAAAAAAGTGACGGCAGTCCCAAACCTTTCGTCAATAAAGCTAGTCCTTTCAGACAGCCGTACTCATATGAACGGAAACACTTTTCCAAGTATGACAGATTCTCGTGCATAGGGAAGTATGAAAGACAAATTCTGCACTGGCTGCTTGATCTACTTCATTTGTAGTTCAGTTAAATAAATAATGGCCATTTGTTATGCCCAGCATCTTACAAACGTTAGTTTAACGTCTCACACTCAGTGTACCAGAATACAGACATAGTCAACATGATCCTGTGTCAGTCTGTACATCATGGTTATTTCTACAGTAATCGTCCATGCAATAAAAGCTGAACAAACGAAAAGACGCAGTTCTCTTGTGCCTTTACATAGCCACAGGTTAAATACTTTGTTGATAGACATTAATTGTACATCTGCTTGTACTTCAAGTCAAATGAGTTATGGTCACTATGTTCAAATATCCATCCACTTGTTCAAATATCCACTAATTCAATGTGTTGAAGTACAGTCATTATCTCACCTCTGTAATACTTTCTACAACACATGTTCGTAACCAAAGTGAACAGATAAACACAACCTCGTGTATCCAGTTCCCTTTCCCTCCATCAACTAGAAAAACACTGTCACCCATGATGTATGATAAACAGACGAAATGTACATCATCACACACACACATCACAGACACACACATCACACACACAAACACACATCACACACACATCACACACACATCACAGACACACAGACACACACACATCACACACAAAAACGCGCGTCACAGAAGCCTTGGACACAATTCAAACACAAGCAGTGTGTCAGCCCCATCAGACCTCTGAGGGGGTGTTAATGCAAAAACACCACGAGATATTAGCAATCAGAGAGGTGATTGCCTTCAGCTTGTCCCTGATGATTGCTTCATTCATCGCCCAGCTAGCTGGCCATCACACGGCCTGTGGCCATGGAGGCCGGGACAGGGAGGCCTCCTCCAATCAAGAGGCCAACATGCTGGTGGTCACCGCGCCACTCAGCTCAGAACAAGACACAGACAGATTGGACATCTGGACAAAGGGGACCAGTTCCTCTGCTGTGTTGACCATGTGGGCCGGTATGAAGTCTTGCTGTGTGCCAGACACTTTAGCACTACCAGCCTAGCCAGCAGATTGAGAGAGAAAAACTTCTTTAGTGCAGCCACACAGTGGTTACATTGGTCACGGGTTTGAGGAGTAGACAGACTGGTTGGGAATCTTGACCAGGGAGGGATGAATGGTCAGGACTTCTTCTCTGTTGACAACAGTGTAAGTGTGTGTGTGTGTGTGTGTGTGTGTGTGTGTGTGTGTGTGTGTGTGTGTGTGTGTGTGTGTGTGTGTGTGTGTGAGTGTGTGTGTGTGTGTGTGTGTGTGTGTGTGTGTGTGTGTGTGTGTGTGTGAGTGTGGGACAGAATTTCTCATTGAAATGGACCTTTTGTAAACAAATGCAAAACTTAGTTGTCATCTCTCTGTCTCTGTCCCTCTCTCTTGAATACAGCCATAGTAAACATGATCCACTATCAATCTGTACATCATGGTTATTTCTACAGTATTCCCCCATCCTATGAAAGCTGAAAAAAAATAAAGTTCTCAGTTCTCTTGTGCATTTACATAACCACAGGTCAACTACTTTGTTGATAGACAATGATTGTACACCTGCTTGTACTTCATGTCAAATGAGGTTATGATCACTGTGTTCAAGTATCCATCCACTTGTTCAAATATCCAGCAATTCAGTGTATTGAAGTACAGTCATTATCACCTCTGTAATACTTTCTCAAACACACAAGTTCATAACCACATCAAACAGACAGACACACCACATGTATCCAGTTCCCTTTTCCTCCATCAACTAGAAAAACAGTGTCACCCATGATGTATGATAAATAGAGGAAATGCACGTCATCACACACACATCACAGACACAAACACACACTCACACACACATCACACACAAAAACGCGCGTCACAGAAGCCTCGGACATAATTCAAACACAAGCAGTGTGTCAGCCCCATCAGCCCTCTGAGGGGGTGTCAATGCAAAAACACCACGAGATATTAGCCATCAGAGAAGTGATTGCCTTCAGCTTGTCCCTGATTGCTTCATTCATCGCCCAGCTAGCTGGCCATCACACGGCCTGTGGCCATGGAGGCCGGGACAGGGAGGCCTCCTCCAATCAAGAGGCCAACATGCTGGTGGCCACCGCGCCACTCAGCTCAGAACAAGACGCAGACAGATTGGACATCTGGACAAAGGGGACCAGTTCCTCTGCTGTGTTGACCATGCGGGCCGGTATGAAGTCTTGCTGTGTGCCAGACACTTTAGTGCTACCAGCCTAGCCAGCAGATTGAGAGAAGAAAGCTTATTTAGTGCAGCCACACAGTGGTTACATTGGTCACCGGTTTGAGGAGTAGACAGACTGATTGGGAATCTTGACCAGGGAGGGCTGAATGGTCAGGACTTCTTTTCTGTTGAAAAACAGTGTAAGTGTGTTTGTGTGTGTGTGTGTGTGTGTGTGTGTGTGTGTGTGTGTGTGTGTGTGTGTGTGTCTGTGAGTGTGTGTGTGTGTGTGTGTGTGTGTGTGTGTGTGTGTGTGTGTGTGTGAGACAGCAGTTCTCAACAAAATTGACTTTATTGTAAACGAATGCAAAACTCAATATCTCATCTCTTGATCTCTGTATATTTCTGTCTGTTTGTCTGTCTGTCTCTATCTTATAAAAAAGACACAACTTGAGGCACTCATGACTTCACTAAATGATCCAAAGCAATTTGGTCATCAATCAGGAAATCACGTTACAGGGTGGCTCCTGTAAATGAGATATCTACAGAAGCCTGGCGTGAACACTTCAATGTGCTACTGATTGCAGGCGCTGGGGAAACAAGAGGGCAGGGTTACAATGTTATAGCAGGGGAAGGAAAGGGGAACCAATTTCTGAACACGGTTATACCAGAAGAAAAGATGAAAACAGCAGTTAGACATCTAGGTAATGGGAAGGCTGCCGGTCTTGATGGTATTTCCAATGAAATGCTTAAAGCATCGGTGGGTGCTATCATGCCATTCCTCCTCGAGATGTTTAACAGTATGCTAGATACAGGTATAC
>CM054136.1:77899919-77904919 GCA_028751875.1 Rapana venosa | reverse complement strand
TCTGACGACCCGGGTTCGATTCCCGTTCAAGGGGATATTTTCCCCTGGAGTAAACATCGGTGCAGACTCCACTCTCCCACAAAAGTCCTTCGGATGAGACTATAAACCGAGGCCCCGTGTGCGAACGCACGCACAACATCTTGCGCACAAGTTAAATCCTGTTCCGCTTTTCGTAAGAGTAGGCCATTGTGTGCCGGTGGGAACAGACGACAGAATTTACAAAACCGCATACACACGGGGACTGGATGTAAAAAAGCACAGAAGTGCTTATTCCATTATCCTCGATATAAATGAATGAATAAATAAATGAAAATAAAACAGATTGGGGGGAAAGCTTTCCTGTCTCCCATGTCAAAGAAAAATGGTGCGAATCCTTTTCCGAGGCAAGGTCTTTTTCATTATTATTTTCTTCCATTCCCTGAGGATTTAAGCAGTAGTCTAGGAGCTAATCTTTTGGGAGAGACAAAATTAATGACCCGAAAGAGATTGAGGAACATGCATTTATCCCCGAAGAAAAAAAACCCACAGCAAGAAGAACTCTCCCTGACAAAACATGCTTTGAAATCTATCCTAAGCAGCTATGTAACTTAGAGAATTAATTAACTAACTAACCAACTAACTAACAAACTAATAAATTAACTAACTCACTAACTAAAAAGCGAGCCTGCTAATTAACTAACTCTCCCACAAACTCACTAACTAACAAGCCAGCCAGCTAATTAACTAACTTGCTAACTAACTAGCAAGCTAACTATCTCTGTCTCTCTATAATATATATCATTGTGTGTGTGTATGTGTGTGTGTGTGTGTGTGTGTGTGTGTGTGGGGTGGTGTGTGTGTGTGTGGAGAGGAGAGAGAGAGAGAGAGAGAGAGAGAGAGAGAGAGAGAGAGAGAGAGAGAGGAGAGAGAGAGAGAGAGAGAGAGAGAGAGAGAGAGAGAGAGAGAGAGAGAGAGCAAAAAGGGTGGCAATAAAATTCACTCAAGCAAAATTTGCTGACACAAAAATACCCCAGTTCAACCTAATCCAACACAACAAAACAAAACACACCACAGCACAGCATACTGTTCTCCAAGTGGTGAGCAAATAGAATCTATCGCCCAAAAAATCGATGGAAAAAATACAACACAATGCAATATAATACAATACGACACAATACAATACAATACAGAACAAGAAAATAAAAAAAATTGCAACGCAATACACACAATACGACACCACACCACACAGCTGAACAAAACTTCAGGCAGACAAGAAAGAGAAGAAAGCAAAAAGCAAATTTTTGAAAAACAAGAAAACATTGTGAAAGACACACCCTATCCAAATACTCTGCTAGTGCGAACGGCACTACAGGCGGGGGACTAGGTGTAAAAAAAGCACGTGGGTGCTTACTCATTATCCTCGAAATAAACAAATTTGTCATTGTCACTGGCACAATAGAACTGTATTCACCCCGCTCCCAACCAACCAAGCAAGCAATCAAGCAAGCAAGCAAGCAACCAAACCAACCAACCAACCAACCAGCCATCCATCCATCCAACCAATCAACCAACCAACCAACCAGCCAAACCACCAACCAACCAACCAACCACCACCAACCAACCAACCAACCAACCATCCATCCATCCAACCAACCAACCAACCAACCAACCAACCAACCATCCATCCATCCAACCAACCAACCAACCAACCAACCAAACCAAACCAACCAGCCACCAGCCAAACACAACCACACCAACCAACCATGCCACCATCCAACCAACCAACAACCAACCATCCATCCATCCAACCAACAACCAACCAACCAGCCAAACCAACCAACAGCCACCATCCATCCATCCAACCAACCAACCAACCAGCCATCCATCCATCCATCCATCCAACCAACCAACCAACCATCCAACCAACCAACCAACCAACCAACCAACCAGCCAACCAGCCAAACCAACCAACCAGCCATCCATCCATCCATCCATCCAACCAACCAACCAACCATCCAACCAACCAACCAACCAACCAACCAACCAACCAACCAACCAACCAGCCAACCAGCCAAACCAACCAACCAACTATCCATCCATCCATCCAACCAACCAACCAGCCAACCAGCCAACCAACCACAAACAAAAATAGCCAACAACAGCACTAGCTCCAGTGCACACGTACGTACACGCTATCTCATCCCCTATGTAAAGAAAGGACACCCGATTTTTTCCAACTGATGGGAGATGCTACGACAGCCAGCGTCAGTCAGTCAGTCAGTCAGTCAGGGTGAAGGATGGAAATCATCCATCCACATAGAATGAGCTCCATCTCTTATTCGATTTACTATCAAGACCATATCAAAGCTGTCATCCTATTTAGTTGATCATCAAGGTCATATCATATATTCGCCAGAAGCCTAGTTATGACACTTTTAAATCCAGCCTCAAGACATATTTATTTTAAATCTAAGATTCCCCTCCCCCCCCCCCCTCCTGTTTCATATCAGAACTATCCCACCTTCACTAACCCATGTCCTATTACCCTGCTTAAGTATACGACCTGTGTGAGTGTGTGTGTGCTTTTGAAAAACGTTTGACTATTGCAATTTTATGTCATAGATTTTGTCTGCAGCCACCATGTTTGTAATATCTGTTTGTTTAAACTATTGATTATTTGTGACCTTCCAGCACATAAAGGGTCTGTTGTCACCTACCCTTGTTTTTGAAAATTTACAAGTTTCTAGATGTACTTTTTCTGCTCTTTCCACTGGTCAAAACCCCATGTTAATCAGAACTATACTTTTTGAGTTATAAGGTTTAGAATGTGTATACTCCACCGGCGGCCATTTTGAGAAAAACCAAAAAAACGATAGGACATTTTCAATCTTAAAATTTCCTTAACAACCATTATTCAATCTTCCTGAAAATTGGCATACTTAATATATGCACATATTTATCATTGATTGCATGACTGTGTAAGATTAGGTTGAATGCATGCGCTTTGATTTGCCTTTGCAAGATATAGCGCTATATAAGTTCCATTTATTATTATTACATAATATGCTACTGCATTGTTCATTAACAGCGCATGGAGCTCCGTCCATTTCCTTCCTATCGATGTTCGCCTTCACTGAGGAAGTCTCTGTCTGCTGCTCATCATTTCGGAACCTGGTACAGCGGAGCTGGCACAGAGGGGGCTGTAAATGAGACTGGTATTGACATAGACAGACAGTTCCATAATGATGCTGAAGGTAGGATGGTGGTGAACATGGTCTTTGTCTTTTACTGTGTATATTTGGGTGGGTTTTTTCTTTCTTTCTGTTTATGTGTCTGCGGCTAAGTTGCTTTGTTTGATTAGCGTTTCGCTGGAGGAACCGAAAACATGTCAGACTGTATGTAATATCAGCAAAGAGAAAAAGTCATTCTCAAGGCTGTGCTAGATTTTGAGACTTGTTTGTGTTATATATATATATATATATATATATATATATATATATATATATATATATATATATATATATATATATATATATATATATATATATATATTATTGTCTAAGATATCTCGTAGGTGTTTTAGATTCTTTGCACGAATGTTGACCAAAATGGTAAGGCTTAATATTCAGATTTTCCAAGAAGGGAAAGTGACGGGACGGTTTAGATGGTCACCTGCCTAACAAGTAAGCCGTGAAGGTTTTTGGGTTCGATTCCCAGCCCGGCTTTTTATTCCTAGTCTGACAAGAAAATAAAACTGGACGTCAAAGTCCGGAGAAGACTAATAAACCGAAGCCCTCCTGTGCGAATAGACGTTAACAATCTTTATGTCTTTCGGGAAGAGTAGGCTATGTCGTGCCGGTGCGAACGGATGACAAAACACAATCACATAGGTATTGTGTTTGGACACCATCCCCGAAGACGACATGCGGCTACCTAAGTGGTGGTGGTGGTGGTGGTGGTGGTGTGTGTGTGTGTGTGGGGGGGGGGGGTACGGTCCCATATCTCACTCTTGGTGACCTTTGGAGGCCTAGCATAGAATGGAATTTTTTATATATAGATTTTCTCTTTGTTTTTGTTTCAAAATACACACCATTTTTGTGAATATAACTTTTTTTCTGAAACTGATTTTTTTTGGTTAGTAGTTCATGATATTCGAACCTTATTGTTTAGCTTATTTCAGTATCACACTTTGCTAAAAAAAAAATTATAACATTCATCCATAACTAAAAAAACTAAGAAAATTGAATGAAGTTATACATCCTCATGCCTGCTATGTTGCTATTGTCTTATTTTCCAATCATATCTCTTTTCAACTTTTTTTAAACTTCGTTTTCTCAGTTATGGCAAAACAATCGGGAAGCAACAGCCCTTGAGCGATCAGCCTGGAGACAGACTGTGCAGAAAGATCTCTCCAAGTTCGAAGAGACACTGGCTCAGCAGCACGAGGCAAAGAGAACGAGAAGAAAGGCTGCAGCCCAGGCAGACAGACAGACCAGCGTCAGACTTCATCTGTGCCCTCTGCCATAGGCACTGTCTATCATTCCCGTTTGGGACTGGCCAGCCACAACCCGACACTGTACCAGAATGAACACCTAGAGCGCAACTCCATAGTTTTCTGAGACTGAAGGATGCCAACCATGGCAGTTTTTATTGGTGACTTTTCAAAGTCATCATTGGCAAGCTGATACTTTCCTTTAACCATTCTCCACCCTCGTACATCCTTCATTTTTCATCAGTTTGTTTTTCCATAGACGTGACACTTCATTATCTTACTAATTTTCGCTTCCATGTAATTGCGCATACCTGTCGCGATTAAGAGATAACGTTAGCTAGTAGGCAAAAACAATCTAACCAGTTCTGAGCTAGTCAGCATGGCATATTTTTGCTCCACCTAAAACATCTTTGAACACACCCTTTTGAATACACACTTTAGAACGCACACTTCAGAACACACACTTCACAACACACAATTCAGAACACACACTTCAGAACACACACACACACACTTCAGAACACACATT
>CM054136.1:77892419-77897419 GCA_028751875.1 Rapana venosa | reverse complement strand
GAAAGTCATTTGAATGAGGTAGAAAGCGCAAGCACTGAAAGCACGTTCTATATGATCACTTTCAAAAAATAAGTGAATCTGCGCTTTTATAGCGTATATGGAAAATTCTTCTAAGAAAATAACAGTCATTTTGACGACTCCAGTCTCCTTAAAGTCTTCTGAATAAGACAGAAACCGCAAGCGCTGGAAACATATTTTATACCATGATTTCCAAAAACAGCGATTTTGCACTTTTATAGCGTATAATCATGGGATTTTCTTCTTCTGAAAAACAACGACTCCTGCCCCCTGGAAGTCTTCTAAATAAGATAGAAAGCGCAAGCGCTGTAAACACATTCATCTTTCTGACTGAAATGAGAATCCTTGATACTTGATTCCCAGAGACTGGGAAACCGGTTTGGGCTAGTTATTTCCCTTCGTTTCCATGGCTGGGAATGATGAGAATAAATCAGTTGTACCTGGCGATATGAGGACCAAGAAATAAATCAACCACAATGACGTTTTTGAGGATTGACTCCCACGTTGTATGATGATGAGTTTACCATGTATATTTCTGGATCGTTATGGTGAAGTATATAGTGACTATTTCGTTAAAAACTGACTCTGAATGCGCTTACGTAATTCAAGATTGTAGAAATGGGTTTTTACAGATTCATTCATTAAATGAGTTTGGTTGTTTCTGGTCTTGTTGGTAGTGGTAGTGGTGGTGGTGGTGGTGGTGCGCATAAGATACTAATATCTTCAGTTGTAGTTAGTTGACTTGTAGATAACTAAGGGTTGTACCTCACGAAAAGAAAGTTTACAGAATCATTCATTAAATGGGTTTGGTTGTTGGTTTCGGTGTTGTTGGTGGTAGTAGTTTTTGTTTGTTTTTTGGTTTGTTTTTTGGTCTGTTTAGTTTAGTTTTTTCTTTCTGTCGGTTCTTTTTACAACTAAGACATATTTCGAAACGCATTATTTTCCAATATTTTCTGTTATAGTTAACTACAGGTCTACTTCACAAAAACAGTATATTACTCTCTTTCTCTCTCCCTTCCATACTTCAGTTTACGAACATGTCTAAATAAACCAAGCCGCGTTTATTCAATACCAACACTCTTAACCTACACTCAGAAATGCATAACCCGTCAGCACCGACATTCAATTCCTATTTTATTTATTTATCCTTTTTATTCGAGGATAATGGAATAAGCACTCATGTCCTTTTTTTAAAAATCCAGTCTCCGTGTGTATACAGTTATGTAAATTTTGTCATCCGTTCCCACCGGCACACAATGGCCTACTCTTCTAAAAAGCGAAACGGGTTTTAACCTGTGCGTAAGACGTTCTGCGTGTGTTCACACACGGGACCTCGGTTTGTAGTCTCATCCGAAGGACTTTTGGGTAGAGTCGACACTGATGTTAACTCCAAGAGGAAAAATCCTCTTTCAACGAGATTCGAACCCGGGTCAGCAGATCACGAATACGTCACTCTTACCACCAGGCTATCCTGTCCCCCACCAGCTAGCATGGACATTCAATTCAACTCCTAGCCAGGCAGGCAGGTAGGTAGGCAGGCAGGCAGGCAGGCAGGCAGGCAGGTAGGCAGGCAGACAGGCAGAAAGGCAGGCAGGTAGGTAGGAGAAGAGTCAGTCAGATCAGTAGCTAGCTAGCTGGCAGAGAGACCTAGCTGTCTGGCCAGTTTGGCATTAGTGTGTTAGGGAAAACAAAGGGCTGTAAAACCCAACTTTGGGCAGAGCCTTTGTAGCGCGCTGTCGTTCCCACGTAACTCAAGTGTTCAGTGGTGTTGTAGTGGGTGACTAAACCTAGTCCTTCGGAGGAGACTATAAACCGAGGCCCCGTGTGCAAACGCACGCAGAACATCTTGCGCACACGTTAAATCCTGTTCCGCTTTTCGAAAAGAGTAGGCCATTGTGTGTGCCGGTGGTGGGGAACAGAGGACAACATTGACAAAACCGCATACACACGGGGACTGGATGTAAAAAAAAAAGCACACGAGTGCTTATTCCATTATCCTCGATATGAAAGAATAAATACATAAATAAATAACCTAGTCGATGTTCATCGATTCTTTACTATGTTGCTGTCATAAGCTCCGTCTCCTTTTCCCTACATATATACACGTACACTGCTTTGTTCAATTTGTCGAGGGTTTTTTAATTTTTATTTTTTATAAAGTTGGCTGCCGTTTTCGTTGTGAGCAAGCAAGCCTCTGGGTGTAATCATCGTTGTTTTTCTCGTTGGAATTTGGAGAGTGATTTTTGTTTGGTGGGTCTTAAATATGCGCGCGTGCACGTGCACGCGCGCATACACACACACACACACACACACACACACACACACACACACACACACACACACACATACACACACACACACACACACACACACACACACACACACACACACACACACACACACACACACACACACACACACACACACACACACACAACACACACACACATACTCGCTTCAGTAATAAACAAAATTGACCTTGACTTTAACTTTCACACACACACATTCACACACACACACATACACACACAGAGCCAACATCAATAATCACACATAGGCTTACGTAATTCTACATGAAAAACACTAGTACACGATAGGGACAAAACTACACCCGCATGCACACGTGCGTTTTTTTTCTCGGTCCTGCACCACTACATTCTCCCCTGTCTCACAAAAAAAATGTCCTGTCCCTCTTCTGTACTCTCTCTCTCTCTGTCTGTCTGTCTGTCTGTCTGTCTTGTCTGTCTGTATCTCTCTCTCTCTCTCTCTCTCTCTCTCTCTCTATCTCTCTCTCTCTCTCTCTCTCTCTCTCTCTCTCTCTCTCTCTCTCCACTCCCCCCCTCTCCGTCCCTACTGTTTCGTTGTTTGTGAAATAAAATATGCCTTTCTGAAAGAAACCAGTTTTTACCCTCTTCTATGTAGCGAATGGCTTTTACGGTGAAATAAAATCCAAAAGATAGACATGCATGGTTCTTTTCTTCTTTTTTTTCAAGTCTGCAATGTTACCCTCTTTCTTCAGCCCTAGACAGTTCACTCTTTGCTCTTTTCGACACAGAATGATGACAGAAAGGGCATTGCTTTCTTCCTGATTCTTCCAATACCTTATTTTCTGAAGTAATTGTTTCTCTAATGACAGAAACCGAGATGTATCCTTTCCTGCTGCGCGTTGTCTTATTAGGTTCCTTTAGAAGTTATTGTGGTTCTGTTTACTTAGCATGGCATTACAGGCGTAATCCGAATCCCCCCAGTTAGATACAGCTATTTTTGCAGAGTCCCCGTCCCAGTTTATTTTCAGCTATTTTTTGGGATCAAGGTTGTTATCAACATAAAGCCTGATAGTCTGGACACGGTAATAAAACCCATCAGTCTGCTGAATGTCATTTTTGTCTGTTCTATTCATGGAATCGTTAAACAGAAACCACAGCAAAACCCCCCAAAAAGTCTGAAGGCATGATGCCACAAGAATCTAGTTCTCAAGATTAAAAAGAAAACATTTCGTGTCAGCTTCAAAGTTTTCCGCGTTTCTAAAAGTTACAGCTTAGACATTAAAACAACAACAACAAAAACAACAACACTACCGAAGAAAATACATTAAAGGCAACAAAACAGCCCTTGTGAAGAAATATCAACACTCAAAATAAAAGTCTGTTTTAGAATAGAGGTAAAGGTAAAGGTGTCCCATAACCTTTAAAATGTAGGCTTATGTAAAAACCAAAAAAAGTCACTTTGAGAGGACAAGCCGACACAGTAAGGCTCTGAAGGTGTCCTGACTTCACCTAACCCGTAGTCTAGTAGACTGTTAGGGGTACCCACCACTGAAGATTTTGCAACCAGCTTCCTCCAACTCCTGACAGTTGTCAGCTTTCCGTAGCAAAGCGTTCCACTGAATGTGCCACTTGTGAATAATATATGCCAGCACTTCCCACTCTGGGTTTTACCCCTACATTCTGCTAGAGCCAACATCACACTACAAGCTGTGTTAAAAGCAACACCAAGCTCACCAAGTGCACATATTATGCTTTCTCATGGCCATGTCAGGAAAGGACGTCCACTTTGTTTAGATAATGGACGTGGTCCGGCAGCTTCGGTCCGGGTGAAAGCTGGAAATCATCTATTCACAGAATATCATATGCATGTCACTGCTTTGTTTCATTGTCAACGCGTACGGTGCTCCATCTATTTCCTATCGATTTTCGCCTTAGCTCGGTGGTCATAGCACTCGCTTTTCCCCACGTCAATGTTAAGCAGTATGGAGCGTGGTTTCCAAGTGTATGGGTCACCGTGTGCGCGCCTTGGTTTCAGTACAGTCCTCCAGTTCACCCAGCTGTACTCGGGTGCTTGCCTTCTTTAGGGTCAGGGAAGGTAAAGCAGCGAGGGGGAGAGGATATAGGCGCCGTTCTCAATATGCTGGCCCCTAGAGAAGCTCAGGTCTCTGACATCTCACTCCTCAACGACAGCATAGGTTATGGGGCACTTTTACCTTTTGTCATTTTTCACATTCACTGAAAAGCATCTTTCTTGCACATCATTTGGAACCTGGTACAGCAGAGCGACCACAGAGGGTCTTCAAATGACACTGGTAATGATATAGACAGTTCCATCATGATGCTGAATGTAGGACAGTGGAAACAGTGTTGTACTACATGCTTGACTAATTTTTTACTAGTCTATGTCTGCAGCCACATTGACCTATGTGGTGAACAAAAACAGTACTAGGCATTTTGATTTAGGCTTAAGTGTCTTATTTCTAGGTCGAAGATATCTCAAACATGTCTTAAATTCATTGCTTGGATATTCTCCTGATACCGAAAACTATTGGATACTTTTTTTTCTTCTGTATTTTGACCTTAACACAATTTAGTGGATACTACTTTCGTATGGATCTGGGACTTTAAAAGTAGTTTATATTAATTTGGTACTCTGTCGGTACTTTCGATAACTTCAAAGCGTAATGCTTTGCTCATCACACATGGATGACGATT
>CM054136.1:77884622-77891919 GCA_028751875.1 Rapana venosa | reverse complement strand
ATCTTTTATCTCCTCCCTCCTCTTTCTCTCTCGCCCCCCCCCCCCCTCTCTCTCTCTATTCAGTCTCTCTCTCTCTCCCTCTCTCTCTCTCTCTCTCCTCGCTCTCTGTACTGTCACACACACACAGAGAAAATGATGTTGACACCAGCCCGCCATTTTGAGCTGAGCTGGCTTCTATCACGTGGACTGCTGTAGTCATGACAACTGTGTGTGCGTATGTATGTGTGCATGTGTGTGTGTGTGGTGTGTGTGTGTGTGTGTGTGTGTGTGTGTGTGTGTGGTGTGTGTGTGTGTGTGTGTTGGGAGGAGGAGGGGATGGGGAGTGGGGGGGAGGTTGGAGCTATGGCGTAAGTCCTGTTGCCAAGGGTTACTGTCCGGTGCCAGTCTCTGAAATCAATTGCGCGTTGCCTGCAGTAAAGGGACGCAAGGTGTCAAGCAGGTGATATGATAGCGGCCCTTAGCTTTTGAGTCTTCTTCGCATCACAGTTGAAATTACTGGTAGTGAGTGGGTGGGTTGTTTTTTTCCCTCCTCCTCCTTCTTCTTCTTCTTCACTCTCTCCTCGTTGCAGGACATAGTGGTCATTAGGTTTGGTCACCTGATATTAGAGATGGTATTACTCATCTGTAAGTTCGTTATTCTTCATTGTGGTCAGTGCGTTTTGTCTCCTATAATTATTATTTTTACAGGTGATATTCACCTGTAGTTATTCCTCATTGTAGGTGATGGTGGTACTGTAGATTTTGTCTCCTTATTACAGGTGATATTTATTCGTAGTTGTTTCTTTTCTCTCTTGTTTTGTTTTTGGTCCCTTGCTTTGCAGGTTATATTCTTTCATAAAACATGTATATCACTGTCAATGCAAAGTAATCAATTCCAATACAGTATATGGTTGTTTTCCTATATCAGGTGATTGTTGTACGTAGGTTTTTGTCTCCTTAGTACATGCGATACTCACCTGTAGATATTCCTCATCACAGATGATGGTGGTACGTATGTTTTGTCCTCTTATTGGAGGCAATATTCATCTGGCACTCGCTTTCCCCAAGCTAAGGTTAAACAGCATCAAGCGTGGTTACCACTTGGATGGGTGACCGTTTGCACGACTTGGCTTCAGTACAGTTCCCCGGTTCACCCAGCTCTAAATGAGCGCCCGACTCTTTAGGGTCAGGGAAGGTAAAACAGCGAGGGAGAGGAGATGGGCGCCGCCCTCAATATGCTGGCCCCTTGAGAAGTTGAGGTCTCTGATGCCTCACTCCACTACGACCACACAAGTTATGGGACATTTACCTTTACCCTGTTATTCATCTCTAGTTATTCCTCATAGCAAGATGATAGAGGTCTATAGTTATTTCTCATTGCAGGTGATAGTAGCCTGTAGGTTTTCTCTTCTTGTTACAGGTAATATTGGTCAGTATGCTAGGTTTTTTTCTCACTACAGGTGGAAATTGGTTCTCGCTTTTTCTTACAACTGCAGACAATAGTGGTCCATAGATTTGAATTTCAGTACGGGTGAAACCCGTTCTTAATGGCCCTTTTCCCCTCTTTTTGTTAAAAGTGATATTGGTTCATAGTTCTTCCTCTTCAGTACAGGTGATATTGGTTCATAGTTCTTCCTCCTCATCCCAGGTGATATTGGTTCATAGTTCTTCCTCATCAGTACAGGTGATACAGGTTCATAGTTCTTCCTCATTATTAAAGGAGACAATGGTCCATAGTTTTTCTTGTCATCACAGGTAGTAGTGGTCCAGTAATTCTCATTAGTACAGGTGACAATGGCCCACAGTTTTCCTTATGATTACAGGTGATAATGGTTCATAGTTTTTTTTTCTAATCATTACAGGTGATATTGGACCATAGATTTTCTCACCGTTACAGACGATATTGATCCATAGTTTTTTCTCATCGTTATAGTAAACTTCTTCAACAATGCTAAATGCATTTGGGTTTTATTTTCTAAATTCTCAAATGACACCATGTCATCTAATAACAGTGAGTGTGTGTTATGTATGACTCTGTATGTTCAGTGGTGGGCCAGTATACTTCACACATCAAGAAAACATCCAAAGCCTCTGTTCCTACGAGATAGTTCTGATTCTGATTTACACACACAGACACACAGATACAGAGAGAGAGAGAGAGAGAGAGAGAGAGAGAGAGAGAGAGAGAGAGAGAGAGAGAGAGAGAGAGAGAGAGAGAGAGAGAGAGAGGCAGACAGACAGACAGACACAGACAGACAGACAGAGACAGAGAAACAGAGCATGCTGCCTAAATCTCAAAGACAGTTGTACATCGCCAGCACCAAAGCACCTGCTTCCCTGCGAGACAGTTCTAGTTCTGACTGATTCCTCCTGCCTTCTGACCTATCCACAGTTTCCCTTTGCACTGAGTTGGCATTTAAGCCGTCTGTCTGCATGTCTGTCTGCCTGTCTGACTGTCTGTCTGACTGTCTGTCTGACTGTCTGTCTGGCTGGCTGGCTGTCTGTCTGACTGTCTGTCTGTCTGTCTGTCTATTTCTGTGATTTGATGTGATGTGATGTGTGTATTTGTGAATGTGTGTGAGTGTGTGTTTGTGTGTGCGAGTGTGTGTGTGCGTGTGCGAGTGTGTGCGTGTGTGTGTATGACTGCCTGCCTGCCTGCCTCCCTGTCCCTTTCTCTTTAAAAAATTGCACACACACACACACACACACACACACACACACACACACACACACACACACACACACACACACACACACACACACACACACACTCTCTCTCTCTCTCTCTCTCTCTCTCTCTCTCTCTCTCTTTCTCTCTGTTTGCATCCGCTTGACTGTCTGTCTGTTTCTGTTTCTCTGTTTCTGTCTCTGCCTCTGCTTCTGCTTCTCTCTCTCTATTTCTCTCTCTCTCTTATACACACACACAAACACACACACACTCACACACACACAACACACACACACACACGTACAACACACATACACACACACAACAACACACACACACACAAATATAACACACACACACTCACACAACACACATACACACACATATACACACACATACACACACACACATACACACTCACACACACTCACACACACACACTCACACACACACACACTCACACACACACACACATACACACACACACACGTACACACACACACACACACACACACACTGACACACACCACACATACACACACACGTACACACACACACACATAACACACACACACACACACACACACACACACACACACACACACACACAACACACACACACACACACACACACGTACACACTATGCCCGGGTATGCACGTACATATGCGATTTGTCACAAGGAAACTGACGTGTCCAGAATTAAGGGCGCGGGAATATGATTCACTGCCCTGGTTGTTAAAGCCATAGTAGTCACAAGGGAAAACCCGATAAGAGAGAAAGACAGACAAGACAGACAAGCAGACAGACATGCAGGCAGGCAGGCAGGCAGACAGACAGGCAGGAAGGCAGGTAGACAGGCAGGCAGACAGACAGACAGGCAGATAGACATGCAGGCAGGCATGCATCAGGTAGGCAGGAAGGCTTGCATGCAGGCAGACAGGCAGGCAGGTAGTGAGTGATACAGACAAGAACAAAAACAGCAATAGAAACAGAAAAGAAGAATTAAAGAAAGACAGACAGACAGGCAGACAGGCAGGCAGTCAGTAAATCAGGCAGGCAGGCATGTAGACAGACAGGCAGGCAGACAGACAGCAGGCATGCATCAGACAGGCAGGCCGGCAGGCAGTAAGTGATATAGACAAGAACAAAAACAGTAATAGAAAAAAAAGAAGAATAAAGAAAGAAAGACAACAGACAGACAGACAACAGGCAGGCAGTCATAAATCACAGGCAGCAGGTATGAATAGAAAAGAACAAAAAAAAATAGAAAAAGAAAAGAAAATTTAAAGACAGACAGACAGACAACAACAGACAGGCGGCGGCAGGGAGGGAGGCCAAGCAGGGAGGCAGGGAGTGGATAGACAAGAACAAAAAAATAATAAAAAAGAAAAGAACAATTAAAAAAAAAGAAAGAAAGAAAGAAAAAAAAACAACAACAGACAAAGACAAACAAGGCAGGCAGGCAGCGGGAGGTAACAGGGAGGCAGCAGGGATGATATAAAAGAAAAAAAACATAATAAAAAAAGAACAAAAATTAAAGGGAAAAAACACACAGACAGGGAACTCATAAAACGGCAGGTAGTGTATAGAGAAAAACAAAAAAAATAATAGAAAAAGAAAAAAAAATTACAAAAAGAAAGAGAAAAAACAAAAAACAGAAAGACAACAGCATGAAGGGAGAACAGGGAGCAGACAGGCAGGGAGTATGATAAGACGAGAACAAAAACAGAATAAAAAGAAAAGAAAATGAAAGAAAAAAAAAAGACAGACAGACAAAGACAGACAACACAGGCAGGCAGGCAGGCAGGCAGCAGGCAGGGTCAGGGAGGCAGGGAGTATGAGTGTATGACAAAAAAAAACAGTAAAGAAAAAAGAAAAGAAGATTAAAGACAGACAACAGAAGACAGACAGACAGACAACAGCAGGGGCCCAAAAACGCAGGGAGGCAGGGAGGGAGGGAGGCAGTGAGTGATTTATATGACAAGAAAAAAAACAGTAATAGAAAAAAGAAAAGAAGAATGAAAGCAAACGACAGACAACAGACAGACAGGCAGGCAGACGCAAACCCGGCAGGACAGGCGCAGCGTGAGTGAGTATATAGACAAGAACAAAAGCAGAATAGAAAAAGAAAAAAAGAATCAAGACAAAAACAGACGAAACGGCAGGCAAGGGAGGCAGGCAGGTATTATATAGACGAAACAAAAACACTAATGAAAAAGAAAAGAAGAATTAAAGACAGACAGACAGACAAAAACAACAGGCAGGGAGGCAGAGCAGGGAGGCAGGGAGGGAGTAAGTGATACAGAAAAACAAAAACAGAATAGAAAAAAAAACAAAGAATTAAAGAAGAAAGAAAGAAAAACAACGCAACAGGGGGGGGCAGCAGTGATGATATAGACAAGAACAAAAACTAAAAGAAAAAGAAAAAAGAAATTAAAAAAAAAAAAGAAAGAAGACAACAGACAGACAGACAGCAGAAAGGCAGCAGGAGGGAGGCGGCAGCAGGCAGGGGAGGCAAAGGGGAAAATTTAAAAAGGAACAAAAACATAAAAAAAAGAAAAGAAGAAAAAGAAAAAAGAAACGCAACAACAGGGGCAGGCACAGGGAGGCAGCAGGCAGGGAGGGGAGGCAGGCAGAAGTGATCAGAGAAGAAAAAAAACAGAAAAAAAAAAAAAAAAGAATTTAAGAAAGAAAGACGGACAGACAGACAGGCAGGGAGGCAGGGAACAGACGACAGCAGGAAGGGGTCATAAGTCAGGGAGGAAGGCAGAGTGAATAGACAAGAACAAAAACGTAATAAAAAAGAAAAGAAGAATTAAAGAAAAAAAGAAAGAAAGAAAACAAAAAACAACAGACTACAGATAGCAAAAGTGCGAAGGGAAAAAAAACAAACAAAAAAAATAAGAAAGAAAAAACAAGAAAAACACGAGAGAAAAAGAAAAGAAAGATAGCCGAAAAAAGACAACAACAACGACAAAAACAAACAAAAAAAAGGCAAAAAAAAAAAAAAACCCCCACAAAAGAAAAAAGAAAGAAAAAAACCGAAAAAAAAACCCCCAAAAAAAGGAAAAAAAATGAAGAAAAAAAAAGGAACAAAAAAACAAAAAACAACACTAAAAATTGAAAAAGAGACAGAAAGAAAAAAAAAAACAAACAAAACAAAAAAGAAAAAGAGGAAAAGGGGGGAAAAGAAAAAAGAACGTAAAAACTCAAGGAAAAAAAAAAGAAAGAAAGAAAGTAAAAAAACTCAAGGGAAAAAAGAAAGAAAACAGAAGAAGAAAAAAGGAAAAAGAAAAAAAAAAAGAAAAAGGGTCGCCAAAAAGTTTTACAAAAAACAAAAAAACCCAACTACTGATAAAGCTGTTTCCCGTTTTTCAACCCTCTCTCAAAAAAGGTCCCATTTCAGTGTTTCATCTCAACTATTTATTTATTTAAAAAAAAAAAAAAAATCTAGAATTTTTCCCGCTGATAAAAAAACACACCACAACCACAACACACACACACACACCACAACACACACACAACACCACACACACACACACACACCACACACACAACACAACCACACACACACACACCCTACACACACACACACACACACACACAAAACCCGGGGCAGTTTTCAACGAAAGCAAAATGGGGCCAAAAAAAACGCCCGAAATGTTTTTTTTTTATTTCTTTTTTTGTTTTAAAAGCCTTTCCAAATAAAATGTCTCTAAAAAGCTTAAACAACCATGCAAGGTTTCGATTGTTTTTTTAAGACTGTTGAAATGTTGCAGAAAAAACTAATTGTTGCGCAAGTGCGTTCGGGGCGCGCGCCACGCACGCATCACCACATGGCACGCCCACATACACAAAAACACACACACTCTCTCTCAAACACGCACACACACACACACACACCCACACAAAACCCCACACACACCAAAAACACACACACACACCACACACACCCACACACACACACACGCACACACGTCTAATATCGTCTAATACCTTTAATGAACAGACGTAAAATTGAAAACACACCCGCACACACACACACACCCACACACTACACACAAACACTCTCTCTCTAACCACGCACACACACACACCCGCACACCACACACACACACACACACACAACATACTACCCCAAAACAACTCTCCCTCTCCCAAACACATACACACACCACATACACACACACACACACACACACACACATACACACACACACACACACAACATACACTCTCTCTCTCTCTCACGCACACACTCACTCACATCGACACACATTCCTTATTCCTTAACTCAAGCGAATGACATTTCTACACACACAAAAAAAGCTACGACAGAAATCCACTTTCTATCGCAAGAGAAAAGATTTGATTGCTCTGAAGGTGGGAACGTATGTTCAACCTTCTTCAAGTCGGGCTAAGTGTGACGTCACCTGCAACATTTCTCCACCACCACCTTTCCCTCATGTCCAAGGGGTAAGAAATACAACAACAACAAACAACTGACCACTTAGCTTAGGTAAACACATAGAGTCCAAGGAGTAAGAAATACAACAACAACAAAACAACTGACCACTTAGCTTAGGTAAACACATAGCGTCCAAGGGGTAAGAAATACAACAACAACAACAACAACAACAACTGACCA
>CM054136.1:77874622-77882122 GCA_028751875.1 Rapana venosa | reverse complement strand
TTTCCCATAAGAGTCATAGGGATTTTTCGGAGTCCGGCCGGCTCCTACCCAGAGTGAGAGAGCTGTGGGCTCAGTGGGAAGACTGGGACCACACAGTCGAGCTTCATCCACTTCACGGATGCGAGTTTGAGAGTGTTGCTCAAATTACCTGACCAACACTGCAGGTGTCTGTATCTCTCGGGCCCGGTTGACGCCGGGATATATTATGATAGTAAGCGTAGAGTACAACCCTGTCAAGTAGTCTCAAAGCATATGCACTGCCACAACAGCATAATTACGTCATCCTCATTGTCATTGATCATCATGCAATTAAAAAAAAGCCTCTGATTCGGTGGTCCCAGTTGCTCTGGTCTCATGGTGACCTCAGATTCGGTTTGCCCATACACTTCTGTGCCTGTGGTGAGTTTGTGTCAAAGCCTCTGGGGTTGGAGGTTAGCGGGGGGACGGTCGTTGGATGGACGTTGTGGTGGTTCCCACCTCGGGTGGGCAACTCACTCAGTCTGGCTCCGCGACTGAGCTAATACTGTCGTTAGTAGAAGGCTTAGTAGGTGGTGTCCTGCGCATATTATATCAGAACAGGCTCCACTGAACACCACCAAAGTGACCTAGCAGCAGTGCAGGGCCCCTCTGGCTGGTGGCCCAACGGCGGCCTGATAGTGATGGGCTCCCTGTGGACCTCCGACTCTGAGAATGAGACATAACAAATCTGGGTATGGCTGTGGCGGGGAGATTGGAATGAGCGGCGTGGGAACATCAGGACGGGGGACGTCACAGAAAATGAGGCAGCAAAAAAAAAAGATGACGAAGAAGATGAAGAAGAAGAAGAACAACAACAACAAAAACAACAACAACAACAAGTACTGACAAAAGAAAAAAACCACCAAAACACCTGTCAACGAAAAGTGATAAGACTTTTAGGCGACATGAACCTTTTTTTTCCCCCTGCAAGACTCTGTGTGAAGGGAAGTGGGGAAAACAGAAGGGCGGATATTCGGCTGCATTACCAACAGAGAAATTCATCACTCTTCTCTGCGTACAGGGAGGCTGTGCTCTCAATACCATGTTCGTGACAACCAGACATAACCGTTGGTGCTACTTTCCAACGACTTCCGTTCTGGTTTCCTACTCTCTCTCTCTCTCTCTCTCTCGCTCGCTCTCTCTCTCTCTCTCTCTCTCTCTCTCTCTCTCTCTCTCTCTCTCTCACTCTCCTCTCTCTCTCCCTCTCTCTCTCTCTCTCTCTCTCTCTCTCTCTCTCTCTCTCTCTCTCTCTCTCTCTCTCTCCTCTCTCTCTCTCTCTCTCTCCCTCTCACTCTCTCTCTCTCTCCCTCTCTCTCTCTCTCTCTGTCTCTGTCTGTCTTTCCCTTTGTGTCTACTGTGTGAGAGTATAAGTATTGGATTATTATTAAGATGTATCCCTTCGGGCGGGGACTGGATGTAAAAAAGCACATGAGTGCGTATTCATTATCCCCGAGATAAAAGAATTTGTCATTCTCTCTCTCTCTCTCTCTCTCTCTCTCTCTCCTCTCTCTCTCTCTCCTCTCTCTCTCTCTCTCTCTCTCTCTCCTCTCTCTCTCTCTCTCTTCCTCATTCTGTTAGGGTGTTTTTCTCTCCTTTATTTTATTCCTATTTATTTCTTCTTTTATTTCGAGGATAATGGAATAATCGTAATGTTTGTTTTTTTCTCTCTTTATCTTATCCCTTTTATTAATTTTTTTATTTCGAGGATAATGGAATAATGTTAGTTTTTTTCTCTTTATTTTATTCCTACATATTCATTCTGTTATTTTGAGGATAACAGATTAATCATAATGCTAGTTTTTTCTTTTATTCCTATTTATTTATTCTTTTATTTCGTGGATAATGGAATAATGTTAGGTGTCTTTTTTCTTTATTTGATTCCTATTCCTATTTATTTATTCCTATTTACGCCAATGCCAAAACTATAGAACAATCAGCCTCATCAGCCACGCCAGCAAGATCATGCTCAAAGTTATTTTGAATCGACTCAAGAAGGAGGCAGAAGAACAACTTGCAGAGGAACAAGCTGGGTTCAGGGCAGGCAGGAGCACAATCGAACAGATTTTTAACTGCCACATCATGATGGAAAAACATCTTCAACATCAGAGAGACCTGTTCCACAACTTCATCGACTTCAAGAAGGCTTTTGACAGAGTATGGCACGAAGGCCTGTGGCAGGTCCTCAGAATGTTTGGCATTGAAGAAGGACTAGTGCAAACCATTCAAGCACTATACAACACTGCAAGCAGTGCAGTCCTTCTGAACAATCAGGTCGGAGACTACTTCAAAACCACAGTTGGGGTCCGACAAGGATGCCTGTTATCTCCAGTCCTGTTCAATCTGTTCTTGGAAAACATCATGAGAGAGACCCTACATGACTTCCACTCTACCATCTCCATTGGCGGCAGACCCCTCAACAACTTACGGTTTGCCGATGACATTGACCTCATGGGCGGAAGTAACACAGAGCTGCAAGATCTTACGACCAGACTTGAGAACAGAGCTGGAGCATATGGGATGGAGGTGAGCTCGGAGAAAAGTAAAGTACTTGTGAACAGCACGAGCAATGCCACCGCTAAAATTTACATGAACGGCCAACAACTGGAGGAGGTAGACGCTTTTAAATACCTCGGCGCTACACTCACAAAGGACGGGCGATCGACGACAGAAATCAAAGTCAGAATAGCCATGGCAACATCTTCCATGACAAAACTCACCACCATATGGAAAAGTAAAGAGATCAGTTTCCCAATCAAACTAAAGCTCTACAAAGCCCTAATTCAGTCGATCCTGCTGTACGGAAGTGAAACCTGGACATTGACTGCTGAAACAGCAAAGCGAATCCAGTCATTCGAAACAAAATGCCATAGAAAACTACTGGGCATATCCTGGAGAGAACGAAAGACCAATGAATTTGTCAAGAGTCAAATAACACGGCTGGCAGGTCTACAGGAACTCCTTCTCAACATCGTCAAGAAGAAAAAGCTGACATGGTTCGGCCACGTCACCCGCCACAACACTCTGCCAAAAACAGTACTGCAGGGAACACTCGAAGGTGGCAGAAGGAGGGGAAGACAGAACAAGTCATGGATGGACAACATCAGAGAATGGACCAGGATGAATGACTCGGCACTACTGCGCAGAGCCGAGGACCGAGATGGATGGAGGAGGCTTACCACGGCATCGTCTTTCATGTCTCCCCCACGACCGCCAAGGTCACGGGTCTGATGATGATGATGATTTATTTATTCTTTTATTTCCAGGACAATGAAATAATGTTAGTTTTTTCTCTCTTTAATTTATTCCTATTTATGTATTCTTTTATTTCGAGGATAATGAAATAATGTTAGTTTTTTTTCTTTATTTGATTCCTATTTATGTGTTCTTTTATTTCGAGGAAAATGGAACAATACTAATAATGTTAGGTTTTTTTAAAAATTTGATTCCTATTTATTTATTCTTTTCTTTCGAGGGCAATGGAATAATGTTAGGTTTTTCCCCCTTTATTTTATTCCTATTTATTAAGTGTTTTATTTCGGGGATAATGGAATAATCATAATACTAGTTTTCCCCTTTATTTTATTCTTATTTATTTATTCTTTTATTTCGAGAACAATGGAATAATCATAATATTACTTTTTTTAAACCTTTATTTCATCCCTATTTATTTATTCTTTTATTTCGAGGATAATGGAAATAAGCGCTCAATGTGCTTTTTTTTTTTTATAACATCCAGTCCTCGTGTGTATGCAGTTTTGTAAATTTTGTCATCCGTTCCCACAATGGCCTACTCTTCAGAAAAGCGGAACGGATTTTAACGTGTGCGCAAGATGTTCTGCGTGCGTTCTCACACGGGGCCTCGGTTTATAGTCTCATCCGAAGAACTTTTATGGGGAGCGCGGCGTCGGCGCTGATGTTAACTCCAGGGGAAAATATCCCCTTGAACGGGAATCGAACCCGGGTCAGCAGATCACGAGCGCAATGCACATCACTCTAACCACCAGGCTATCCCGTCCTTATCTCTATTCCTCTGATCCTTGGTAAGATTGGGTATCTTCAGTAGGCTTTGATTATAATTATTACTAATGTTCGTTATCTTCGCATAATATTGCATTGCATTGTTTTGTGTTACACCGAATTGTTCGGCATTGTATTATACTGTACTGTAGTATATTTTACTGTATTGTACCGCAGGGGACAGCGAGGAGTGGAGGAAGCTAGTTGCAAAATCTTCATCGGTGCCCCCCACGGTTCACAGGACTACGGGATAGGTGAGATGAGACTTACTGTACTGTATAGTATTGCACCATGGATCCGTTGGTCTAGAGGTAACGCGCCTGCCCAGAAAGCGAAAAGTCCGGGTTGGAAGTGTGTGGGTGGTTCGATTTCCATTAATTTGTGCCCGAAACTTTTTCCGCTAGACAGTGTGTGGTGGTCTGGGTGCTAGTCTTTCGGGTGAGACGATAAACCGAGGTTCTGTGTGTAACGCGCACTTACTGCACGTAAAAGAACCCACGGCAACAAGAGAATTGTCCCTGGCCAAAAACCTGTATAGTCTAGCATTTTTAGCCAAGACAAAATGAAGGCTGTAGTAAACTACCTAAGTCATGTTAGAAATACGATTGTATAGCATTTAAAGTTGTGAGAGAATTTAAGAATGTACTGTAAGCATTCATTCTAGTTCATATCACAGAAAAAAGATTGTATTAAACAGCACTTCAAGTCATATCACAGAAATAAGACTGTTGTGTATGGCATTTTAGGTCATGGCAGAAATAACACAAAGCAGAAACTCGTTCCTTCTTACTTAATAATAATAATAATAATAATAATAATAAGAAGAAGAAGAAGAAGAAGAAGAAGAAGAAGAAGAAGAAGAAGAAGAAGAAGAAGAAGAAGAAGAAGAACAAGAACAAGAACAAGAACAAGAACAAGAAATGGAACTTATATAGCGCTATACCTTGCAAAGACAAATCAAAGCGCATGCATTCAACCTAATCTTACACAGTCATGCAATCAATGATAAATAATCAAAAGTTTAAACAAACAGATATTTACAAACATGGTGCGATGCAGACAAAATCTATGAAAGAAAATTTCAATAGTCAAATGTTTTTCAAAAGCACACACACACTCGCACAGGCCGTATACTTTAGCAGGGTGATAGGACATGGGTTAGATATGAAACAGGAGGGGGGGAAGTCTTAGGTTTGAAATAAATATGTCTTAAGGCTGGATTTAAAAGTGTCATAACTAGGTTTCTGGCGAAGAGAGAGAGGGAGCTCATTCCAGGTCGATGGACCCGAAATAGAGAATGAGCGGCGGCCAACAGTGGATTGGTTGAATCTAGGTATTCGTAGGCACAAGGTATCTGCAGTAGAGCGGAGGGAACGTGAAGGAGTGTGCAGGTTAAGACATTCACATAGGTAGGAGGATGCAGTTTTGTATAATCTACTCTCTGGGGCACAGGCAGCCAGTGGAGAGATCGCAAGAGAGGGGTAATGTGCTCAGATTTTTTCTTTCTGAGAACTAGTGGAGCTGCGGAGTTTTGTATACGTTGACGGGAGTGGATAGATGATGCTGGCAGACCAGACAAAAGAGAATTGCAATAGTCCAGACGTGAAAGAATGAGAGAAGTGACAAGTTTGGCTGTTGCATCGGTGGACAGGTACTTTCGAATTGCACTAATACGCCGTAATTGATAGTAGCACGACTGACAGGTCTGGGTGATGAATTTTTTCATAGAGAGTGTGTTGTCGATAACGACACCTAGGTACTTCACAGAAGTGGATAGAGGGACTGATGTATTGCCGAGGTCTGTTGAAGCTGTTGTAATGGAAGAGAGTTTGTGTTTGGTCCCTACGAGCATGGCTTCGGTTTTATCTGCATTTAGCTGTAATTTGTTCTGTGTCATCCAGTTTTGAATATCTTCAAAGCAGCGGGCCATATTTGTCAGGAGAGAAGGCAGATTTTCAGGAGTAACACTGCTTTGAATCTGAGAGTCATCTGCGTAAAAATGATGGTTGGTTAATTATGACTGTGACTGTGATAAAAGAAAATCAGACCGGCGATCGCATCCTTCAGAGGTGCACGCTATACAGCGACCTGAGGAGGATTGTGTGACCGACGGAGATAACCCTGCAAACTAAGCTGTACGGCCCACGAGAGAAGCTGGAAAGGACATGCCATTATTTTTCTGACGGTGTAAAACAAGCGAACGAGAGAAGAAGAAGAAGAAGAAGAAGAAGAAGAAGAAGAAGAAGAAGAAGAAGAAGAAGACTTAGAAGAAGAAGAAGAAGAACAAGAACAAGAACAAGAACAAGAAGAAGAACAAGAAGAAGACTAACACTGTATCATAAAGTATCTACAGGTATCTCTACATAAAATTTGAGGCAGAGACTCAAGGACAGAGCACACCGCCAAAGTCCACCGCCACCCATTTTTTCTGTTTTCCCCGTTTTCCCAGTACCACCTGCCATCATTTTGTATCGTAGATTCCTGTAATCGCGACAGGGGCTTAAGAAGGAGTGTAGTGCGAGAGAATCTCTACTGCCCGAAGCAGACAGTCAGATACCGCCATCAGAAAAAAATAAACAAAACCAAACCAAACAAAACCAAACCAACCACGACTCTCAGTAGATGAATCTGTCAACACACAGTACAGCTGCTGTTGAGAAAAAGCATCCTCTGATTTATCTGAGATATCCAGACCCCAGATAACGAAAGAAAAGGACTGGCATTGTGTGTGTGTGTGTGTGTGTGTGTGTGTGTGTGTGTGTGTGTGTGTGTGTGTGTGTGTGTGTGTGTGTGTGTGTGGGGTGGGATGTAGTGGTGTGTGTGTGTGTGTATGTGGGGTGGGATGTAGTGTGTGTGTGTGTGTGTGTGTGTGTGTGTGTGTGTGGGGGGGGTGATGTAGTGGTGTGTGTGTGTGTGTGTATGTGGGGTGGGATGTAGTGGTATGTGTATGTGTGTGGTAGTGTGTGTGTGTGTGTGTGTGTGTGTGTGTGTGAGTGTGGGGTGGGATGTAGTGGTATGTGTGTGTGAGTGTGTGTAAGTGTCGTGTGTTTGTGTGTTTGTGCGTGTGTGTGAGAGAGAGATAAAGAAAGAGAGACAGAGACAGAGAGACAGAAAGGCAGTCAGGCAGAAAGAGACAGACAGAGAAAAAAATGGGGACAGAGAGACAATGCTGATGATACGATCATTTTTATCTCCAAATGAGAGAGAGAGAGAGAGAGAGAGAGAGAGAGAGAGAGAGAGAGACAGACAGACAGACAGACAGAGACAGAAACAGAGAGGGAGGGAGACAGCGAGAGAGAGAGAGAGACTGAGAGAGAGAGAGAGAGACAGTGAGAGAGACAGTGAGAGAGACAGAGAGAGATAGAGAGAGACAGAAAGATACAGAGAGGGAGAAAGACAGTAAGAGAGACAGATAGAGACAGAGACAAGGAGGCAGAGACAGACAGACAGACAGATAGACACAGG
>CM054136.1:77857122-77862122 GCA_028751875.1 Rapana venosa | reverse complement strand
TCTAAGGGGCCAGCATATTGAAGGCATGTGGCGCCCATCTCCTCTCCCTCGCTGCTTTACCTTCCCTGACCCTAAAGAGGGCAGGTACCCATTGACAGCTGGGTGAACTGAGGGAACTATACTGAAGCCAAGGCGCGCAAACGGTTACCAATCCGAGTGGTAACTACGCTCGATGCTGCTTAACCTTAGCTTGGGGGAAAAGCGAGTGCTCTGACCACTGAGCCTATCCCGTCCCTGTCTACCCCTCGGGGATTGAACGCTGCCCGTGTTTCCCTCTGTCCTGCCTGTGTTCCGGGATCTGTTCACTTGGCTACAGGACAGAGTGTTATAACCTGGCAAACGGTGTTTTCCCCCTATCTCACATTGATTCGTAAAAGCTTGGAACAGAAAAATCGATCGATCAATACTTTTCCCGATCTCCCTGTATTTCATTCTCGAGCCAGCGTTTCTATGTTTCTGCCGGGAATTTTTTGTAGTGTGTGTGTGTGTGTGTGTGTGTGTGTGTGTGTGTGTGTGTGTGTGTGTGTGTGTGTGTGTGTGTGTGTGTGTGTGTGTGTGTGTGGTGTGAAGGGTGAAAATTATACGACTGTTATGAAGTGGTGTTTATGTGTGGAAACTGGCGATGTTTTTAAAAAACATGATTTGAAGAATGGGATACGTTTCTTCTTCTTGTTCTTGTTCTTGTTCTTGTTCTTCTTCTTCAAACGCTCAGACAGCAAGTATTGTTGACTGTCATATGAGCAAAATGTGTTATGCTGCCATTAAGCGCCTGATAAGTCAGGCCCAGCGCATCTGAATTTGGCATGGGAAAGAATTGAAATCTTTAAAAATCTTTTTAAAAACTACTTTTTAAATATTTTATTCTTTTATATCGAGGATAATAGAATAAGCACTTACATGCTTTCTTTACATCCAGTCCCCGTGTGTATGCGGTTTTGTAAATTCTGTCACCTGTTCCCGCCGGCCCACAATGGCCTACTCTTACGAAAAGCGGAACAGGATTTAACGTGTGCGCAAAATGTTCTGGGAATAAGCAGGAGAATGGACCGATAAGGTAGAAAATAGACAAGAAGGCAGTGACACAAAGTAAAGGAACAAGGCAGAAATAGAGAGAAGGATAGAAAAGAGGGAATTCCCAGCACACAATTCCTAGAAAGTGGGGGGGATGTTATTTATAATACTAACAGGCCCACAGCTTCAGCATCTAAACGGGCGTGGAGAAAGGCACGTTTAAATGCGGAGAAATCAACACGAATGGTTTCGGTAAGGACTATGTTACACTAAAAGTATGGAGCTGACAGACACATAATAATAATAATAACAATGTATAGAACTTATATAGCGATGAATCTTGTAAAGCAACAAATCAAAGCGCTCAGATGACTTTTTTTAAATAAATATTTTTTGGGGTCAAACTGGGAAGAAAGGGCGAGGCTGGGAAACGAACCCAGAACCTCACGGTTTACTTGTTGGCAGGCAAACGTCTTAACCATCCTGCCACCTTTCTTCCTTTCTTGTTGGCAGAGACTTATAATAACAATAATGATAATGTATGGAATTTATATAGCGCTGAATCTTGTAAAGCAACAAATCAAAGCGCTCAGAGACTTTTTTTTATATTGAGGATAATGGAATAAGCACTCATGTGCTTTTTTACATCCAGTCCCCGTGTGTATGCGGTTTTGTAAATTTTGTCATTTGTTCCCACCAGCACACAATGGCCTACTCTTTCCAAAAGCGGAACAAGATTTAACGTGTGCGCAAGATGTTCTGCATGCGTTCGCACACGGGGACTCGGTTTATAGTCTCATCCGAAGGACTTTGACCTTCAGTTCGATTTTTTGTTGTCAAATTGGGAAGAAAGAGCGAGGCTGGGAATCAAACCCAGAACCTCACGGTTTTACTTGTTGGCAGGCAAACGTCTTAACCATCCTGCCACCTTCCTTCTTCCTTCCACGCTACTCCAACTCACTGTGCTGTTCTGTCACAGCACGCTATGACACTGACTTGTGGCCACACAGCTATTGAAGGAATGGAAGCGGCAGAGCAAGGCAAATGAGGTTACAGAGTGAGGAGCAGCCTCTCCATCTTTGTCTGGGCTGGTTGTCAAGTCGTCTCTGTGTGTGCTTCCCTATCCCTCCCCCCCCCCCGCCCTTAACCCTCCTCCCAATAATCGAAAAGACTACGGGATATGTAATGTAATGTAATAATTGTAATGTAATATTAGATTAATCTAATGTATTTAACTATCAATGTTAATGAATATATAATATTATATAAAATAATAATAATAATAATTATACATGAATAATAATGTGGAATTAGCGCTGATCTGAAGCAACAAATCAAAACGCTCATGCATTAAAAATTTATATCGAGGTAATGGAATAAGCACATGTGCTTTTTTCACATAGATCCTGTGTATGCGTGTAATTTTGTCATCTGTTCCCACCGGCACACAATGGCCTACTCTTATCTAATATGTAATCAATGTAATATAATGTAATATGATATAATGTAATGCAATGTCTCGTAATATTTTTTAAATTAAAATGTTAAAAAGTTCTTTTATATCGAGGATAATGGAATAAGCACTTATGTGCTTTTTCTTTAAATCCAGTCCCCGTGTGTATGCGGTTTTGTAAATTCTGTCATCTGTTCCCCACCGGCACATAATGGCCTACTCTTACAATAAGCGGAACAGGATTTAACGTGTGCGCAAAATGTTCTGCGTGAAATCGCACACGGGGGCTCGGTTTACACTCTCATCCGAAGGACTTTTAGGGGTAGTGGAGTCTGCACTGATGTTAACTCCAGAGGAAAATATCCCCCTTGAACGGGAATGGAACCCGGACTCGTCAGATTGCCAGCGCAATATTCTAACCACCAGGCAATCCCGACCCCCGTATCGTAATATAAGGCAATGTGATGTAGCACAATGTAATGTAATGTAATGTAATGTGCGACGCAACGCAGAGGAAAAGAAAAGGGAGAGCTGTAGACGGGCACATGGGTCTTTCTGTCTACAGAGATAGGGGCTGTCTTCTGTCTACAGAGATAGGGGCTGTCTTCTGTCTACAGAGATAGGGGCTGTCTTCTGTCTACAGAGATAGGGGCTGTCTTCTGTCTACAGAGATAGGGGCTGTCTGATGGATGAGGCCAGAAACTTGTTGGCAGATAACTGCACATGTTGAGAAACTAGGGACACGTTTAGAAATGAGACCGACGTTGAGAAATAAGGCAAATGACTGAGAAGTGAGGCAAACATGGACGGCTGAGGCAAGTTTTGAGAAACGAGGCAAGTGTTGAGGACTGAGGCAAGTGTTGAGGACTGAGGTAGGTGTTGAGGACTGAGGTAGGTGTTGAGGACTGAGGTAGGTGTTGAGGACTGAGGCAAGTGTTGAGGACTGAGGTAGGTGTTGAGGACTGAGGCAAGTGTTGAGGACTGAGGTAGGTGTTGAGGACTGAGGCAAGTGTTGAGGACTGAGGCAAGTGTTGAGGACTGAGGTAGGTGTTGAGGACTGAGGTAGGTGTTGAGGACTGAGGCAAGTGTTGAGGACTGAGGTAGGTGTTGAGGACTGAGGCAAGTGTTGAGGACTGAGGCAAGTATTGAGGACTGAGGAAAGTGTTCAGAAATGAGGCAAGTGTTCAGAAATGAGACAAATAGTAACAAAGGAGGTAAATACTGAAAAAAATGAGACCAATGTGGATAAACGAGGTAAAACCTTTTTTTTTCTTTTAACCCCCCCCCCACCCCCACCCCCCAACAAAAAGTCGAAAACTAAACCAAATTAATGTTAAGGTTGTGAGTCTTCGGAATAAAGAACGATATTAAAAAAGCTGAGACAGCTTTTGAGGCTAGCCATCAACCGCTTAGTTTAGTTCAGAACAAAGTCCACAACTGCTACAAAATGAGGTCAGTTTTTTTTTGGTTGGAAATAAACACAAACACACACACAAATACACACATCTAGACTTTGGAACAAGATAATGATTAGGGATGTCGCTGCAAAAATAAAAACCGAACAAAAAAACAAACAAGCAAAAAAAAAAAGACATTTGCAAACAAACTAAGGGAACAGCCACGCGCAAAGTTGACAGACTAAATACAGAAACAAAGGAAGCCGAAAGCTGTGATGATCACAGAGGGGCAGTAACTCTTTCTATATCTGTCTGTCTGTCTGTCTGTCTGTCTCTCTGTCTGTCTCTTACTTCCTCCTCTTCTCTCTCTCTCTGTGTCTGTCTGTGTGTCTCTCTCTCTTCCCTCCTCCTCTTCTCTCTCTCTTCTCTCTCTCCACCTCCACCTTATCTTCTCTGTCTCTCTCTCTCTCTCTCTCTCTCTCCTCTCTCTCTTCTCTCTCTCTCTCTCTCTCTCTCCCTCCTCCTCTTCTCTCTTTGTCTGTATGTCTCTCTCTCTCACCTCCTCCTCTTCTCTCTCTCTGTATCTCTCTCCACCTCATCCTACTCTTCTCTCTCTGTGTCTGTCTGTATGTCTCTCCCCTCTCTCTCTCTCTCTCTCTCCTCCTCCTCTGCTCTCTCCCTCTGCCCCATCCTCTTCTCTCTCTCTGTCTCTCTCCCTCCTCCTCTTCTCTCTCTCTGTCTCTCTCCCCCCCCCCCTCCTCTTCTCTATCTCTCTCTCTGATCACAGAGGCAGTGTCAAGACAGTAACTCTCTCTCTCCCTCCTCTTCTCTCTCTCTCTCTCCCTCCATCCTCTTCTCTCTCTCCCACCATCCTCTTTCTCTCTCTCCTCTCTCTTCTCTCTCTCTCTCTCTCTTCTCTCTCTCTCTTCACCCTCTCTCTCTCTCTCCCTCCACCCTCTCTCTCTCTCTCTCTCTCTCTCTCTCTCTCTCTCTCTCTCTCTCTCTCTCCCTCCTCCTCTCTCTCTCTCTCTCTCCCTCCCTCCTCTTCTCCCTCTCTCTCTCTCTCTCTTTTTCTCTTTCTCTTTCACTCTTCTGTATCACCATCCACTATGGTTTCTGCCGCTGTTTCTGCCACGGTT
>CM054136.1:77827122-77852122 GCA_028751875.1 Rapana venosa | reverse complement strand
GTGAAATGGTGTGTGTGTGTTGTATTATGGTGGTGGTGGTGGTGTGTGTGTGTGTGTTTGTGTGTGTGCATGGTTGTGTGTGTGTGTGTTGTAATTATGGTGGTGTGTTGTGGTTGTGTGTGTGTGCGTGTGTTGTGGTGGTGGTGGTGGTGTGTGTGTGTGTGTCTAAAGGGATTGAATTGTACAGTAAGGTGTACTGCATTGTGTTGTGTTGTGTTGTTTTGAATTATTGTGTTGTATTGTAAGCAACTGATTCTCTTTTCTCTCTCTCTCTCTCTCTCTCTCCCCTCTCTCTCTCTCTCTCTCTCTCTCTCTCTCTCTCTCTCTCTCTCTCTCTCTCTCTCTCTCTTCTAGCTCTCTCCTCTCTCTCTCTCTCTCCTCTCCGTCTGTCTGTTTGTCTGTCTCTCTCTTTGAAAGTGACTGTAGTGCAGTGCAGTGCAGAGTGGTGTAGTGTAATATAGTGTTAGTGTAGCACCGTGTAGTGTAGTCTAGTGGAATCTAGTGTAGTACAGTGTAGTGTAGTATAGTGTAATGTTAGTTTTAGTGCAGAGCAGTGCAGTGCAGTGCAGCGTAGTATAGTGTAGTGTACTCTAGTGCAGTGCAGTGTAGTGTATTGCAGTGCAGTGCAGTGCAGTGTAGTGTAGTATCGTATAGTATAATGTAGCGTAGTGCAGTGTAGTGTAGTGTACTGTATTGTCCCTAAAGATTTTCCCACGTGAAAATCGATTTTGCTTTCCACAAGATCAAGCCTGTTACCAAAGTATGGTGCCACATTTCTTTTTTTTCCTTGTCTGCTGATGCATCTTCCCATGAGACTATTTCTTTGTGTGTGTAATTTTGCCAGAGCCAAATAACTTGCTGTGAAAAGCATTTTTGGTTTTTTGTTTTCAATTTAATTTCATGCGCATTATATGGTTGCTAAAAACACAACCTTCATATATCGTGTTGTTGGGAAAGCTTTTAGCAGCAAGGTCCCCCATTCAAGGTCTGAGAGAAATACGGAAGAAAAACGTTTTCCAGCGATTTTTGTTCTCGTTCTTTTGTTGTTGGTTTTGTTGTTACAGTTATTTGTTACTGCTATATTTTATGCTCTTTGGTAATGTCCTGTCCAGGTTGACTAACAGGAAATTAAGAACACTACCAGCACCGGAACGGGATAGCTCAGTGGTCAGAGCACTCGCTTTCCCCCAAGCTAACGCTAAGCAGCATCGAGCGTGGTTACCACTTGGATGGGTGACCGTTTGCGCGCCTTGGTTTCAGTACAGTTCCCCCAGTTCACCCAGCTGTAAATGGGTACCTGCCCTCTTTAGGGTCAGGGAAGGTAAAGCAGCGAGGGAGAGGAGATGAGCGCCGCCCTCAATATGCTGGCCCCTTAGAGAAGCTGAGGTCTCTGATGCCTCGCTCCCCTACAGCCACATAGGTTATGGGACACCTTTACCTTTTACCAGCACGTGGTGTAATGTGAAAAAAACAACTTGTGTTTGCAACAAAGTAAGTGTAAAAAAAAAAGATAAAATCTTCCATGGATGCACACGAAACTAAACTCCTCCTTTTACGTGCAGTGTGCTTCGTGATATTGGAAACAAATTACAGCATTACGTAACTTCCTCTTCTGGAACGAAAATCGGATTGGATAGAATTAAGCTCGTCCGCTTTCGATCGACGCTAGCACGAAATGAGAGATGTATTTCGGATGAAACCCGAAAAAAAGAAGTTTCATTCATTTGCACTGTAACATGATCACGTAAACGTTTTAAGTCGTTACTGGATTAGTGACCTGTTAGTTTGTTGATTGGTTGGTTGGTTTGGTTAGATAGTTGGTTAGTTGGTTGGCTGGTTGGTTTGTTGGTTAGATGGCTGGCTGGCTGCTTGGTTGGTTGGATGGCTGGTTGGTTGGTTAGCTGATTGATTGTTTGGTTGGATGGTTGGTAGATTAGCTGTTTGGTTGGTTGGTTAGATGGTTGGTAGATTAGTTGGTTGATTGGTTGGTTAGATGGTTGGTAGATTAGCTGGTTGGTTGGTTGACCACCTAGACTGTCTCTGGGCGAGAGGGCTAACTTGCTGATCGTTATGTTTATGATTAGAGGTGATATGATTTTGATAAATAATGCGGTTAACAAACTATCATTTGAACAAGTGATCTTACGGAAATGTCAAAAGACTAAAATAAACATACCATAGAAAATTTTAAAAGTCCAATCAAGAGAGAGAGAGAGAGAGAGAGAGAGAGAGAAGAGAGAGAGAGAGAGAGAGAGAGAGAAGAGAGAGAGAGAGAGAGAGAGAGAGAGAGAGAGAGAGAGAGAGAGCAGAACAGACAGACAGACAGACAGACGGACAGACAGCAGAGACAAATAGAGGCAGATAGCCAGACAGAGAGACAGAGAAAGAGAATGAGACAGAGAGAAAAGAAACGCGATGGGAAAAAAAGACACATAGATAATAAATATAGAAACAGGGTGTTCTGTGTCACAAAAATCGGTGGCACAGATCTAATATAGTACTTCTTACAGCTCGTGATAACGTTCCGAAATTAGAGAAGAAAAGGGAAAGTTACAAACTATATAATATTTTTTTGTTCAAACACCTTAGTAGAAAAGATCCCATCAGACTCTTCACCTTACACTCGTGAAATTAAACAACTTTCTATGGCTGCTAAAGTTCAATAAGTAAAAAAGCTTGGTCGAAATTACAATCATATAACTTCTTCTTCTTCTTCAACTTCTCTTGAGTCTTCTCTTCTGCTTCTTCTTCTTCTTATCTACTTTTCTTCTTCTTCGTACGACTTGGTCACTCTACTCTCTCTCCTCCTCCTCTTTCTTCTTCTTCTTCTTCTTCTTCAAATTCTTCTTCTTCTTCTTCTTCTTCTTCTTCTTCTTCTTCTTCTTCTTCTTCTTTCTTCTTCTTCTTCTTCTTCTTCTTCTTCTTCTTCAAATTCTTCTTCTTCTTGTTCTTCTTCTTGTTCTTCTTCTTTTCTTCTTCTTCTCTTCCTCTTCTTCTTCTTCTTCTTCTTCTTCTTCTTCTTCTTCTTCTTCTTCTTCTTTGCATTCTTCTTCTTCTTCTTCTTTTGCATTCTTCTTCTTCTTCTTCTTCTTCGTCGTCGTCGTCGTCGTCGTCGTCGTGGAACGCTCAGACAGCAAGTATTGTTGTCTGTCATAATATGAGCAAAAAACCACGTTGCGCTGCCGTTAAGCGCCTGACAAGTCAGGCCCAGCGCATCCGACTTCGGCGTGGGAGAGAATTGTTATCTTTGAAGTCTTTCTGGATTCAAAATTTTGAAAAAAAATCAAGAAAAGGCAGGAGAATGGATCAAGTGGTGGATCGGTGGTCTAGAGGTAACGCGCCTGTCTAGAAAGCGAAAAGTCCGGGTTCGTATCCCGTCTGGGCCCGAAACTTTTCCCTCATCCATTAGACCATGAGTGGTGGTCTGGGCGCTAGTCTTTCGGATGAGACGATAAACCGAGGTCCCGTGTGTTACAGAAAATTATGCAGCGCACGAAAAAGAACCCACGGCAACAAGAGAGTTGTCCCTGGCAAAATTCTTAGAAAAAAGCCACTCTGATAGGGAACGAAATACAGTTGCAGACCAAAAAAAAAAAAAAAATGGGGTGGCGCTGCTCTTGGTGGCGACGTGCTCTCCCCGGGGAGAGCAGCCCGAATTTCACGCAGAGAAATCTCGTGACTTAAAGTGGTATAAATAAATAAATAAATAAATAGAGAGCATAAAATAGACAAAAAGGAGGTGATGAAAAAAGAAAAGGAACAAAGCAGAAATAAAGAGATGGATAGAAAAGTGGAAAATTCCGAGTAGAGAATTTCCAGATGATCAGATAACATAGCGTCCTTAGTAAGGTAGGAGGTAAGGTATAGGAGTCCCATAACCTATATAAGGTCGTAGGGGAGCGAGGCGTCAGAGACCTCACTTCTCTAGGGCCAGCATATTGAGGGCGGCGCCCATCTCCTCTCCCTCGCTGCTTTACCTTCCCTGACCCTAAAGAGGGCAGGTACCCATTTACAGCTGGGTGAACTGGGGGAACTGTACTGAAGCCAAGGCGCGCAAACGGTCACCCATCCAACTGGTAACCACGCTCGACGCTGCTTAACTTGGCTGGGGGAAAGCGAGTGCTCCGACCACTGAGCTATCCCGTCCCCAGTAAGACGTATGTTCAATTCTCCCGAAGTCCTGTAAGTCGTGACGTCACCTACAATACCCACAATTCTTCTCCGTCCTCTTCACGGAACGCTGTTCAAATAAAAAAAAAGTTCATGTAAGCAAGGTTTCTTCTTTTTTTTATACAGTGGAAGAGAAAATCCATACTTTTTTTCCTCTCATAAAGAGGAGGATTTTACCGAGTGACGTCACATCTAATCCCACTTCAGGGGGATAGAATTACACCTCTTTAGCAATGAAAAAAGATTGCGAAAGCAGATTTCGCTTCCAATTCCGTTCCAAGTCGCATAACTCTCCCACTTCCGGATTCTCTCAAGGGAGAGCACTCGTTAGGATCGAAATGGCGATGGGGCAACGGAAGTTGTCGCGTTTGCTTTGCCGCTGAAAATACGTACTGAGGGGGAAGGTGAAGGTTCTTGCAGCTTATCCATCATCCTTTCAAGCCTCTGATAAAGAAAGGAAAAAAGAAGTAACTGAACTCTTTTCCTAACTGAGAAGGGATTTTCAGTGAAAGCCTTGGCCGATAAGTTTCTTCTTGTTCTTGTTCTTGTAAGTTTTCTTCTTGTTCTTCTTGTTCTTGTTCTTCTTCTTGTTCTTCTTCTTCTTCTTCTTCTTGTTCTTGTTCTTGTTGTTGTTGTTGTTCTTCTTCTTCTTCCTCCTCCTCCTCCTCTTGTTCTTGTTCTTGTTCTTCTTCTTCTTCTCTTCTTCTTCTTCTTCTCTCTTCTTCTTCTTCTTCTTCTTCTCCTTCTTCTTCTCCTTCTTCTCCTCCTCATCCTCCTCCGTCGTCTTTTTCTTCTTCCTTATCCTCCTCCTCCTCCTCTTCTTCTTCTTCTTCTTCTTCTTCTTCTTCTTCTTCTCTTCTTCTTCTTCGTCTTCTTCTTCTTCTTCTTCTTCTTCTTCTTCTTCTCTTCTTCTTCTTCTTCTTCTTCTTTATAATCAAACGCTCAGACAGCAACTATTGCCCGTCATACGACCGAAAATTAACGCGCTGCGCTGCCATTAAGCGCGTGACCAGTCAGACCCAGTGCATCTGACTTCGTCATGGCAGAGACTTGTTATCTTTTAAGTCTTTCTGGGGGGAAAAATGGCAGGAGAATGGACCAAAAAGGCAGAAAATAGTCAAGAAGAAGGGGGTGATGACAAGAAGAAAAGGAACAAGGCAGAAACAAAGAGAGGGATAGAAAAGAGGGAATTCCTAGCACGGAATTTCTAGAAAGTGGGGATTCTATTCATACTGACAGGCCCCCGGCATCCCCATGGGATTGCCAATAAGTATGAATTTAGCTAGATGCTGCTTGCCCTTGACGTTAAGGTGCAGACTACATTTCACTCTGTGCGATTCTCGCGGCCACCTCCATACCATACCCCTTGCTATCGCTTTAGACAGGTATATATACCCTTCTGAACAGCAGAAATCGAGTATGATACCCTCCATGTACTTTTAGAATGTGAAACTTTTGAGAAACATCATGAAAACTACCAATAATCTTATTGATAGATCTTCTTCTTCTTCTTTTCTGTTCTCCTTGTTCTTCTTCTTCTTCTTCTTCTTCTTCTTCTTCTTCTTCTTCTTCTTCTTCTTCTCTTCTTCTTCTTCTTCTTCGTCTTCTTCTTCTTCTTCTTCTTTCTTCTTCTTCTTCTTCTTCAAACGCTCTGACAGCAACTATTATTGTCTGTCATAGGAGCGAAAATCCGTTGCACTGCCGATACAAGTGCCTGACAAGTCAGGCCCAGCGCATTCGATTTCGGCGTGAGAGAGAGTAATGATCTAATCTTTCTACTAGAAATAAAACCAGAGAAAAACAAACAGCTCCTGTTATGTGTGAAATAGTCACAGGAACGTTAAAAACAGGAGGAGGAGGAGGAGGAGCAGCAGCAGCAGCAGCAGCACCACCACCACCACCACCACCACCACCACCACCACCACCATAAACAACAAGAACAGCAATAAAAACAGCAACAACCACAACACCACCAACAACAAACCATCAGCCGGAATTCTTGAATGCTGCTGCTCTAGAATGAAGAAGAATAGAATGTGTTTTCCAATGGTAGTGGCGGTGTGGTGTGGTGTGGCGCGGTGTGGTGTGGGGAAGTATGAAGCTGTTTGGTGTGGTGTGGTGTGGTGTGGTGCAATGTGTGTTGGTTGTGGTGTGGTTTGGTGTGTGTGGTGTGAGTAGTGGTGTGGTGTGGTGCGTGTGTGTAGTATGGTGTGGTGTGGTGCGGTGTGGTGTGGTGTGGTGTGGTGCGGTGTGGTGTGTGTGGTGTGGTGTGGGCGGTGTGGTGTGGTGTGGTGTGTGTGGTGTGTGTGTAGTGTGGTGTGGTGTAGTGTGTGTGTGGTGTAGTGTTTGGTGTAGTGTGTGTGGTGTGGTGTGGTAGTGTGGTGTGGTGTGAGTGTGGTGTGGTGTAGTGTGGTGTAGTGTAGTGTGTGTGTTGGTGTGGTGTGGTAGTGTGTGTGGTGAGGCGTTGTGCGGTGTGGTGTGGTGTGGTGCGGTGTGGTTCGGTGTGGTGTGGTGTGGTGTGGTGTGGTGCGGTGTGGTGTGGTGTGGTGTAGTATGGTGCGGTATGGTGTGGTATCGTGTGGTGTGGTGCGGTGTGGTGTAGTGTGGTGTGGTGTGGTTTGGTGTGGTGTGGTCCATTGTGGAGTGGTGTGTTGTGGTGTGGTGTGATGTGGTGCGGTGTGGTGTGGTGAGGTGTGGTATGGTACGGTATGGTACGGTATGGTGTGGTATGGTACGGTATGGTACGGTATGGTGTGGTGTGGTGCGGTTTGATGTGGTGTGGTGTGTGCTGTGCGCTTGCGGTGTGGTACAATGTAGTGCGGTTTGATGCGGTGATGTGTGGTGCGGTTTGATGCGGTGATGTGTGGTGCGGTTTGGTGCGGTGATGTGTGGTGCGGTTTGGTGCGGTGATGTGTGGTGCGGTTTGGTGCGGTGATGTGTGGTGCGGTTTGGTGCGGTGCGAGGCGATGCTGTGCGGTTTGGTGCGGTGTGGTGTGGTGAGGTATGATGCGGGGCAGTCTGATTTCTGTCTATTCTCTCTCTCTCTCTCTCTCCTCTCTCTCTCTCTCTCTCTCTCTCTCTCTCTCTCTCTCTCTCTCTCTCTCTCTCTCCTCTCTCTCTCTCTCTCTCTCTCTCTAGCCTGTGATCTCATCACGGCTGTCCACTGCTGAAAGGGAAAATGACCTTTTCCTAATCCCCCTGTATTCCCTACCTCTGCTGCTGCTGCTGCTGTCCTGTCCATAAATCTCTGCGTGTAATCAATCAAGGACGGTGTGTGCCGTTTATCTTCTTCTTCTTGTCTTGTTGTGGTAGTGATGGTGGTGTTGGTGGGTTGGGTTGGGTTTTTGCGATTTGGGTTATCTCTTCTTGTTTGTTTGCCTGTGTGTGGGGTGGGGGGGTGGGGGGGGTGGGGGGTGGGGGGTGGGGGGGGTTCGTTTCTCTATCTTTGTGGCTGTTTCTTTCTGTGCGCGTTTCTATGTTTTTGTTTCTAGGTCTGTCTTTCTCCCTGATTTTCTGTCTGTTTGTCTGTATGTCTCTAATACATGTAGTGTAGTTTAGTGTCGTGTGATGGAGTGGAGTGGAGTGCAGTTTGGTATGGTGTGGTGTGGTGTGGTGTGGAGTGCAGTGCAGTGCAGTGTGGTGTGGCATGGTGTGGTGTGGTGTGGTGTAGAGTGGTGTGGTGTGGTGTGGTGTAGTGTACTGTACTGTAGTATACTGTAGTGTACTGTCTTGTACTGTCAAGTACTGTAGTGTAGTGTACACCATTTTTAGTCATGGCAAATTTCTCCTCATGAAAGTCGGGACGCTCTACCCGGTAAAAAAAACAAAACAAAACAAAAACACAAAAACACCGATGTTGCCACACAAGGAGCACCGCCGATGGAAACAAAACATCCTGTCTGCATCCATATTTACATCCAAGTGAAAATGACTTTCTTCTAACAGAATTTTTCAAAAAAAGACAACTCTCTTCTTGAAGTAGGTCTTTTTTTTACATATATTACACGCATGTTGCACAATACAACAGAGTTCAGTTCATTAGCCTATCCCATTCGGAAAAAAACTAGCACCCAGACCACCACATGCACAACAACAACATCTCAGCCTGATTTCTTGAACGCTGCTGCTCTGGAATGAAGAAGAATGTGTTTTCTTAGTGGCAGTGGCGATGTGGTGCAGTGCTGTGCAGTGCTGTGCAGTGCAGTGCGGTGCAGTGTGGTGCGGTGTGGTGTGGTTTGGCGCGGTGCAGTCTGATTTCTGTCTATTCTCTCTAGCTCTTCTCTCTCTCTCTCTATTGTTATCCTAAGTCATATTTTTGTAGCTGACTTTTTGTTATAGAGTAACATGTTGTCGTTACTATTGCTTTTACTCCCACCAAAATACTAAGCAGTTCGGCAACCCCCTTCATGTATGGGCCAATGGCCTTTTTGTGAATAAATCATTCGAGTTCGAGTTCGAGTTCGAGTTCGAGTTCTCTCTCTCTCTCTCTCTCTCTGTCTCTCTCTCTCTCCCTCTCTCTCTCTCTCTCTCTCTCTCTCTCTCTCTCTCTCTCTCTCTCTAGCCTGTGATCTCATCACGGCCCTCCACTGCTGAAAGGGAAAATGACCTTTTCCTAATCCCCCTGTATTCCCTACCTCTGCTGCTGCTGCTGCTGTCCTGTCCATAAATCTCTGCATGTAATCAATCAAGGACGGTGTGTGCCGTTTATCTTCTTCTTCTTGTCTTGTTGTGGTAGTGATGGTGGTGTTGGTGGGTTGGGTTGGGCTGTTTTGGGTTTTTTCGATTTTTGTTATCTCTTGTCTTCTTGTTTGTTTGCTTTTGTGTGTGTGTGTGTGTGTGTGTGTGTGTGTGTGTGTGTGTGTGTGTGGTGTGTGTGTGTGTGTGTGTGTGTTTGTGTGTGTGTGTGAGTGTTGTGTGTGTGTGTTGTGTGTGTGTGTGTGTGGTGTGTGTGTGTGTTGTGTGTGTGTGTGTGTGTGTTGTGTCATTTTCTCTGTCTTTGTGGCTGTTTTTTCTCTCTGTGTGTCTCTGCATATTTGTTTGCTTTCTGTCTGTCTCTCTCTGCTTCTCTGTCTGTTTGTCTGTCTGTAAGAAGTGTAGAGTAGTATAATGTAGTGTAGTGTAGTGTGGTGTGGTGTGGTGTGGTGTGGTGTGGTGTGGTGTGGTGTGGTGTAGAGTGGTGCGGTGCAGTGTGGTGCGATGCAGTGCTGTGCAGTACTGTGTGGTTCGGTGTGGTGTGGTATGGTGCAGTGCAGTCTGATTTCTGTCTATTCTCTCTAGCTCTTCTCTCTCCTCTCTCCTCTCTCTCTCTCTCTCTCTCTCCCCTCTCTCTCTCTCTCTCTCTCTCTCTCTCTCCCCCTCTATAGCCTGTGATCTCATCACGGCCCTCCACTGCTGAAAGGGAAATGACCTTTTCCTAATCCCCCTGTATTCCCTACCTCTGCTGCTGCTGCTGCTGTCCTGTCCATAAATCTCTGCGTGTAATCAATCAAGGACGGTGTGTGCCGTTTATCTTCTTCTTCTGTCTTGTTGTGGTAGTGATGGTGGTGTTGGTGGTTGGGTTGGGTTTTTGCGATTGGGTTATCTCTTCTTGTTTGTTTGCCTGTGTGTGTGTGTGTGGGGGGGGGGGGGGGGTGGTGGTTTCGTTTCTCTATCTTTGTGGCTGTTTCTCTCTGTGCGCGTTTCTTGTTTTTGTTTCTCAGTCTGTCTTTCTCCCTGATTTTCTGTCTGTTTGTCTGTATGTCTCTAATACATGTAGTGTAGTGTAGTGTCGTGTGATGGAGTGGAGTGGAGTGCAGTTTGGTATGGTGTGGTGTGGTGTGGTGGTGTGGAGTGCAGTGCAGTGCAGTGTGGTGTGGCATGGTGTGGTGTGGTGTAGAGTGGTGTGGTGTGGTGTGGTGTAGTGTACTGTACTGTAGTGAACTGTAGTATACTGTCGTGTACTGTCGTGTGGTGCAGTGTACACCATTTTCAGTCATGGCAGATTTCTTCTCATGAAAGTCAGGACGCTCTACCCGGTAAAAACAACAACAACAACAACAAAACATGTTGCCACACAAGCAGCACCCACGATTGAAACAAAACATCCTGTCTGCATCGACATTTACATCCAAATGAAAATGACCTTCTTCTACAGAATGTTTTGAAAAGGGACAACTCTCTTCTTGAAGTAGGCCTTTTTTAGATATATTACACGCATGTTGCACAATACAACAGAATTCAGTTCATTAGCCTATCCCATTTGGGAAAACTAGCACCCAGACCACCACATGCACAACAACCACCTCTCAGCCTGATTTCTTCAACGCTGCTGCTCTGGAATGAAGAAGAATGTGTTTCCTTAGTGGCAGTGGCGATGTGGTGCGGTGCTGTGCAGTGCAGTGCTGTGCAGTGTGGTGTGGTGCGATGTTGTGTGGTTTGGCACGGTGCAGTCTGATTTCTGTCTATTCTCTCTAGCTCTTCTCTCTCTCTCTATTGTTATCCTAAGTCATATTTTTGTAGCTGACTTTTTGTTATACAGTAACATGTTGTCGTTACTATTGCTTTTACTCCCACCAAAATACTAAGCAGTTCGGCAACTCCCTTCATGTATGGGCCAATGGCCTTTTTGTGAATAAATCATTCGAGTTCGAGTTCGAGTTCGAGTTCTCTCTCTCCTCTCTCTCTCCTCTCTCTCTCTCTCTCCTCTCTCTCTCTCTCTCTCTCTCTCTCTCTCCCTCTCTCTCTCTCTCTTCTCTCTCTCTCTCCTCTCTCTCCTCTCTCTCTCTCCTCTACAGCCTGTGATCTCATCACGGCCCTCCACTGCTGAAAGGGAAAATGACCTTTTCCTAATCCCCCTGTATTCCCTACCTCTGCTGCTGCTGCTGCTGTCCTGTCCATAAATCTCTGCATGTAATCAATCAAGGACGGTGTGTGCCGTTTATCTTCTTCTTCTTGTCTTGTTGTGGTAGTGATGGTGGCGTTGGTGGGTTGGGTTGAGTTGTTTGGTTTTTTCGATTTTGGTTATCTCTTGTCTTCTTGTTTGTTTGCCTGTGTGTGTGTTGTGTTGTGTGTGTGTGTGTGTTGTGTTGTGTGTGTGTGTGTGTGTGTGTGTTGTGTGTGTGGTTGTGAGTGTGTGTGTGTGTGTGTGTGTGTGTGTGTGTGTGTGTGTGTGTGTCATTTTCTCTGTCTTTGTGGCTGTTTTTCTCTCTCTGTGTCTCTGCATATTTGTTTGCTTTCTGTCTGTCTCTCTCTGCTTCTCTGTCTGTTTGTCTGTCTGTAAGAAGTGTAGAGTAGTATAATGTAGTGTAGTGTAGTGTGGTGTGGTGTGGTGTGGTGTGGTGTGGTGTGGTGTGGTGTGGTGTAGAGTGGTGCGGTGCAGTGTGGTGCGATGCAGTGCTGTGTAGTACTGTGTGGTTCGGTGTGGTGTGGTATGGTGCAGTGCAGTCTGATTTCTGTCTATTCTCTCTAGCTCTTCTCTCTCTCTCTCTCCCTCTCTCTCTCTCTCTCTCCCTCTCTCTCTCCTCCTCCTCCTTCTCTATAGCCTGTGATCTCATCACGGCTGTCCACTGCTGAAAGGGAAAATGACCTTTTCCTAATCCCCCTGTATTCCCTACCTCTGCTGCTGCTGCTGCTGTCCTGTCCATAAATCTCTGCATGTAATCAATCAAGGACGGTGTGTGCCGTTTATCTTCTTCTTCTTGTCTTGTTGTGGTAGTGATGGTGGTGTTGGTGGGTTGGGTTGGGCTGTTTGGTTTTTTCGATTTGGGTTATCTCTTGTCTTCTTTGTTAGTGTGTGTGTTGTGTGTGTGTTGTGGTGTGTATGTGTGTGTTGTGTGTGTGTGTGTGTATGTGTGTGTGTGTTTTGTGTGTGTGTGTGTGTGTGTTGTGTGTTGTATGTGTGTGTGGTTTCGTTTCTCTGTCTTTGTGGCTGTTTCTCTCTGTGCGCGTTTGTATGTTTTTGGTTCTCAGTCTGTTTTTCTCCACGCTTCTCTGTCTGTTTGTTTGTATGTCTCTAATACGTGTAGTGTAGTGTAGTGTAGTGTAGTGTAGTGTAGTGTAGTGTAGTGTAGTGTAGTGTAGTGTAGTGTAGTGTGATGGAGTGGAGTGAAGTGCAGTGTGGTATGGTGTGGTGTGGTGTGGTGTGGAGTGGAGTGGAGTGCAGTGGAGTGCAGTGTAGTGTAATGTGGCATGGTGTGGTGTGGTGTGGTGTGGTGTGGTGTAGAGTGGTGTGGTGTGGTGTACTGTACTGTACTGTAGTGTACTGTCATGTACTGTAGTGTACTGTCGTGTACTGTAGTGTACTGTCGTGTACTGTCGTGTGGTGCAGTGTACACCATTTTCAGTCATGGCAGATTTCTTCTCATGAAAGTCAGGACGCTCTACCCGGTAAAAACAACAACAACAACAACAAAACATGTTGCCACACAAGCAGCACCCACGATTGAAACAAAACATCCTGTCTGCATCGACATTTACATCCAAATGAAAATGACCTTCTTCTACAGAATGTTTTGAAAAGGGACAACTCTCTTCTTGAAGTAGGCCTTTTTTAGATATATTACACGCATGTTGCACAATACAACAGAATTCAGTTCATTAGCCTATCCCATTTGGGAAAAATAGCACCCAGACCACCACCACAACAACAACATCTCAACCTGATTTCTTGAACGCTGCTGCTCTGGAATGAAGAAGAATGTGTTTTCATAGTGGTAGTGGCGATGTGGTGCGATGTGGTGTGGTGCTGTGCAGTGCTGTGCGGTGCAGTGTGGTGCGGTGTGGTGTGGTTTGGCGCGGTGCAGTCTGATTTCTGTCTATTCTCTCTAGCTCTTCTCTCTCTCTCTATTGTTATCCTAAGTCATATTTTTGTAGCTGACTTTTTGTTATAGAGTAACATGTTGTCGTTACTATTGCTTTTACTCCCACCAAAATACTAAGCAGTTCGGCAACCCCCTTCATGTATGGGCCAATGGCCTTTTTGTGAATAAATCATTCGAGTTCGAGTTCGAGTTCGAGTTCGAGTTCTCTCCTCTCTCTCTCTTTTTTCTTCTCTCTCCTCTCTCCTCCTCTCTCTCTCCTCTCTCTCTCTTCTCTCTCTCTCTCTCTCCTCTCTCTTCTCTCCTCTAGCCTGTGATCTCATCACGGCCCTCCACTGCTGAAAGGGAAAATGACCTTTTCCTAATCCCCCTGTATTCCCTACCTCTGCTGCTGCTGCTGCTGTCCTGTCCATAAATCTCTGCATGTAATCAATCAAGGACGGTGTGTGCCGTTTATCTTCTTCTTCTTGTCTTGTTTGTGGTAGTGATGGTGGTGTTGGTGGGTTGGGTTGGCTGTTTGGGTTTTTTCGATTTGGTTATCTCTTGTCTTCTTGTGTGTGAGTGTTGGTGGTGTTGTGTGTGAGTGTGTGTGTGAGTGTGTGTGTGTGTGTGTGTGTGTGTGTGTTTTGTGTGTATGTGTGTGTGTGTGTGTGTCTGTGGTGTGTGTGTGTGTGTGTTTGTGTGTGTGTGTTGTGTGTTGTATGTGTGTGTGGTTTCGTTTCTCTGTCTTTGTGGCTGTTTTCTCTCTGAGTGTCTCTGCGTTTTGTTTGCTTTCTGCCTCTCATCTGCTTCTCTGTCTGTTTGTCTGTCTGTAAGAAGTGTAGTGTAGTATAATGTAGTGTAATGTAGTGTAGTGTAGTGTAGTGTGATGTGGTGTGGTGTAGTGTAGTGTGGTGTAGAGGGGTTTGATGTGGGTGGTATAGTGTAGTGTAGTGTAGTGTAGTGTGGTGTGGTGTGGTGTAGTGTAGTGTAGTGTAGTGTAGTGAATTGCAGTGTGGTATAGTGTAGTGTAGTGTAGTGTAGTGTGGTGCGGTGTGGCGTAGTGTAGTGTAGTGTATTGAATTGCAGTGCAGTGTAGTGGCAGTTAGAGCAGTTTTAGTGTAGTGTAGTGTAGTGTGGTGTGTAGGTGGTGTGATGTGGTGTGGTGTGGTGTAGTGTAGTGTGGTGTGTGTGGTGTGGCGGGGTTTGTAGTGTGGTGTAGAGTGGTGTGATGTGGTGTACTGTAGTTTAGTGTGGTGTGGTGTGGTGTAGTGTACTGTAGTGAATTGCAGTGTAGTGTAGTCTAGTGCAGTGTAGTGTAGTATAGTGTATTGAATTGCAGTGCAGTGTAGTGTAGTGTAGTGTGGTGTAGTGTGGTGTGATGTGGTGTGGTGTAGTGTAGTGGGGTGTGTGTGGAGTGGGGTTGGTGTAGTGTGGTGTAGAGTGTTGTGATGTGGTGTGCTGTAGTGTAGTGTGGTGTGGTGTGGTGTGGTGTAGTGTACTGTAGTGAATTGCAGTGTAGTGTAGTCTAGTGCAGTGTAGTGTATTGAATTGCAGTGCAATGTAGTGCAGTTTAGTGTAGTGTAGTGTAGCGTAGTGCAGTGCAGTGCAGTGTAGTGTAGCGTAGCGTAGTGCAGTGTAGTGTAGCGTAGCGTAATGCAGTGCAGTGTAGCATAGCGTAGTGCAGTGCAGTGTAGTGTAGTGTAGCGTAGTGCAGTGCAGTGTAGTGTAGTGTAGTGTAGTGCAGTGCAGTGTAGTGTAGTGTAGCATAGCGTAGTGCAGTGTAGTGTAGCGTAGTGCAGTGTAGTGTAATATAGTGTAGCGTAGTGCAGTGCAGTGCAGTGCAGTGTAGTGTAGTGTAGTGTAGTGTAGTGTAGTGTAGTGTAGCACAGTGTAGGGCAGTGTAGTCTATACCTCTTTCAGCCATTTCTCCTTCGTGAAATTCGGTACACTCTCCCCATGCAAAAAATAACTATGTCACCACAAGAGCAGCGCCACCCATTAAAAAAAAAAAATCTTATCAACATGGATAGTTGCATCCAAGTTAGAATGACCTTCGTCTACAGAGTTTTGCCAAGGAAGGACAACTCTCTTCTTCGCGTCGTAGGTTCCTTTACGTACGCTTAAACTAATCTGTACAATACAACGGACTTTACTACTTCATTGTCCCATCTGAGGAAGATTGTGTGGCCGACGGAGATAACCCTGCAAACCAAGCTGTACGTCCTACGAGAGGAGCTGGACAGGACTTGCCTTTAACTTTTCCCAAACACCTCTGACGGTGTAATAAGCGAACAAGAGAAGAAGAAGAAGAAGAAGAATTGCGAAGAAGAAGAAGAAGAAGAAGAAGAAGAAGAAGAAGAAGAAGAAGAAGAAGAAGAAGAAGAAGAAGAAGAAGAAGAAGAATTGCAAAGAAGAAGAATTGCGAAGAAGAAGAATTGCGAAGAAGAATTGCGAAGAAGAAGAATTGCGAAGAATGCGAAGAAGAAGAATTGCGAAGAATTGCGAAGAAGAAGAATTGCGAAGAAGAAGAATTGCGAAGAAGAAGAAGAAGAATTGCGAAGAAGAAGAAGAAGAATTGCGAAGAAGAAGAAGAAGAATTGCGAAGAAGAAGAAGAAGAAGAAGAAGAAGAAGAAAGAAGAAGAAGAAGAAGAGAATTGCGAAGAAGAATTGCGAAGAAGAAGAAGAATTGCGAAGAAGAATTGCGAAGAAGAATTGCGAAGAAGAAGAAGAATTGCGAAGAAGAAGAAGAATTGCGAAGAAGAAGAAGAATTGCGAAGAAGAAGAAGAAGAAGAAGAAGAAGAAGAAGAAGAAGAAGAAAGAAGAAGAATTGCGAAGAAGAAGAAGAAGAAGAAGAAGAAGAAGAAGAAGAAGAAGAAGAAGAAGAAGAAGAAGAAGAAGAAGAAGAGGAGGAGGGACGAGGAGGAAGAGGAGAAGAAGGAGGAGGAGGAGGAGAAGAAGAAGGAGGAGAAGAATAAGAAGAAGAAGAAGAAGAAGAAGAAGAAGAAGAATTGCGAAGAAGAAGAAGAAGAAGAAGAAGAAGAAGAAGAAGAAGAAGAAGAAGAAGAAGAAGAAGAAGAAGAAGAAGAAGAAGAAGAAGAAAAAGAAGAATTGCGAAGAAGAAGAAGAATTTCGAAGAAGAAGAAGAAGAAGAAGAAGAAGAAGAAGAAGAAGAAGAAAAAAGAAGAAGAAGAAGAAGAATTGCGAAGAAGAAGAAGAATTGCGAAGAAGAAGAAGAAGAAGAAGAAGAATTGCGAAGAAGAAGAAGAAGAAGAAGAATTGCGAAGAAGAAGAAGAAGAAGAAGAAGGAGGAGGACGAGGAGGAAGAGGAGAAGAAGGAGGAGGAGGAGGAGAAGAAGAAGGAGAAGAAGAAGAAGAAGAAGAAGAAGAAGAAGAAGAAGAAGAAGAAGAAGAAGAAGAAGAAGAAAGAAGAAGAAGAATTGCGAAGAAGAAGAAGAATTGCGAAGAAGAAGAAGAAGAAGAAGGAGGAGGAGGAGGAGAGAAGGAGGAGGAGGAGGAGGAGAGGAAAGGAGGAGGAGGAGGAGGAGGAGGAGGAAGAGAAGAAGAAGAAGAAAGAAGAAGAATTGCAAAGAAGAAGAAGAAGAAGAAGAAGAAGAAGAAGAAGAAAGAAGAAGAAGAAGAAGAAGAAGAAGAAGAAGAAGAAGAAAGAAGAAGACGAGAAGAAGAAGAAGAAGAAGAAGAAGAAGAAGAAGAATTGCGAAGAAGAAGAAGAAAAGAAGAAGAAGAAGAAGAAGAAGAAGAAGAAGAAAGAAGAAGAAGAAGAAGAAAAAGAAGAAAAAGAAGAAAAAGAATTGCGAAGAAGAAGAAGAATTGCAAAAGAAGAAGAAAAGAAGAAGAAGAAGAAGAAAGAAGAAGAAGAAGAAGAAGAAGAAGAAGAAGAAAAAGAATTACAAGAAGAAGAAGAAGAAGAAGAAGAAGAAGAAGAAGAAAAAAGAAGAAGAAGAAGAAGAAGAAGAAGTGCAAAGAAGAAGAAGAAGAAGAATTGCAAATAAGAATTGCAAAGAAGAAGAAGAAGAAGAAGAAGAAGAAGAAGAAGAAGAAGAAGAAGAAGAAGATAAGAAGAAGAAGTAGAAGAAGAAAAAGAAGAAGGTAAGGAGAAGAAGGAGAAGAAGAAGAAGAAGAAGAGAAGAAGAAGAAGAAGAAGAACAAAAGAAGAACAAGAAGAAGAACAAGAAGAAGTAGAAGAAGAAGATTGTTCCATCCGAAAAACTAGCACCCAGACCACCACGTATGGTATAGTGGACGGACGGACAAAGCGCGACGGATCAGACGGAGATCGAACCCGCAACCCCGCGCTATCTTGAAGGTTTGTGTGGTACCCCTAGACCACTGATCTAAGAGTTTTTAACTCTTAAAAGAAAAACCACACAATTTTTAAAAAAGCTAAAAACGCTTTCAATCTACCTGCATAGATTCACAACAAAATATAACAAATGGCCTGATATTTTTTTTCGACAGGAGGTAAGTCCATATTTTTATGTAGAGGTTGCAGGGTTTTTTTTAATTTAAAAAAATCTTCTTTCTATCCTACCCTAAAGGCAGCGTTACTCAGTCTTCCGGGAGAGGTAGCTGCTTTATATATATATATATATTATATATATATATATTATATATATATATATATATATATATTATATATATATATATATATATATATATATATCAGGAGCAATGTGACAGGACAGAAAGACACAAAAAATATTGTTCTCCTTGATTCAGATTCAGAATATTTATATTGCCATTTAAGTCAAGTAGACTTATTTGACACAACAACAACAACAAAACAAACAAACAAACGTCAGTTATAATCGTCTCTTTGGCTCAAAAATGATGTACACTCAAAAGCATTTATTCCATGCGTTGAAGCGGCACACATGCTCAACATGATTCCGTGGTTCTTGCTAAGGTTTTTTGGGTTCGTTTTTTTCCTTCTTGTTCTTCATGGCGATGGAGGATTAGAAAGGTAATCATCATTATCAGCGCATTACCAGATTGCTGGTGAGTGATTTCTGCTAATAAGTAATCTCTCTTACTCATCGTTCATCTTGTACGTATACACACAAACACACAGAGTACAAAAGGCACGCGAGCATGCATACACGCAAACATGCACTCGTAATGCGTGAGTGTACGTACAAACACGTACTCACACACATGTGCATTCTCACGCACGCGCGCGCACAGGCCCGAAATTTCACACGCACGCAACTGCGCTCGAACACACGCATGCACGCACACATACACAGCATCGTCGTTCAAATTGACTGTTCATTATTTTTGACTTGATGGAATAGTTACACACAACACCACATACACACACACACAACACCTCTCTCTCTCTCCTCTCTCTCTGCGTGCGTGTCGTGTGTATGTGTGTTCCGTTTGTGTGTTGTGTGCGTGTTTTCCGCTGTGTGTGTGTATGTATGGTGTGTGGTGCGTGTGTGTGGTTGTGTGTGTGTCTGTATGTGTTTGTACATGTGTGTGTGTTTTCTCTGTAGGTATGTTGTGTGTGTGTGTGTGGTGTGTGTGTGCGTGTGTGTATGTGTGTGTGCTCAAATTTCATTTTCATAAATTTTCACTTGAGGGAACAGTTACACTCTCTCTCTCTCTCTCTCTCTCTCTCTCTCTCTCTCTCTCTCTCCTCTCTCTCTCTCTCTTTGCATTAATCTTGCGTGCGTGCGTGTGTAGTATGTGTGTCTTATGTGTTTGTATGTGTGTGTGTGTGTGATCTGTTTGTATGTGATTGTATTTACGTGTTTTCCTCTCTCTCTGTGCGTGTGCGTGTGCATTGCGCGCGCTTGTTGTGCACGCATGCGCGTGCATGAGAGGCTAGGGATAGGGAGAGGGAGGTGGTGGGGGGGGGGGGGGGGGGGGGAGGGAGAGTAGGGAACAGGGAGGAAAAAACACACCAGAAAAGGTCGACCGACAGAAATGGCTGGCTGGACGCTGTCCATTAAAATATGATAGACCTCGTATTGCAGGCACCACGCTCTTCCAAGGTAATTGTCCACACTCGACAGCACAAATCCCTATGAGTTTGAAAGTGGCTGTATTTTATTCTCATCATCATTCTATTAGCCGTTTTCGTATAAATGTTCTCTGAAATTATCGCTGTAATCACTGTTAACAGCTGTTGGTTAATCATGCATTTTTTTTCTTTTCTTTCTTCGTTTTTTTTAGTCTTCCTTTCCTTTCTTCTTTCATTCCGTATATTTCTTCCTGTCTTCTCTTTGTTCTTTTCTTTCTTTTCGTTTTCCTTTCCTTTTTTTTTTCTACTCCGATTATTTCTTCTTTTCTTCACCTCTCTTTCTTCCTTGCTTTTTCTACCTTCCTTCTTTTATTCCTTCCTTCTTTCAAACACTTTGAAGCCTAAAAGGCATGCAGACTGACAGACAGACAGACAGAGGTGGTGGTTGGGGGGGGGGGGGGTGAGAAAGAAAAACAATGGGGAAGGAGGAGGTGGATGGGGTGGGACCCGCAAGATTAAAAAAAATAATGGTGGTAATGGTGATTCCCCGGTGGCAGCTAATGGACGGAGGGAAAAGACAGGTGGGTGTGGGTGTGGGGTGGTGTGGTGGGGTGTGTGGGGTGGTGGGTGTGTGTTGTGGTGGGGTGTGGTGGGTGGGTGTGGTGGTGGGTGTGTGGTTGGTGTGGTGGTGGTGTGGTTTGGTGTGGTGTGGTGTAGTGTGTGGGGGTGTGGTGTGGTGTGGTGTGGTTGTTGGTGGGGTGTGGTGGGGTGTTGGTGTGGTGGGGTGTGGTGATGGTGTTGGTGGGGTGTGGTGTGGTTGTGGTGTGGTGGGGTGTGGTGTGGTGGAGGTATGGTGTGGGTGTGGTGGTGGTATGGTGTGGTGGGGTGATGGTGGGGTGTGGTGTGGATTGTGGTTGGTGGGTGTGGTGTGGTGATGGGTGTGGGTGGAGTGTATGTGTGGTGTGTGGGGTGTGTGGTGCGGTATGGTGTGGTGGGTGTTGGGTGTGTGTGGGTGTGGTGTGGTTTGTGGTGGAGTTGTGGTGTGGTGTGATGGTAGGTGTGGTGTGGGTGTGGTGTGTTGTGTAGTGTGGTGTGTGTAGGTGGTGGTGTGTTGGTTGTGGTGTGGTGTAGGTGTGGTGATGGTGTGGTGTGGTTGTGGTGTGGTGGTGGTGTGGTGGGTGTGTGTGGTTGGTGTGGTGTGTGTAGTTGGGTGTGTTGTGGTGTGTGTGGTAGTGTGGTGTGGGGTGGGGTGAGGTATGTGTGGTGTGGTGTAGTGTGGTGTGGTATGGTGTGGTGGGGTGTTGTGGTGTGTGTGAGGTGGTGTGGTTGTGTGAGGTGGTGGTGTGATGTAGGTGTGGTGTGATGTGTGTGGTGTGGTGTGGTGTAGTGTGGTGTGTTGTGATGAGGTGTGGTGTGGTGTAGTGTGGTGTGGTGTGGGGTATTGTGGTGTGGTGCGGTGGGGTGTTGGGTTGTGTGGTGAGGTGTGGTGTAGTGCGGTGTGGTGTGGTGTAGTGTGGTAAGTGTGGTGTGGTGTGGTGAGGTGTGTTGCGTGTGTGGTGTGGTGTGAAGTGTGGTATGGTGTGGTGTGGTGTGGTGGGGTGAGGTGCGGTGTGGTGCAGTGTGGTGAAGTGTGGTGTAGTGTGGTGCAGTGTGGTGAAGTGTGGTGTAGTGTGGTGTGGTGTGATGAGGTGTGGTGTAGTGTGGTGTGGTGTGATGAGGTGTGGTGTAGTGTGGGGAGTTGTGGTGTGGTGCGGTGTTTTGTGGTGTGGTGTGGTAAGTGTGGTGTGGTGTGGTATGGTGTGGTGCGGTGTGGTATGGGTAGTGTGGTGTGGTGTGGTGCAGTGTGGTGAAGTGTGGTGTTGGTGTAGTGTAAAGTGGTGTGGTGAGGTGTAGTGTAGTATGTGTGGTGTGGTATGGTGTGGTGTGGTGTAGTGTGGTGTGGTGTGGTGAGGTATGGTGTGGTGGGGTGGGGTGTAGTGCGGTATGGTGTGGTAGGTATGGTGTGGTAGGTATGGTGTGGTAGGTATGGTGTGCATTGATCCTTTTTATCCTCCTCCTCCTCCTCCCTCTCTGATGCTCATTTATTTCTCCAGCCATCTCACATTCCCTCTGATAGATGTTGCTAAGATGGCTTTATCCCCGCATCTTCACTTATGCTTTGCTTCCCTAGATCACGTCTGAAGAAAAGGCATGTGGGTTTCGTGTGTGTGTGTGAGTTTGTGTGTGTGTGTGTGTGTGTGCGCGCGCGCGGGAGGGTGGGCACGATGTGTGTGTGTGCGTGTGTGTGTGTTTGTGTGTGTGTGTGTGCGCGCGCGTGTGTGTGTGTACGCGAATGTACACGTAGGACACCAAGGTAAAGAAGAGAAAAGATTTTTTTTTTAAAGAATGATGCAAGCGAAGAAATGGCATGAGGAAAACAACTGCAAACCTTTCCTCTGGTAACATCATGTTTTTATCTGATTATTTGTGTTGGAATATCAGAGAGAAATGACAGAATACGGAACCAAAAAGACATGACGTGATTATCAATCCATATGCAAATGGGCAAAGCAAGGGCAATGATAAACCTGACACTGGCTCAAAATCTGTTTGGATTAAGCTAAAAGCTGAAACTTTAAAAAAAACCCAACTATGTCCCTCATGTCCCACCCACTGACACAATCATGATCAAATCACATCTTGCGCACACGTTAAATCCTGTTCCGCTTTTTGTAAGAGTAGGCCATTGTGTGCCGGTGGGAACGAATGACAGAAGTTACAAAACCGCATACACACGGGGACTAGATGTAAAATAAAAGCACATACGTGCTTATTCCATTACCCTCGATATAAAAGAATAAAATAAATAAATAAATAAATTATCAACCACTACATCAGTCCTGCTGGTTCTACTGTGGGGATGCTGGAAGTCTGTCAGTATAAAATAGCATTCCCACCTTCTGGACATTCTGTGCTAGGAATTCCCTCTTTTCTATCCCTCTCTTTGTTTCTGCTTTGTTCCTTTTTTTTCTTTCTGTCACCTTTCCTTCTTGTCTATTTTCTGCCTTCTTGGTTCATTCTCGTGTCTTTTTTTTTTTTTTTACAGAAAGACTTAAAACGATAACAATTCTGTCCCAAGCCGAAGTTGGATTTTGCTGGGCCTGACTTGTCAGGCACTTAACGGCATTGCGAAGCATTTTCACAACAATAGTTGCTGTCTGAGCGTTTGAAGAAGAAAGAAGAAGTCTTGCTTGGTGCAACTCTTCCACACATCTCTACTTCTCCCCCCCCCCCCCCCCCCTCTTTATCGATGTCCTGAGGTAAACACGCATGTTTATAATGTCCAAGGCAATAATGTTGAGAGCAGAAGGAAAAGAGACAGACCCCCGACCAACATCCTCCATTGCCAAATATCACCAAGATCAGTGGTCTGGGAGGAGAGGCTACAGGAGATCGTAGAGCTTCATCAGCAAAGACAGAGAAAGATGGCGAACCATTGGCGGGATTGAGTGGGGCTTCTGCCATCAACAGCGGTGAGGGAGACAAAATAGCAGACGATTGCTTCATGAAGACAGTGGTGTCCATGTTGAATGACCCTGCATGTATGTATGTATGTATGTATGTATGTATGTATGTATGTATGTATGTATGTATGTATGTATGTATGTATGCATGTATGTATGTATGTATGTATGTATGTATGTACGTATGCATGTATGTATGTTTGTCTGTCGTGTCCGACGATGACCTCCAAAACAGCAGAGGAGGCAGCTGCTGTTTTGGAAACTGGGCAGAAATTTGATTACAGTGGAGATGCCTTGCCCACAGCACATCCCCACTCTCTCGGCCAAGTGTGCATAAGGACAGTCAGCGTTGGAGATGCTCTCCAAAGGCCAACCAGCCCCCAGGGCTGCAGCACATAAGGACTGTGCGAGTCAAGCCTCCTAGTCAGAGAGTCATAGTCGATCACTAAAGACTAAGCTGTAAAGTGGAATTCCATGAGTGGGAAAGAAAGTCACTGGTCATACAGCCTCTCACCTTGCTGTTGCCCCCAGCGTCAATGGTTTAATCAAGCACGGTGATAAAGCTGCATGTAACATGCCAACATAAGATACAATTCTCTCATAGTCTGTCTTGTCCAAAATATTACTGCGCAAAAGCAATAAATTAGATTAAAGATCGTTGAAATGAGTCTTTGTGTAAGCATTTCCCTTTCAAAATGGCTTTTTTTTAAAAAGTCTCTAAATGAAATCTCTGATGACTCTCCTGTGAATGTAAAACGTCTGCTGCAGGAAACGAACTTACACGTCTTTCACAGATGCAGTCAACTTCTACTCAAAGCTACTCATAAGAGGTGGTTTCCTGTCTTCGCCTCTCAGCTACACCTCCGGTGATTCATTAATAGTGAGCTTTTGCGTATCCCCCAAAAAACAACCCCACCATGAAGGCAGCCAGATTCCGACTTCGGGGATGTAATAATGCTGGGTATGTTCACGTTTCCGTAACCCACTGAAGGCTGACGTAAATTTCAGGATCTTAAACGTGCATATTTGATCCTCGGCATGTGTATAATATACGCAAAAGGAATTAAGGCACTGGTAGGCCTACACACATAAAGTTGATCTTGGATATTGTAAAAAAAACAAACCAAAATCCCCACCGTTAATTCCCCAGACGCCACTGAGATTCAAACCCACGACTTCATGGACCTGTGGGATTGAAGTTGCACAGTCTTGACCACTCGGCTATTGCATCCCTCCCGTTTCCTATTTAGAAAGTCCCTCAGCCCCTATGACATCTCCATACACACACCACTCCCTCAAAAAGCCATCTACCTGCGTATTCAGTGCACTATTAGAAAGAAAGAGGGGGTTGGGGGTGGGGGGTGGGGTTAGGGTATAGAATCGCTTCATAGGAATATGCATTGTCCATCCCTGAATGATCCATCAGTCAGTCTCTTTGTCCTGTTGATGGTCACTTCCCGAGTCACTAGTGATGTGCCTCCTCAGTTGTGTCCAGCCTAGCCTGTTTGAATCTGTATATGATAATAACAGTAATAATAATAATAATAATAATAATAATGTATGGGATTTATATAGCGCTGAATCTTGTAAAGCTACAAATCAAAGCGCTCAGATTTTTTTTCTTGAGGATAATGGAATAAGCACTCATGTGCTTTTTTACATCCAGTCCCCGTGTGTATGCTTTTTTGTGTAAATTTTGTCATCTGTTCCCACCAGCACACAATGGCCTACCCTTCCGAAAAGCGGAACAGGATTTAACGTGTGCGCAAGATGTTCTGCATGCGTTTGCACACGGGGCCTCGGTTTATAGTCTCATCCGAAGGACTTTGACATTCAGTTCGATTTTTGGGGGTCAAACTGAGAAGAAAGGGCGAGGCTGGGAATCGAACCCAGAACCTCACGGTTTACTTGTTGGCAGGCAAACGTCTCAACCATCCTGCCACCGTCTTTCAGAGTATCTGTATATACAGTAGCTGCACAGTTTTAAGCTGAGATTTCAAAGTTGACGAGGTGACGACAGCCCTGATTAGTATGGCCTCTATGGTCGGCGGGGCTATAAACAACAATGTTGGGTTGGTTTAGCCTAGCCTCAGTCCAACCCTTTAGTAAGTGGCCACTAATGCAGATCAGGGTTCACTGTACTGTACTGATGCAAACAATGAAGCGCAGACAGACCAAGGCAAAAAGCTATGAGCCAGGCTGTGGTAGAGTAGTACATTAAGATACTTGCCGCGCGCTGCACTTTACTGTTTCATCAAAGAAGATGGGCATTATTTGAGTTCATTGACTGTTTCTTCTTCGTCGTTGTTGTTGAACGCTCGAGCAGCAACTATTGTTTGTTTGTCTTATGAGCAAAAATGGGTTGCACTGCCGTTAAGCGCCTGACAATTAAGGCCCGGCGTATCTGACTTCGGCCTCAAAACACGGGCTGTCAGATCGCTCGCTCGCTCGGTCCCTCACTCACTCACAAACGAGAGAGAGGAGCTGTAAGGATGAAATAGTGATTTAGCCCCCGGTGGCAGCTAAAGGACAGAGGGAATAGGAAGATAGCAGTGGTGTGCA
>CM054136.1:77822122-77824622 GCA_028751875.1 Rapana venosa | reverse complement strand
TAAACTAATTGCCAGTCAAATATCTCGGCATGAATTTGGTCTATCCATGAATAAAGTTTTTTGTACTGAATTGGGCACGAGAGTACTTAACATCCATGAATAAAGCTTTTTGTACAGATCTGGACAATAGAGTACTTAACATTCATGACTAAAGCTTTTTGTACAGATCTGGACAATAGAGTACTTAACATCCATGAATAAAGCTTTTTGTACAGATCTGGACAATAGAGTACTTAACATCCATGAATAAAGCTTTTTGTACAGATCTGGACAATAGAGTACTTAGCATCCATGAATAAAGCTTTTCGTACAGATCTGGACAATAGAGTACTCAGCACATAACATCTAACATCACACAGCCACAGTAGACATATCTGCATGGAAATCAGGCCGTTCTCCACCAAGACAACCTTTCTCTGTAGTAATCCATCATCCACTGACAGTCACTCAATAACTACAATCGTTCCAGAACTTCTAAAGAGCAATACCCTTCCCACAAAAGTTCCTCTGCCCTCTGGATGAACGCTCTGGTCAGTCTCCTGCTAATCTAAAAAGTCTGTGAGGAGAAAGGGACGGAGAGAATCACCTCACTTCGCAGATCACCATCAACGCATATTAAAAAAAAGTGCCCCTCACGGGAACCTCCTTCCACAGAAGCTCCTACGGTTCCTTTGACATCTCTATACAGTACAAGGCTCTGATACACCCATCTACGTTTTCAGTACACTACGGGAAAGAGCAGGATACATAATCCCCCATGGGCGCTGGCTGTCATTGTTCGTTCCTTAATGAGCCATTCTTCAGTCACCTTTGTCTTGCTGATGTCCTAGGTCGTGAGACTATGCCTACCTCATTAGTCGTGGATTTCTTCAGATCTTTTCTTCTTGTTCGTGGTCATTGATGCGGAGTTCAATGTGCTGTATGAGTATGGCAATTACTGATGACTGGCCCGCCATATGTCTTGGTGTTGTGGGTTTTTTTCTATTGTGGAGTTCACTGACTGCTGGTAATGAAGCATTTTGTCGGAAAGGGCGTGGGCTGTTAGGAGTGTATGGGTTATTTAGTGAGGTATACAACGTTACTGATGTAGATCTGAGTTTATTTGAGTTTCGTTATGTAGGATTTGTTGACGGCTAGTGATGTAACGGTTCATTGGCAGTTGGAGGTGCACAGTCCATTGACAAATAGCGGTATAGAATTGATTGGCTGTTAGTGATGTAAAGCTGATTGTGGGAGGTGCGCATTTCATTGACAATTAGTAAAGTAGAACTTGTTGACTATGATGCAGAGTTCGCTGATTTCATTTTGTAAAAAAAGTGTTCCCATAACCTATGCGGTTGATGGGGAGTGAGGTTTCAGAGACCACAGCTTCTCCAAGGGCCAACATTTTGAGGGCGACGCCCATCTCCTCTCTCTCGCTGCTTTACCTTCCCTAACCCTAAAAGGGGGCAGGTACCTATTGACAGCTTGAGGAACTGGGGGACTGTACTAAAAAGCCAAAGCGCGAAAACGGTCACCCATCCACTTGGTAACCACGCTTAATGCTGCTTAACTTTAGCTTGGAGAAAGCGAGTGCTCTGACCACTGAGCGATCCGGTCCCTATAATGATAGAAAATAGTGACGATAAAAACAGGCAAAATGACGTGGACTATGCATTTTCTGCTTATGACGCCAGGACCAGGAAAGTGATATGGACTTTGTATCCGTGACTGTTATCTTCCGATGACTTGTGTGCCTGATGAGTGCACAGCGTACGTAATGCAAAATGGAAACTGTTCAGGGGTAAAAATTTTTATTGTTTGAGATTTTTTGTCTTTTCCTTTTTTTTTGGTTTGTCTTAGTAAGACATCTTGGGGGGGGGGAAAAGCCCAAACGCACCAGATACTTTTTATGTGACGAAGTAAAGCAGAAAACAGAGAAAAACAAATGAAGAGGAAGAAGAAGAAGAAGAAGAAGAATCATCATCATCATCGTCATCGTCATCGTCGTCGTCGTCGTCATCATCATCATCATCATCATCATCATCATCATCATCAACAACAACAACAACAACAAAAGCAGAAGCAACAGTAACAGCAGCAGCAGCAGCAACAACAAAAATAGCCACACACACGCACACACACAAACAAGCACACACATAATTACACACACACCCAAGCACACACACATACACATAATCACACATACACGCGCGCGCGCGTGCTCGCGACGTTTGTGCGCGCACACTTCTGAAGCGAGGAGATAAAAGGCAAGCCAATTCTGGCAAAACGAAAAAAAAATAACACCAAAACTAGCTCGGGTTAGCTAAACTCCTTTATCTCACAATAATTAGTGCTGCTAATTATCTGGAAAGAAACAATATCATCTCCTTTTTAACTCCAATAAATAATTTTCTACACTTTGTAAAAAATAAATTATGTCTAGATTAAGTTGCCCTAGAAATTAGAAACTGTTGATTTGTTAAGAAGATTATCAAGACAAATGAAATCAGCGAGTTTT
>CM054136.1:77809622-77817122 GCA_028751875.1 Rapana venosa | reverse complement strand
CTCAGACCACTCAGCCACATCCCTCCCCCCGTGGGAATGTCAGGGGCCTGTCAGTACAAATAGCATCACTACCTTCTGAAATTTCTGTGTGCAAAGAATTCCTTCTTTTCTATTCCCCTCTTTGTTTGTTTCTGCCTTGTTTCTTTTCTTCCTGACACCTTCCTCCTTGTCTATTTTCTGCCTTCTTGGTCCATTCTCCTGCCTTTTTTTCTTTCTAGAAAGGCTTAAAAGATTAAAGTTTTCTCCTATGCCGAAGTCGGATGCGCTGGAACTGACTTACCAGGCGGACGGTGGTCTAGAGGTAAGGCACCTGCCTAGAAAACGAAAAGTCCGGGTCGGAAGTGTGCGGTGGTTCAAACCCCGTTTGGGCCCGAAAACTTTCCACAATCCATGAGTGGTGGTCTGGGTATAAGTCTTTCGGATGAGACGATAAACTGAAGTCCCGTGTATTGCACATTATTATTTAGCGCACGTAAAAGAACCCACGGCAACAAGAGTGTTGTCCCTGGCAAAATTCTGTAAAAAAAAGTCATTCTGATAGAAAAACATATACAGTTGCAGACAGGAAAAGAAATAAAAATAATGGGTGGCTCTGATCTTGTGGCGACGCTCTCCCCGGAGAGAGCAACCCGAATCTCACGCAGAGAAATCTGCCGTGACTTAAAGTGGTGTAGAGATATAAAAAAAGAAAAAAAAGAAAGCCCTCACCACTGGGAAATTTCAGAAGCTCTAACCTAGGACCGACCAAACACACACAAAATATCAATCCTAAAAAAACAGCTCTGAAGAGACATACTAAGCCCAAAAATCCACAGACCAAAGAATACAAACAAACAAACAAACAAAAACGACAATTTGCCTCTAGCACGTAAAAGTGCATGCACATAAAGACAGCTAACTTGCGCAAACTATATACAAAAGAAACCCCTTACAGGCAAAAAAATCATCCCAGACATTGTAAAGGTCTGATGGTAAAGCTTTGTTTGCACAAGGGCAGGGCAGGGCAGGGCAGGGCAGAGCAGGGCAAGGCAGGGCAGACTAGTATACAACTATACACCCCTACGTGTAGTTTTCTAGCGGGTGATTGAACGTCGAAAACCATAACCGAACTCGAAATGCGGCTACCTAATCAGTGGAGATAATTTTAAAAAACCAACAACAAACGGTTGCATACACACACAAAATGTCACCACTGGTAAACCTCAGAAGCTCTGAGTAACGACCAAACATTTAAAAAAAAATTCAATCCTAAAAAAAAACCCAGCTCTGAAAAGACATAACTTACAAGGAAAAAAACACGACAGAGTAATTGCTCCTAGCATTGTAAAAGTGCATGCACATAAAGCCAGCTAACTTGCGCAAACTACATACAAAAGAAACCCCTTACAGGCACAAAAATATTCTCCCAGATATTGTAAGGGTTTGATGGTAAAGCCTTGTTTGCACAAGGGCAAGGCAGGGCAGGGCAGGGCAGGGCAGGGCAAGGGCAGGGCAGACTAGTACAGAACTACACACCCCTACCATGTAGTAGCAGGAGATTGAACGTCGACACCATCAACGAAGTCGAAATGCGGCTACCTAAATGGTAAAAGGTAAAGGAGTCCCATAACCTTTAAGGTCGTAGGGGAGCGAGGCGTCAGAGACCTCACTTCTCTAGGGCCAGCATATTGAGGGCGGCGCCCATCTCCTCTCCCTCGCTGCTTTACCTTCCCTGACCCTAAAGAGGCAGGTACCCATTTACAGCTGGGTGAAGTGGGGGGAACTGTACTGAAACCAAGGCGCACAAACGGTCACCCATCCAAGTGGTAACCACGCTCGACGCTGCTTAACTTGGCTGGGGGAAAGTGAGTGCTCCGACCACTGAGCTATCCCGTCCCCACCTAAATGGTAGGGGAGAAAAATACCCGGTAATAAAATTATTCGAAACAAAATCTCACCACTGGTGAACCTCAGAACCTCTAACCGAGGAACCACACACACACACACACACACACACACACACACACACACACACACACACACACACACACACACACACACACACACACACACACACACACACACACACACACACACAAACAAACACACACACAAACACACAAACAAACACACACACATACATACACACACACACGCACACACACAAACAAACACACAAACAAACACACACACATACATACACACACACACACACGCACACACACAAACAAACACACACACACACACACACGCACACACACACGCACACACACACACACATATACACACACACACACACAAAACACACACACACTACACACACACGCACGCGCACACACACACACACACACATATACACGCACGCACACACACACACACATCATACACACACACAAATCACACACAAATCAATACTTAAAGAAAAAGCTCTGAAAACACCGTATCTATAGGCTAACAAAAAATCCAACAGAGTATTTGCTCCTAGCAGTAAAAAGTGCATGCACATAAAGCCGACTGATCTGCGCAAACTATATACAAAAGAAACCCCCTACAGGCATTACATCTCCCAGAATTTGCAAAAGTCTGATGGTAAACCCTTGTTTGCACAGCGCAATGCAGGACAGCCTAGTATAGGACTATACACCGTAGGGTAGTGAAGCACTATACACCATAGGCTAGTATAGCACTATACACTGTAGGGTAGTATCGCACTATACACCATAGGCTAGTATAGCACTATACACCGTAGGGTAGTATAGCACTATACACCATAGGGTAGTATAGCACTATACACCGTAGGCTAGTATAGCACTATACACCGTAGGCTAGTATAGCACTATACAACATAGGGTAGTATAGCACTATACACCATAGGCTAGTAGAGAACTATACCCCGTAGGCTAGTAGAGAATTATACACCGCAGGCTAGTATATCACTATACACCGTAGGCTAGTATAGCACTATACAACGTAGGCTAGTATAGCATACTATACACCGCAGGCTAGTATAGCACCATACACCGCAGGCTAGTATATCACTATACACCGTAGGCTAGTGTACCACTATACACCGTAGGCTAGTATAGTACTATACACCGTAGGCTAGTATAGTACTATACACCGTAGGCTAGTATAGCACTATACACCATAACTAGTATAGCACTATACAATGCAGGCTAGTATATAACACTACACACCGCGGCTAGTATAGCACCATACACCATAACTAGTATAGCACTATACACCGCGGGCTATACTATACACCGTAGGGTATTATAGCACTATACACCACAGGCTAGTATAGTACTGTACACTATACACCGTAGGGTATTATAGTACTATACACCACAGGCTAGTATAGTACTATACACCACAAGCTATTATAAAACTATACAACGCAGGTTAGTATAGCACTATACACCGCAGACTACACTATACACCGAAGGCCAGTACAACACTACTACACAGCCCTCCATACTAGCGAGAAGATCGAACGTCGTCCCCCGCCTAAAGCCAAATTCGTTTGTGGGGACAATCTACAATCCAATCAGCTAGCTACACACACACACACACACACACACACACACACATATATATATATATATATATATATATATATATATATATATATATATATATATATATATATATATATATATATATGACTTGGGCCAATCTATCCATCAATCATTGTGGTGAGGTGACGTGGGTGATGGTGGTGCTGCTATAAGCAGCCAACAGGACAAAAAGGCCTGACAGGCTGGTAGAACAAGCCTTGTTCTCCGTAGTATTCTTCTTCTCCTCTCGAACCTGATTCTGCTGTTTCCTAGTTTACCAGGCAGAGAGCGGATTGATATCGCGCGCAGTAGGGAGTGTATGTATGGGTATGGTTTGGGAAGATCGATGGTTTATTTTCCCGGGTGGGGGGGGGGGGGGGGGGGGGGGGTGGGGGGGGGAAGGGGGGGGGGGCAAATTTGCAGGCTTGTTAGTTTAGAAAGTGGACTAGCGTGTGTGTGTATGTGTGTTATGTGTGTTTACGTGTGTGTGTAACAATAACAACAATACAACAATAACAACAATAATTTTAATTCTGTTTTTGCAGGCCATATGGCCCATAGGAACAACAGTTAATCGTATACTTTCATGTAAGGTGAACATCCTTACTTCTGATATCTAAACATTTAGTAAGAAATAATCCAACTTTAAACATCAAACTAGGTTCATACAAAGAAGCTGCACTTTCAGATTCGATGGAAATCTGTAATAATACAGAGGAATACATTTTCTTCGCAATACAGCATATTTTGGGCATACAAGTAAAAAGTGACAAACATCTTCAATTTGTTGGCCATCACACTGAGAGCAGAATGGATCAGTAATCGGTTTGCCATAACGTGAAATTCCATTTAAAGGTAATCTGTTTGACCTCAGTAAACATATAGCTCTACGGTATTCTAAAGATTCTACTTCACATACATAATTTGCTCTACAAATAATCGGGTGATACTCTAAGTAGTCAGGGTATGCTGATAGAGAGTCATGCCATTTTTGTTGGTACACATCTTGTATTCGTATTTGGAATTCTTTCATGAAGGATGAAGAATTACCACAATTCTGCATTGTCCAAACATAACCAAATCCGTGGGTGCATAAAGTCTTTCTAACATGTGTTACCCAATTTATTCTCCCTGCTTCATCCTGTCTACACAACATATTGTAGCATTGTCTGGGATATCTATGATCAGGCATATCCAAAATTTTTAGCCAATATTTGATTACTCTGGTAACAGTGTCAACAAAAATGGGATATCTACCACAATCGCCAAGGCAAATATTATTTTTAACATCTCTGCCAACCCCCAGGACCATTTTGCAAATTTTTACCTGCATATGTGTATGTGTGTTTGTGTGTGTGTGTGTTTTATGTGTGTTCACGTGTGTCTGTGTGTTTACGTGTGTGTGTATGTGTGTCTGTGTCTGTGTGAGTGTGTGTGTGTTGGGTTGTGTGTATGATTATGTGCGCGTGCGTGCATATCTTAAAAAAATAATAATACAAATAATTGCACGCTGGTTAGTTTAGAAAGTGCACTAGCGTGTGTGAGTATGTATGTGTGTATGTATGTGTGTTATGTGTGTATACGTGTGTGTGTGTGTGTGTGTGTGTGTGTGTGTGTGTGATGGGTTGTGTGTATGATTGTGTGCGCGTGCGTGCATATATAATAATAATAATAATCATCATCATCATAATAATCATAATAATCATAAAAATAATAATAATAATAATAATAATAAATGGAACTTATAGAGCGCTATATCTTGCAATTACAAGCCAGAGCGCTTCATTCAATCCGCTCCCACATGACAACATCAAAAAAATGAGTCAGACTTGCCAGATGCCTAACGGCAGCGCAACGCATTTTCACTCATAATTATAACTGACAACAATAGTTGCTGCCTGAGCGTTCGACGACAACGACGAAGAAGAATAATTGCGAAGAGGAAGGAGAAGAAGAAGAAGAAGAAGAATTGCAAAGAAGAAGAATTGCAAAGAAGAAGAAGAATTGCAAAGAAGAAGAATTGCAAAGAAGAAGAAGAAGAAAAAGAAGAAGAAGAAGAGAAGAAGAAGAAGAAGAAGAAGAAGAAGAAGAAGAAGAAGAAGAAGAAGAAGAAGAAGAAGAAGAAGAAGAAGAAGAAGAATTGCGAAGAAGAATTGCGAAGAAGAAGAATAATTGCGAAGAAGAAGAAGAAGAAATTGCTAAGAAGAAGAATTGCGACGAAGAAGAAGTGCGAAGAGAAGAAAACAAGAAGAAGAAGAAGAAGAAAAAAAAGAAGAACAAGAACAAGAAGAATGCGAAGAAGAATATGAAGGAGAAGGCGAAGGAGGAGAAGAAGAAGAAGAAAGAAGAAGAAGAAGAAGAAGAAAGAAGAAGAAGAAGAAGAAGAAGAAGAAGAAGAACAAGAAAAAGAACAAGAACAAGAAGAATTAAGAAGAAATGCGACGAATTCGAGAAGAAGAAGATGATGAACAAGAAGAATAAGACGAACAAGAACAAGACGAACAAGAAGAATTGCGAAGAAAGAACAAGAAGAAAAGGAACAAGAAGAAGAACAAGAAAAAGATTCCAAAAACGAAACTCGAAATGTTTGCTTCAGTAAATCCATCCAGGGATTGCTTTTGTGTATGGAGCTTTCATATTTAATGGATCTGCATTATATGGCCTTCTGTGTCTTGCTTTTCCTTTGTACCTGCTTTTAGAGAGATAGAGAGAGAGAGATGTGCTCTCAAGACATTGTCCGCACTCCTCGGTGTGTGTTGTGTGTGTGTGTGTGTGCGTGCGCGCGCGCGCTTCGTGCGTGCGTGCGTGGTGTGTGTGTGTGTGTGTGTGGTGGTGCGTGTGTGTTGGTGTGGGTGCGAGTTGTGTACGTGTGTGTGGGTGTGTGTGGTTTCATTTAACGTCTTTTCACTTAAGCGATATTAGACGAGTGTGTGTTGTGTGCAAACACTTGCATGTCCTCTGTGTGTGTGTGCATGCTTGTGAGTATGTGCACTCACACATGCATGCTCTGGGTGTGCTTGTGTGTATGTCTGTGTGTGTGTGTGTGTCTGCGCGCTCGCACGCACACACACTTGCATGTTCTCTCTCTGTGTCTCTCTGTACGTGTGTGTGTTTGTGTGTGTACATGCTTGTGTGTGTATGTGCACTCACACATGCATGTTCTGTGTGTGCTTGTGTGTGTGTGTGTGTGTCCGCTCGCTCGCACGCACACACACTTGCATGTTCTCTCTCTGTCTCTGTGTCTCTGTGTCGTGTGTGTGTGTATTGTTTGTGGTGTGACATGCTTGTGAATGTACGTGTACTCAAACATGCATGTTCTGTGTGTGCTTGTGTGTGTATGTGTGTGTGTGTGTGGTGTGTGTGCGTCCGCGCGCTCGCACGCACACACACACTTGCATGTTCTCTCTCTCTTGTCTCTCTGTACGTGAGTGTTTGTGTGTGTGTTTGTGTGTGTTTGTGTGTGTACATGCTTGTGTGTGCATGTCTACGCACACATGCATGTTCTGTGTGTGTGTGTGTGTGTGTGTGTTTGCGCGCGCGCGCGCAGCAAACATAAGAATGAACTGGTGCATGTGAACGTTATTACAAATATCAAACATGCCCAACACGTCTTTACAAAAGACTGCTCAAGGAGCGCTGGATGAAACGTAGACAGACAAAAACGAAATAATTGCTTGACGAAGTAGAAATAGACACATTACGGTTTTCAAAAACACAAGTAATTAAAACTGCATCACTTCAAACAGAGGTGAAACAATCCGATTTTCAAAAGGACATTACACAGAAAGAAAAAGAAGTAAAACAATACCGGTTTTCAAAAACACACAACAAAAATAAGAAGTAAACACAATAGGGTTTTCAAAAGCACATTAACAAAAGAAAAAAAAACAATAAGAAGGAAAAACCACTAGGGTTTTCAAAAAAAAACCCACGAGTAATTGAAACTGGATTACATAGAAAGCAG
>CM054136.1:77799622-77804622 GCA_028751875.1 Rapana venosa | reverse complement strand
AAACATAACACACACACACACACACACAAAACACCAAACACTTAACACAACACAACAAACACTACACACACTACACACATCACAAAACACGACACACAACACACAACACACACAACATACACCACACAACACACCACACCAACACACACACACTACACACCACACATACACACACAACATACACACACTACACAAACACACACACACACCACAAACAACACACAAACACACACAACACACCCACAACACATACACACAAAAACACACACACACATCACACACAAAACAATAACACACAACATACAAACACACACACACACACAACACAACAAACACACACCTAACACACACCACACAAAAACACACACACACACAACAAACAGTAAACACAACACACAATTATAACTGATGTTTGCTTGTTTTGTTGTTGTGTCAAATAAGTCTACTTAACTTAAATGGCAATAAAATATTCTGAATCTGAATCTGAATCTGAATCTGATCACACACACACACACACACACACACACACACACACACACACACACACACACACACACACACACACACACACACACACACTCACAAACACACACACACACAACACACACATACACACACAACAAACACACACTCACCAAAACACACACAACACAACACACACACACAACACACAAATACACACAAACACACAACACAAAAAACACAACACAAAACACAACATACACACACAACATCCCCACCCACTTCCCACACACAACACACATACACCACAACATCACACACTACAAACACACACGACACACACAACACAAACTACACAACACACACAACATACACACACAACACACACACACACACACAAACATACACACACAACACACACACACACAAACATACACACACTACACACACACACACAAACACACACACACACAAAACATGTAACACAACAACAGGATTATAACTGATGTTTGCTTGTTTTGTTGTTGTGTCAAATAAGTCTACTTAACTTAAATGGCAATAAAATATTCTGAATCTGAATCTGAATCTGAATCACACACACACACACACACCACACACACACACACACACACACACACACACACACACACACACACACACACACACACACAGACACACACAAACACGCACACACAACACACACATATACACACAAAAAAAACACACACTACACACAAACACACACACACACACACACACACACCACAAACACACATACTACACACACAAAGACACACAAAAACAGCCTAATACAGGTGTTAAAAAGGGAAAAGGAAAGGAGTGAACAGAGCAGGGAAACGGATCTCATACCTCTCTTCCATTCGCCCGTTCCCTCAACAACCCGCCATGGCATTGAATGGAAGCAATCCATACATACACACACACATGCACGCGCGCGCACACACACACACACACACACACACACACACACACACACACACACGCATACTCACGCGCGCACGCACACAAACACGCACACACTCACGCACACATTCACATACACACATACACACGCGTGCACGCTCACGCACACACAGCCACACACACGCATACACACACTTTGAATTTTATTTTAGATCATCCATACTGTTTCTTTCACATATTACTTTGTGTGGATTCAAAGTCAGTTTTATATGCCTCAAAGTCAATAACTTATAAGCAATCTACTAGACTTAAAATATACTTCATAAATCTTCTGTGCTTAAGAGGAATTCATGTTTTCTTTTGCTGGATTCCTTCACATATAGGATTATTTTCTAATGAGTGGGCTGATCGGGCTGCGAAGAAAGGTGCACGTAATGAAAATGGGTCTACAGTACTGCATGTCCCTCTATCCATTGCAGAGGGTTATCAGTTGTTAGAAGAAGCTTCCTTAAACAAATTCACAGAAAAGAATCGGCAAATCAAGCGGCTTTCACATTCAACTCTGAGTGGGAAGAACGTAATTGAATACATTGATCACTTAGAGATTCATATAAATGCTGTCAAAGAAAGACAACTCAAGGCATTATTTTTCAGGATAAGATTAAATGCAATCGCAACAAAATTCAGCAAGGATGTTAAATGCTTATGTGGTGAATATATTTCAAATACCCATGTCATACTTGAATGTGAGAATTTAACAACTTATCTCCCTGCCTTTTCTGAGAATACCATTGACGAAGTTTTGAACAATGTAAAGCAAAAGTTTAACATTGCTAAAGGTTTATTAAGTCCTATAGGGCACTTATTGTAGTTGTAGTTCTGTTTGAATTTCTTTCTTTTTAAAAAAATGTTGTTCTTGATCTGCTTATGTTAAGAATACTATTTGTGTATTTCCCTTGTTATTACTCTTTATTAAACACACACACACATACACATTCGCACGCACCACACAGAGTAGATCTATCTATCTATCTATACATCCATCTATCCATCCATCCATCCATCTACCTATCTATCTATCTATCTACCTATCCATCTCTTTCATTTCAGTTCCTATTTTAGGGCCCGGTCTGGTATCATAAAAAAAGTGGAAAGACGTTATAAAGTTGAGACTTACTTTCTTACATCACACACGTGCTCCTCACGTGACGTACTCTCGTAGACACACGTGCGTTTTTTATACCCACATACACCCCCCCCCCCCCCCCCCCCCCCCCCCCCCCCCCCCCCCCCCCCCCCCCCCCCCCCCCCCTCACTACACACACGCTCGCCACAGACGGACACACACACACACACCACCACAACACACACCACACACACACACACACCACACACAAGCGCGCGCACACACACACCACAACCACACACACAAATACACTCTCGTACATTGCACTATTCATTTTATGTTATTAATTATTTATTCTTTTTATATCGAGGATAATGGAATTACACAGGACATACAACAGGTATACTATGTGTATGATGTGTTGTGTTTGTGTGTGTTTGTGTGGGTAGGTATACACGTGTATGCCGTCCGTCTCCAATTCCTCAGATTTCGGAATCCTTTGGGGCGCTCTTACGAAGCTTTGTCAACCACCTTTTCTCCAGTCCTCGCGTCTCTCAGCCACCCTAGGGTGTCTCTCAGCGCCATGTATCTGTTGTCACTCTCGACGTTGTCCTCCCATGTCTTCCTTTGTCTGCCTCTTTCTTCTTCTCTCCCTCATGTGCCTTGTAGGAGTGTTTTAGCAAGACAGAGGAGCGTTTGTTGTGGACATGATCAAACCACTTCAGTTTTCGTTGTCTTGCGAGGTTTCGAAGGTCAGTCTAGGTTTAGTGCCGATTTCATTGCGGATGAGTCTCCTTGACTTTTCATTTCGTGAATGCCCACAAGAGTCTTCGGAAGCACCTCATTTCCTACAAAACTATTATTCTTATGCTAACTCCACTGTGAAGGGTCCATGTTGCATGACCTATAAGAAGATTGACATGACCAGAGAGCGCATCAGTCTGTTTTTGGAAAATGGATGGGCAACGTTTCTGTTGCTCCAGATGGGTTTGAGCTTGGTCATTGCGGCTGTGGTCTGGGCAAGTCTTGACAGTATTTCTGGTTTTGATCCCTCGTCTGTCACGATAGATCCCAGATATTTGAATCTGTGAACATTTTCAAGTTTCTGGTCTTTGATTTTGATTTCTGATGTGAAGTGGCTGTTTGTCATCACTTTTGTTTTTCCCCCGCTGATTTCCATACCAAATTTTGATGAGTTTTCTTCTATGCGGTTCACTAACTCTGTTAGTTCTTGCTCGTGACCAGCTAATCCGTCAATATCATCAGCGAAGCGCAAGTTTGTGATTGTTCGCCCTCCAATACATGTGTATGCACACACACACACACACACACACACAAACACACTTTTGCACGCACACATGTACACGCGCAGGCACACACACATACATACACAAAATGGGACGTAGGCGTGCACGTGTGCTAATAGACAGACCAACATACAGAGAGAGAGAGAGAGAGAGAGGAGGAGGAGGAGGAGGAGAGAGAGAGAGAGAGGGAGAGGGGGAGAGAGAGAGAGAGAGGAGGAGGAGAGGAGGAGGAGAGAGAGAGAGAAGGAGAGAGAGAGAAGAGAGAGAGAGAGAGAGAGAGAGAGAGAGATAGAGAGAGAGAGAGAGAGAGAGAGAGAGGAGAGAAACAGAGATAGACAGAGAGAGAAAGGAGAGACAGAGATTCAGAGACAAGAGAACACACACACAGACACACATACTGCACACTCTCACGCATACACACAAACACAATCTCTCTTCACACACATGCCCCCATCCCCTCCACACACAAACCCCACCCCTCCCACACACACACCTACAAACACACCTACACACCCCCCCCCCTACAAACACACCACCCACACAAAACCCCCCCCCCCCCCCCCCTCCCCCCCCACACACACACCAAACAAACAACAAGATGACGATGTAAGTTGGAAGAAAAACAACCAAAAAACCCCCCAAAAAGCCTTAATACAGAAAAACGACACAGTAACAGGTACACTGACGTCTGAACGAGCTCATGAAAACGAAGCGGTTACCGAGCCATTATTTTCTGTTGGTCAGGAGTCACAGAAACAGGCCTGTGTTGTAGCAGATCCTGACAGACTGGAAGAAAAGGGAGAGAGAGAGAGGGAGAGAGGGGGAGGACGGAGAGGGGGAGCGGGAGAGAGGGAGACGGAGAGGGAGAGAGAGAGAGAGAGAGGGAGAGAGAGGGAGAGAGGAGAGGGGGGGAGAAGGAGGAGAGGGGGAAAGAGGGGGAGAGAGAGGGAGAGAAAAGGGAGAGAGGGAGAGAGAGGGGAGAGAGAGGAGAGAGAGAGGGGAAGAGAGAGAGAGAGGGAGAGAGAGAGAGAGAGAGGGGGAGAGAGAGGGGGAGAGAGGGGAGAGAGAGGGGAGAGAGGAAGGGGGGGGAGAGAGAGAGGGAGAGAGAGAGGAGAGAGGGAGGAGAGAGAGAGAGAGAGGAGAGAGAAAGGAGAGAGAGCGAAAAGAGAGAGAGAGAGCGA
>CM054136.1:77789622-77797122 GCA_028751875.1 Rapana venosa | reverse complement strand
TAAATAAATAAACAATAAATCGATAAAACAGATATTGTATCATAGATAAGAACAAACGAATAACTAAAACGCCGTGCATACTCTTGCTGATAAAGAAAGCATGAATGAATTAATTAATGAATAAACACAAGAATACATGAATAAACAATAAATCCTTAAAACAGATACTGTATCATAGATAAGAATAAACGAATCACTAAAACGCCACGCATACTTTTGCTGATAAAGACAGCACACGATTTCTTATTCCATTAACCTCCAACGAAAGAATAGTTAAAAAAATAAATTAATAATAATAATAAATAGAGAAACAAATATTCATATCAAGTCCAGTTTCACTCAGTTGTTTCAAGCGATATACCTAACCGTACCAAAACATTCCCTGAAGTCGGAATGTGGCTACCTTGATTATTAAAAAACGGAGAGGTAACAAAAGAAAAAAATAACCAAGGCAATGTAAAGGAGATGAAAGAAAACGATAACAACCGAGAGAACAACAACAACAACAACAAAAAAGGGACGAGTTAGAAAGAACGAACAACTAACAACAAATGTACAGTTTAAACGAACAGATTAAAATCGAGAAAAAAATGAGCAAAAGGGGAGAGAGAGAGAGGAAAAAGGGGAGAGAAGAGAGAGAGAAAAGAGAGAGAGAGAGAGAGAGAGAGAGAGAATGACAAATTATTTTATTTCGAGGATAATAAATTTAAGCACTCATGTGTTTTTTTACATCAGTCCCCGCCCGTAGGGATACATCTTAATAATAACCCAACATTATACACACAAACACACACACACACGTTTCGTTTTTTTTTTTAAAAAAAAGAGAAGAGAGAGGGAGAGAGAGAGAGAGAGAGAGAGAGAGAGAGAGAGAGAGAGGAGAGAAAGAGAGAGAGAGAAAGAGAGAAGAGAGAGAGAGAAAAGAGAGAGAGAGAAGAGAGAGAAAAGAGAGAAAGAGAAAGTGAGAGAGAGAGAACAAAAATAGAAGGAAAACAAAACAGAAGAAAACAACACAAAAACTTTGCAAAGAAAATCAAAATTAAAAGAATACGGCAACAAAGGAAAGGGAAAAACAAACGTGTAGAAAAGAAAGAACGAAAGAGAGATTAAAAAAAAAGGTACAGATGAACACCCCACACATGCCCCGCCGCGGCGCGCACACACACACCACACACACCACACACAGACACACACATACACACACACATACACACACACACACACACACACACCCCAGACACACACACAGACACACAAACACACACACACGGTTTCGTTTAAAGAAAAAAAAAGAAACAAGAAAAAAAGACAACTTTAAAACTATTTTCAAAACAAAAAATAAAAAAAAACCAAAAAGCAAAACCCAAACACACACACACAATCGCACAGGCCACACACCCCACACACACACACACACACAAACACACACACAGTCCACACACACTAAAACACCCCACACACCCCACAACACACACACAACACACACACACACACACACACACACACACACACACACACACACACACAAAAACACACCCCGGTTTTTCGTTTAAAAAAAAAACCATGAAACAAGAAACAAGACAATTATCAAAACAAAACAAAAAACAAAAAAACCATAAAAAACCCAAACAAACACACACACACATACTACTTACCTCACACAAAACAGCTCCTACACCTCCTCTCACTCACAGCCGCGGCAAACGAAAAAAACCGTAAACCAAACCCCACCCCTGAAAAACCCCACGGCCTCAACAACAACACTACCACGACCACCACAAACAAGACAAGGCATGGAAGAGAAGTAAAGGGAGAGCTAAAGAGAGGAGCACTACTCCCTCCGTCACCGTCAATCACCACCAACCACAGCAGTCTGCAGCACAGCACCGCACAGCAGAGCACCGCACACAGCACAGCACGACAAAGTGCATATATAATTATATATACACAAAGCAGACCGTCCGTGAGTTGAGGCAAGGCCTACCTATCCGGAAACCAACCAAAAAAAAAAAAAAACCCACTACCAAATTGTCAGGATAGTAGCGGCAGCGCTGTGTTTACAACCTACCCGTACCCAGGGTTTTATGCCTATATACGTTCCAGCTTTCCGCCCAGAAGAAGCAGGGTACCACCACCACAACCCACCCACCCACCCTCCCTCGCTCACAGCTAAAAGTGCACCCACCCCGTCGCCAGGGTACCCTTGTTTGAAATCTTTGTGTGAGCGACCGGTGGTTCGCATCCGTTGCCGATTCACTGCTTCTTTAGTCTCTCTGTGTACGTGTTTGTGGAGGTCAGTCGAGGGGTCGGACTCTGAAACATAAGAAATAATGGTGTTGGTGTTGTAGTTGTGGTTGTAGTTGTGGTTTGAGATTATGTGAAGGTTCTAGTGGAGGTTTGGTTTAAGGGGGAATGTCAGAAGAAAAGTGGTCAAGCCTTAGAAAGTGTGTGTGTGTGTGTGTGTGTGTGTGTGTGTGTGTGTGTGTGTGTGTGTAAGTGTGTGGTGTGTGTGTGTGTGTGTGTGTGTGTGTGTGTGTGTGTGTGTGTTGTGTGTGTGTGTGTGTGGGTGTAAGTGTGTGTGTGTGTGTGTGTGGGGTTTGTGTAAGTGTGTATGTGTGTGTGTAAGTGTGTGTGTGGTCTGTATGTATGTGTGTATGTATGTGTATGTGTGTGTGTGAAGTCAGGTCAAAATTTTATTTCCAGATGGTACATTGAATAAGCAATACATTTGCTTTTTTTAAATTAAGCCATCTATCTAGGAACAAAAAGCTTGATCAATATTATATAACCACATTATTACCATAACCAATAATAATAATAAGACTAGCTCCATAAGAAAAATAGAAACAGAGGATGTGTGTGCGTGTGTACGTGTGTGTGTGTGTGTGTGTTTGTGTGTGTGGGGGTGGGTGGGTGTGAAGTGTATGTGTGTATAAATATGTTTCAAGATTGTGATATTTAGAAGAAGAAAAAGAGTAATTTTGGGGTGTTTAGTTTTAGTAAGGTGTTACAATGAGTGGAGAGGTTTGTTTGTTTGTAGGCACGCACACACATATAATCTAGATCTATCTATCTATCTATCTACCTATCTATCTATCTATCTACCTATCTATCTATCTATCTATCTATCTATCTATCTATCTATCTATCTATATGCACACGTATGTATGTATAAATGTATGTATGTATATATTATATGTGTATCTCTTTCTCTCTCTCTCTCCACACACCCACACACACCCACACACACACACAACACACACACAATATATATATATATATATATTATATATCAGTATAGTCCCCCAGTTCACCCAGCTGTAAATGGGTACCTGCCCTCTTTAGGGTCAGGGAAGGTAAAGCAGCGAGGGAGAGGAGATGGGCGCCGCCCTCAATATACTGGCCCTAGAGAAGTGAGGTCTCTGACGCCTCGCTCCCCTACGACCTTATAGGTTAGGGACACCTTTTATATATATATATGTTTAAGACCGTTACGCATTAACTCATAACGTCTGTGCACTATGTTCCAAATGTTTGCCTGTTACCATGGCAGTGTTGGAGGTTGGTATGCAGTCAGGCTTTGCCGATGAAGGCAAATAAATGCCGAAATATTCGGTCGTATAAAAACAATCATGTTGTTTTGGTAATATGTAAATAATAATATACATATATATAATATATAGATAGATAGATAGATAAATAGATATATAAAATATATATGGTATATATAAATATATAATTCTATATATTACAAAGGAGAGAGATATATATAAGACATTCAAAACTGGATGACTCAGAACAAGTTACAACTTAATGCCGATAAAACCGAAGCCATGCTCATAGGGACCCAAAATAAACTTTCCTCTATCACAAAAACTTTGATTTGTTGCTTTACAAGATTCAGCGCTATATAAATTCAATATATTATTATTATTATTATTATTATTAATTCGGCAATACGTCAGTTCTTTTGTCCAACTCTGTGAAGTATTTAGGAGTAGTTCTTGACAACACACTCTCTATGAAAAAATTCATCACCCAAACCTGCCAGTCTTGCTACTATCAATTACGGCGCATAAGCGCGATTCGCAAGTATCTGTCCACTGATGCAACTTCCAAGCTCGTCACATCTCTCATTCTTTCACGTTTAGACTACTGTAATTCTCTTTTGGCTGGCCTACCAGCATCATCTATCCACTCTCTTCAACGCATACAAAACTCTGCAGCTCGACTGGTCCTAAGAAAGAAAAAATCTGAACACATCACTCCTCTTCTGCGATCTCTTCACTGGTTGCCTGTCTCACAAAGACTGGAGTATAAAATCAATACCCTTTGTCTCAAATGTCTCCACAAATCTGCACCCTCTTATCTCTGTAACTGTCTTCACCTGCACACTCCATCCCGTTCCCTTCGTTCAGCCGCAGATACTTTGTGCTTTCGAAAACCCAGATTCAAACAAACCACTGTTGGCCGTCGCTCCTTCTCTGTTTCTGGTCCATCCACCTGGAATGACCTCCCACTTTCACTTCGTCAAAAGCCTACACTTGATTTCTTCAAATCCAGCCTCAAAACACACTTATTTCCTACCTGAGACTTTTCCCCCCACATATCTGTCCCTAATTTTCAACATCTTTCACCTTTTAAGTGTTGTTACGTGTGTGTGTGTGTGTGTGTGTGTGTGTGTGTGTGTGTGTGTGTGTGTGTGTGTGTGTGTGTGTGTGCGCGCGCGCGCATGGATTTGAAATCTGTTGCTCATTATGTTTAAGGAGAGTTGCATGCCTGTAAGTGATTGAGTGCAAGCGCTTCGATTTGTTTGTTTTTTACAAGATTCAGCGCTATATAAATTCCATATATTATTATTATTATATATACACACAATTATATTATTAAAATATATATGTTATGTACATAATTCATCACATGATACCAAAATACACCATTTAAACTTAAGGGTACGTGCCATAACACTTTCTTTCCTATCGCATAAACCACAAGCCATAATAAACGACCCGCTTTTCCACAAAAAATGTGTGCACGCACGTTACACTTTCTATGTTCTCACAAGGCACCGCACTTCAGTCATGAAAATGTCCCTATGCGTACACTATGTACTATGCCTTCGCACTACAAGATTGACAACCAAAAGCATCAGATCAAATGTCCCTATGCGTACCCTATGTACTATGCCTTCGCACTACAAGATTGACAACCAAAAACATCAGATCATACACTGCAGCCCCCACTGCCCGCTATCCGAGCTAGCCACGGGGAATGGATAGCTTGGGGGGTTTAGCGTGATACACTCGTGATCTACTGACCCAGGTTCGATTCCCGTTCAAGAGGATGTTTCCTCTGGAGTTAACATCAGTACCGACTCCACTCTCTCCCCCAAAAAGTCTTTCGGATGAGACTATAAAAAAAACCGAGGCCCCGTGTTGTGCGAATGTACGCAGAACATCTTGCGCACACGTTTAAAAACCAGGTACCGCTTTTCGGAAAGAGTAAGCCATTGTGTGCCGGTGGGAAGGGATGACGACATTGACAAAAACTGCATACACACGGGGATTAGATGTAAAAAAAAAAAAAGCACACACGAGTGCTTATTCCATTATCCTCGACATGAATGAATGAATAAATAAATAAATAAAATAAATACATAAATCCTAGAAATAAAAGAATGTTTTTTTGTTTTTGTTTTTTTTAAAGGCAGTCTGAAAGAGGCTCCCGGGAATACTGTACTGTACTGTACTGTACTGTGGCCCCTTTTTACCACTGACCCCCGTTGCTGTGCCGTGCTGTGCAGTGAGTGACTCGCCAGTTTGCAGGCTTCAGTTACAGCGCGTACAGTCAGGCCTAGCCGCCCCCCCCCCCCCCCCCCCCCCCATTAGTCCACTCACTCACTCACTGCTTCTGCGCTGCATGCCTGGGTAAGGACGGGCATTCCAGACCGTGGATGATTTTTTGGTTGTTTTTGTTGTTGTTTTTGTTGTTGACAGTGGGGTTTTTGTGGTGTGAGTGAGTAGTGTGTGTGTGTGTTTGTGTGTAAGTGTGTGTTTGTGTTTGTGGTGTGTGTGGTGTGTAGTGTGTGTTTGTAGGTAATAATAATAATAATAATAATAATAATAATGTATAGAATTTATATAGGGCTGAATCTTGTAAAGCAACAAACCAAAGCGCTCAGATGACTTTTTTTTTTTTTTAAATATCGAGGACAACGGAACAAGCACTCATGTGCCTTTTTTTTAACATCCAGTCCCCGTGTGTATGCGGTTTTGTAAATATTGTCATCTGTTCCCACCGGCACACAATGGCCTACTCTTTCGAACAGCGGAACAGGATTTAACGTGTGCGCAAGATGTTCTGCATGCATTCGCACAACACGGGGCCTCGGTTTATAGTCTCATCCGAAGGATGAGAAGGTGTGAGTGGAGGTTTTTTGCTGGTTTTTTTTTTTTTTTTTTTTTTTTGGGGGGGGGGGGGGGGGTGTTCCTCGGCTAGAGCCCAGAAGTTCACCAACAGGGAGATTTTGCGTATGACACCGTTTTTTTTGGGTTTTTTTGTTTGTTTGTTTGGGGGGTTTTTTTGGTTTGCCCCTACCATGAAGGTAGCTGTATTCCGACTTCGGGTATGTATGCTGCGGGTATGTTCGGGTTTCCGTAATCCACCGAACGTTAGCGCTTACTTGAATAATTATGACAGGATCTTTTACATGTTTGTTTAATCTTCTGCGTGTGCATATATACAAGATATAAAAAAATAAATACAATTTTTAAAAAATAAATAAGAAGGGAATTAAGGCGCTGGTAGATCTGCGCTTGAAGTGGACGTGGGAGATCGTCAAAAACAAATAAACAAACAAACAAACAACAAACAAATAAACAAACAAACAAATAAACCAACAAACCAACAGAAAAACCCCAAACTTTATTTCGCCAGACGCTGCCGAGATTCAAACCCACGACTTCATGTATCTATGAGATTGAAGCCGAACGGTCTTAACCACTCGGCTATAGCGTCCGTCGAATGAATAAACTGACTGGCGCTGAACAATATGATAGATACGCTCTCTCTGAAGTGAGCAGCTGTAATTTCATGCAGAGAAACGACCCTAGTGCCTTAACATACAAAGTAGGATGATGCAAGAGAAACATGCAGAGAATCGCAAATGACTATAACCACTAATGCAGACACCGCCTTTATTTGGCCCCCCAAGCCGACGTTTGCGCGCCTTGGCTTCATCACAGTCCCCCAGTTCACCTAACAGTAAACGGGTACCTGCCCTCTTTAGGGGTCAGGGAAGGTAAAGCAGCGAGGGAGAGAGGAGATGGGCACCGCGCCGACTTCAATACGCTGGCCCCTGGAGAAGCTGAGGTCTCTGACGCCTCGCTCCCCAACGACCGCATAGGTTATGGGGACACCTTTACCTTTTACAAACGGCTGCGTTCTAATTCGTATCAAATTTATTCACGATGCTAAATCACCGGTCTCTGCGGTGTGCAT
>CM054136.1:77782122-77784622 GCA_028751875.1 Rapana venosa | reverse complement strand
TCAGGCGCTTAACGGCATTGTGACGCATTTTCGCTCATATAACATACAGCAATAGTTGCTGTGAGCGTTAGACGACGACGACGATGACGACGACGACAACAAACAAGAAGAAGACGAAGAATTGCAAAGAAGAATTGCGAGGAAGAAGAATTGCGAAGAAGAAGAATTGCGAAGAAGAAGCAGTAGAAGTAGTAGTAGTAGTAGTAGTAGTAGTAGTAGTAGTAGTAGTAGTAGAATCAGTAGCAGCAGCAGTAGCAGTAGTAGTAGTAGTAGTAGTAGTAGTAGTAGTAGTAGTAGTAGTAGTAGCAGTAGCAGCAGAGTAGTAGCAGTAGTAGAAGAAGAAGAAGAAGAAGAAGAAGAAGAAGAAGAAGAAGAAGAAGAAGAAGAAGAAGAAGAAAGAAGAAGAAGAAGAAGAAGAAGAAGAAGAAGAAGAAGAAGAAGAAGAAGAAGAAAAAGAAGAAGAAGAAGAATTGCAAAGAAGACAACGAATTGCGAAGAAGAATTGCGAATTCTCCCTCCGCCTAAAGCCTTCTTATGAAGCTTTTAAATCCGGCCTCAAGACTCATTTATTTCAAACCTAAGATTCTCCTCTCTTGTTCCATCTCATTTTTGTCCCTGCCCTCCTTAGAGAAAACCCCATCACCCTGCCGAAGTGTATAACCTTTATGTGCGTGCGTGCGTGCGTGTGAAGGTATACATTTGAATTTGTAAAAACTATTGATAGTAACTGGCTGCATGTGAATGAGTGGGATGAACGAAAGCGCTATGATTTGGGTGGGTTTTTTTTCAAGATAGGGCGCTATATAAATTCCATGTATTATTATTATTAAGAAGAATACAAAAAAGAATGCGAAGAAGAATGCGCAGAAGAAGAACAATGCGAAGAAGAAGACGAAGAATTGCGAAGAACAATGCGAAGAAGAAGAATGCGAAGAATGCGAAGAAGAAGAAGATGATGATGATGATGCGAAGAAGAAGAAGAATGCGAAGAAGAAGATGAAGAATGGGAAGAAGAAGAAGAATGCGAAAAAGAAGAATGCGAAGAAGAAGAAAGAAGAATGCGAAGAAGAAGAAAGAAGAATGCGAAGAAGAAGAAAGAAGAATGCGAAGAAGAAGAAAGAAGAATGCAAAGAAGAATGCAAAGAAGAAGAAGAAGAAAGAAGAAGAAGAAGAAGAAGAAGAAGAAGAAGAAGAAGAAGAAGAAGAAGAAGAACAAGAAGAAGAAGAAGAAGAAGAAGAAGAAGAAGAAGAAGAAGAAGAACAAGAAGAAGAAGAAGAAGAAGAAGAATGCGAAGAAGAAGAATGCGAAGAAGAAGAGAAAAGAAGAATGCAAAGAAGAAGAATGCGTAGAATGCGAAGAAGAAGAATGTGCAAGAAGAAGAAGAAGAAGAGAAGAAGAAGAAGAAGAAGAAGAAGAAGAAGAAGAAGAAGAAGAAGAAAAAAAGAAAGAAGATGATGCGAAGAATGCGAAGAAGAAGAATGCGAAGAATGCGAAGAATGCGAAGAAGAGAAGAAGAAGAAGAAGAAGAATGCGAAGAATGCGAAAAAGAAGAATGCGAAGAAGAAGAAAGAAGAATGCGAAGAAGAAGAAAGAGGAATGCAAGAAGAAGAGGAATGCGAAGAAGAATGCGAAGAAGAAGAATGCGAAGATGAAGAATAAAGAAGAAGAAGAAGAAGAATGCGAAGAAGAAGAAAGAAGAAGAAGATAATGATATTATGATGATGATGATGATGGTGAAGGTCTCAATCCGGCTAACGACAGGAACGCCACGTAAGGACATCACTGCAGACCATTCTAAGAGACAGCGGCAGACACTGTGGCTCTGCTTGCAAAAGACAGTGCAGTACTTGAAGCCTGTTGCTCCCTCCCAGATGTATTAATTTGCATCATTATCATGCTGTTTTCCTTTTTCTTGTCTGGCAAGGAAGTCTGGTACAAGGTGTGCTGTGTTGAGTGTGTGTGTGTGTGTGTGGAAGGGGGGGAGGGAGGCGGGAGGGGGGGCCAGGGGGGCGGGAGGGGGGTTGTTTGTGTGTGTGTGTGTGTGTGTGTGTGTGTGTGTGTGTGTGTGTGTGTGTGTGTGTGTGTGTGTGCGTGTGCGTGTGTGTGTGTCGGGGGTGCGTGGTGAGGGGGTAGAGGAGGAGGGTTGTTTGTGTGTGTGGGGTGGGGTGGAGTGAGGGGTAGGGTTGTGTTGTGTTTTGTGGTGTGTGTGTGTGTGTTTGTGTGTGTGTGTGTGTGTGTGTGTGTGTTTGTGCTGTTTTGTTTTGTTTGTGTGTGTGTATGTGTGTGTTGTGTGTGTGTTTTGTGTTTTTTGTTTTGTTTGTGTGTGTGTGTTTGTGTGTGTGTGTGTGTGTGTGTGTGTGTGTGTGTGTGTGTGTGTGTGTGTGTGTGTGTGTGTGTGTGTGTGTGTGTGTGTGTGTATGTTTCCTGTTGTGACTGATTAAAGTACTGAAGGTGTTGTTGGCTTTTAAAGCAATTTTAATAATCAGTGTGAGGTGCGAA
>CM054136.1:77769622-77774622 GCA_028751875.1 Rapana venosa | reverse complement strand
ACACCAAAAAAACGAAGAACTAAACGTTCACTGTGAGAGGAGAATTTTTTTTAAAAGGGATAATAAACACCCTTTATTCAAATGTAGATTCACTATTTTTGTTTTGTGTTGTGCTATTTCGTTTTTTGAATCTCAGAAGAACAGTTTTTGCAGTAAGAAAACAAACAAACAAACAAAACAACAACACTTGACTGCACGGGAGGAAAGGGAAGAAGAAAAATTAACGCGCTTTGTTGCTTAGAAAATCTACGCCTAAGAATGTAAAATTCTTCATTTCGTTCATTCTTTCAGCGTCTTTCATCCGCCAGTATTTCAAAGTTTGAAAGGGATCAAAAAAAGATAGAAAACTGTAATTTATTTCACTTTAAGCACTACGTATGGACCAACTGTATGTAGCAAGACCTCTGAGGAGAAGATGAATAGCGCTGTTTCTTAGGACTACGTTTGCTCTTTTATTTTTTAAAAAACCCTGCGTACCCTTAAGTTTAAATAGGCTGCCCACACGCGCGCACGCACACACACACACACATGCACACACGCTCACACACACACACACACACACACACACACACACACACACACACACACACACACACACACACACACTGTGGCGGGATGAGCTGTGCATTGCACTCGTGATCTGCTGACCCGGGTTCAAATATCGTTCAAGAGGATTTTTTCCGCTGGAGTTAACATCAGTGCCGACTCCAATCCCCCCAAAAGTCCTTCGGGTGAGGCTATAAACCGAGGTCCCGTGTGCGAACGCACGCAGAGCATCTTGCGCACACGTTAAAACCCGTTCCGCCTTTCGGAAGAGTAGGCTTTTGTGTGCCGACGGACACGGATAACAAAATGTACAAAACACCATACATACGGGGACTGGATGTAAAGAGTACATGAGTGCTTATTCAATTCAACCCTCGAAATAAGATATTACAATAAATGATAAATAATGTGTGAGAGAGAGAGCCAGACAGACAGCCAGATACAGACAGACAGACAGAGACAGACAGACAGAGACAGACAGACAGACAAGACAGCCAGATACAGACAGACAGACAGAGACAAGACAGACAAGACAGACCGACACAGGCAGAATTCTGTACCAACTAACTTCCACAACGCCTACAGACGCAACCATCGCCAGTTTCCGCGCTTGTAGACTGAAAACTACCCAGATCAAGAACAGGCCTCAGTTCATTACGTTCATTACTGGTGTGTTGCATCACCTCCAGAACACCCTGGTCGAATACATAAAGCATCTGACTTCTGTTATTAAAGGACTCCTAACAAAATCCCTGATTTTGGTATCTGGTGACTAAATCAAACATTCGTGATTATTTTTTTATTTCATGCAGAAATAGTAGTGGAGATAACCACTTACAACTTCTTCTTTGTGCCTTACGTTTGGGGATTCCTGATCATTGCTGCAAATCTCTCTCTCTCTCCAATCAGCTTGTTATATCATACGCGGGCCTGCCTACCAGTGGCGTATACAGAAGATCAATATTGACTATGCGTTGTGAAAGAGGTAGTTAAGCCGCGTCAGCGTATTGGTTTGCTTTCCAAAAAAATACACCTAGTCTTATCATGCATCCAAACCCTCGCTAGTACATTGTTTCATGCCTAGTTCCTGCATAGGTAAAAAAAAAAAAAAGGATTTTCTTTCAAAACTGTTGTAGCGTATGTGCAATATCTCGCATGTACGCAAGGACGCCCCAGTAAGAAAACTAGGGTTTTTTTGCCTTCCGCGGCTATTTATTTATTTATTTATCTATATACGGTATATTTATACCAGTTTAAGTCACGAGATTCCTCTGCGTGAAATTCGGGCTGCTCTCCCCGAGGAGACAGCGTCGCCACAAGAGCAGCGCCACCCTTGCGGCTAGAACTCCAAGGTTGATTAAAGTGAGATTTCGCGTATGCAGCCATTTTTGCCCATCATGAAGGTATCCGCATTCCGACTTCGGGGATGTATGTTGGGTATATGTTCGTGTTTTCGTAACTCCCCGAACGCTGACATGAATTACTGGATCTTTAACGTGCATCGTTATTTGATCTTCTCCATTGTGTGCCAGTGGGAACGCATGACAAAATGTACAAAACTGCATACACACGGGGACTGGATGTAAAAAAAAGCACATGGTGTTTCTTCCATTATCTTCGAAATAATAATAATAATAATAATAATAATAATAATAATAATGATAATAATATCTGTCTGTCTGTCTGTCTGTCTGTCTGTCTGTCTGTCTCTCTCTCTCTCTCTTCTCTCTTCTCTCTCTCTCTCTCTCTCTCTCTTTATATATATATATATATATATATATATAGAGAGAGAGAGAGAGAGAGAGAGAGAGAGATAGATAGATAGTAGATAGACAGATTAGATAGATAAATAGATAGATAGATAGATAGATAGATAGATAGATAGATAGATAGATAGATAGAAGATAGACAGACAGACAGACAGATAGACAGACAGACAGACAGATAGACAGAGAGATAGACAGACACACAAAAAGTGAATTAAGGAAAAAAGGCACGTCTGCACTTGAGGTTGACGTAAGAGATGGTAAAAGCCCGCACCCTTGATTCAGCAGACGCCGCCGAGATTCGAACCCCCGACTTCATGAACCAACAGGATTGAAGTCGAACAGTGTCAACCACTCGGCTACAGTGTCCGTCAGAGAACTGTTTTAGTCCAAACCACTGATAGCCTGGCCGACAACAGTGGCCCATAATGACAGCGTGTCAATACTCAATCTCAACCCTGTCAACCTTTAATGGTAGGTAACCAATACAACAATACAGGGGACGGGATAGCTCAGTGGTCGGAGCACTCGCTTTCCCCCCAGCCAAGTTAAGCAGCGTCGAGCGTGGTTACCAGTTGGATGGGTGACCGTTTGCGCGCCTTGGCTTCAGTGCAGTCCCTCCCAGTTCACCCAGCTGTAAATGGGTACCTGCCCTCTTTAGGGTCAGGGAAGGTAAAGCAGCGAGGGAGAGGAGATGGGCGCCGCCCTCAATATGCTGGCCCTAGAGAAGTGAGGTCTCTGACGCCTCGTTCCCCTACGACCTTATAGGTTATGGGACTCCTTTACCTTTTTTTTTTTTAAACCAATACAATGAATGTACATAAAGTAGCTTCAATTTTTATCTCAGAAAAAACCGTCTTGCCCTTGTTTGTCTCTAGTTGTACGTTCAGTGAAACAAGTATGTAAGAATCGGTCATATTCATCAAAATAACGACTGTACAGGTAGGAGAACAATTTTGAACGATATAAACCATTCAGGCAGACAACCAACAAAATGTGTATAAGTAACTCCGCTTTATCATCTTAAAAAACCCGCTTTGCCTTGCTTGTTTCTAACTGTACGTTCAGTGAAAGAAGTCTGCAAGAATCAGCCATATTCATCAAAATGACAAATGAAACAAATAAGATCCCTAAAAGTCCTTCGGATGAGACTATAAACCGAAAACCCGTGTGCGAACGCACGCAGAACATCTTGCGCACACGTCAAAACCCGTTCCGCTTTTCGGAAGAGTAGGCCACTGTGTGCCGGTGGGAACGGATGACAAAATTGACAAAACTGCATACACACAGGAACTAGATGTAAAGAGTGCTTATTCCATTATCCTCGAAATAAAAAGTAAACAAAATTTTAAAAAAGAACAAAAACAAGAGAGAAATATTCACACCCACTCTACGACTCCAACATGTTTACTCATTTATCACAAACAACGATAAAAAAAACAACACAACAACAACCACCAATAAAAAACCCACCAGTAATACAGCAATCACGAAGATGGCCAATCAACCCCCCTCCTCACCTCCCCCCTCAACCCCCCCCCTCCCCCCCACCCCCCATAAACACACACACACACAAACACAAACAAGCAGGAGAAAAAAACCACCCAAGTCCTTGGAAATCAGTGGCCAGGTCACACGCCTGAAGGACGTAAGCAAATTTCTTTGGATGACCATCACCTGAACAGAGGAGTCACCCCCCCCCCCCCCCTCAGACAGATGAACAATCTGCCTGCCCACTCCCACTAATTGCCTGCAGCCAACTCCCCCAACAACCTTCAAGTGCAAATGCATGCTCTTGTACAAGCACATTCCACTTCCAAACACCAACCAACTCCCAAACAATTTTAGTACAGGCAAAACAAAATTCAGAAGAAGAAGAAAAGAAAAAAAAAACACCAAACAACACCACCCCTCACCTCACTTAAAAGCACAAAACTTCACTTAAAACGGCTGTCGACGACAAAATAGCCCGTGACGACCATTCCAGCGACATCGATTGGCCAAGTTACTCTGACAAAAAGCAATTTACCTTTCACGGGGTACAGCAAGCAAACAGCAGAAGCGGGTGACGGGCGGGCGGGCGGGCGAGCGAGAGAGAGACAGAGAGAGAAAGACGACGGCGACGAAGTAACGCGGCAACAGCAACAGCAGCAGCAACAACAGCAGCAGCAGCAGTAGTAGTAGCAGCGGCACAACACGTCTGCTGCTGATAGGACGCAGTGCAGCCTTTGAGACTGAAGTTGTGTGGAGGGAGAGAGAGAGAAAAAGGCCTAAGCTAGCTAGCTAGCCTCTGTGGATAGTGGTGGTAGGAAGGTAAGGGCTAGGCGACGGTGTGGGCGAGGGAGGCTAGCTTACCGTGTGTGTGTGTGTGTGTGTGTGTGTGTGTGTGGAGGGGGGAGGGGGGGAGGAACTACCACTGTCCACATCCACAACACACACCTTGGGCCGCCGACACCAAGCTAGCCTTGCCTAGCCGAGCCTAGCCCAGCCTAGCTACTGCTAACTTGCTTGCTTGCTGCTATAACGACGACGACGACTGCTGCTACTGCTACTGCTACAGCTGCGCTGCTATTGCTGTTGTTGTTGTTGTTGCAAGCAAGGAATATGACACCGCTCGCGTTACGCCAGCGCGCTGTTTGGGAAAGTTTGTAGTTTGTGATGCATGATGCATGATGCATGATGATGATG
>CM054136.1:77742122-77764622 GCA_028751875.1 Rapana venosa | reverse complement strand
TCAAGGAAACTTTTCAAGACCTTTGCCAAAATTGGGGGCAAAGGTTTTGACTGCGATCGACATTCTATACAAGTTGCTATGATTATAAAGGTCTCCGTATTGGTGACTTTTACTCTTTCAAAATGCATTACTGGGACTTCTGTGTGTTGTTATAAAACATTGCTGACTGTGCTTATATGATATAAAAACAATTTGAAAAAACCCAGCGTGGGGGAAAAAATCGTACAAACACACCAGAAAGAGAGAAAAAACAAAACCAGTGTAACAGAAGCCATGCAAGTTATACAGCTTTTTAGTCCCTACCCCTTCTCTCTCTCTCTCTCTCTCTTCTCCTCTCTCTCTCTCTCTCTCTCTCTCTCTCTCCCTCTCTCCTCTCTCATCTCTCTCCTCTCTCTCTCTCTCTCTTCTCTCTCCCCTTTGGATGAGACTATAAAACCGAGGTCCCGTGTGCGAACGCACGCAGAACATCTTGCGCACACGTTAAAACCCGTTCCGCTTTTTGCAAGAGTGGGTCATTGATGTGCCGGTGGCAATGGATGACAACATTAACAAAACTGCAGACACACAGGGAGTGGATGTAAAAAAAAAAGTACATGAGCGCTTATTCCATTATCCGCAAAATAAAAGAATAATAATTTTAAAAAATCTCCTTGCCTCCCCCCACCCCTCTCCATCTCCTCCTCCATCCCTCCCCCACTCTCTCTCTCTGTCTCTATCTCCTTGCTCCCCTTCCTCCTTCCCTTCCCTCCCCCCCCCCCCACTCTCTCTCCTCCCCCCCCCCCCCCACCCACTCTCTCTCTCCCCCCTCCCCCACTCTCTCTCTCTCTTTGACTCAGTCACTCTTTACTTATATATACATATTATTTTCTTCGAGGCAGAAAGCTACGGAATCAAAGCCTCGGGATGCACACACACACACGCAGCAAGACACAGACAGAACCTTCAGTCCAGTCCAGTCCAGTCCAGTCCAGCGCGGTACTGACTGCAGCAGGAAGCGAAGGCAAAAAGGAAAAGGGATCTGTCGGTCAATACTCATAATTATTGCGATGAATGGACGGACAGACAGAAAGATAGACAGACGGATGGATGGATGAATGGATGGATGGACGGAAGGATAGATGGACGGATGGATGGATGGATGAATGGATGAACGGAAGGATAGATAGATAGACGGATGGATAGATGGATGGATGGGCAGGAAACGAACAGGCCAAAGGGGCCAGATGAAAGGGGCAGGGCTGCGTGTAAGCGCTCGTAGTGTTTTAGAACCTGAGTGATGTGAGGTACGGACACTGATGGCTAATGAGACTACTCGTCATGGTCATTAGCTCGGAAACTACATTTCCTGCGCAAGCCCATGGGCTAGTCAGAATGACTTCCGGGGCCTAGCCTAGCCTGGTCTGCCCCTCTCTCTCTCTCTCTCTCTCTCCTCTTCTCTCTCTCTCTCTCTCTCTCTCCTCTCTCCTCTCTCTCTCTCTCTCTCTCTCTCTCTCTCTCCCCCCTCCTCTCTCTCTCTCTCTGTGGGGACGGGATAGCCTAGTGGTTAGAACATTGCGCTCGCAATCTGACGACCCGGGTTCGATTCCTGTTCAAAGGGGGATATTTTCCCCTGGAGTTAAACATCAGTGCAGTCTCCACTCTCCTCCCCAAAAGTCCTTCGGATGAGATTATTAACTGAGGCCCCGTGTGCGAACGCACGCAGAACAACTTGCCGCACACGTTAAATCCTGTTCCGCTTTTCGTAAGAGTAGGCCATTGTGTGCCGGTGGAAAGAGATGACAGAATTTACAAAATCGCATACACACGGGGACTGGATGTGAAAAAAGTATATGAGTGCTTATTCCATTATCCTCGATATAAAGAATTTTTTTTTAATTAACCTGTCTGTCTGTCTGTCTGCCTGTCTCTCTCTTTCTCTGTTCTTTGTCTGTCTCTCTTTCCTGTCTTCTCTTCTTCCCTCCCTCCCTCTCTCTCTCTCTGCCTCTGTGTGCGTGTGTGTGTGTGTGTGGAGTGATGAGTGAGTGAGTTTTTTTATTTTATTTTTATTATTCTTTTTCATCGAGGAAAACTGAATAAAGCACTTATGTGCTTTTTTTTTTACATCCAGTCCCCGTGTGTGTGAGTCAGTGAGTGAATGAGTAAATGTTATGTGTGTAAGTGTGTGTGTGTTTGTTGTTTGAAAGTGTGTGTGTGAAATTGTATAGTAAGTGTGTATGGTGTATGTGTATAAAGTGTGTGTGTGGTGTAGTGAGTCTGTGTGTGTATATGTGTGTAGTGTGTGTATGTTGCGTGTGTGTTGTGATATGTGTGTGTAATATTTTTATATATTATATTTTATTCTTTTATATCGAGGATAATGGAATAAGCACTTGTGTGCTTTTTTACATCCAGTCCCCGTGTGTATGCGGTTTTGTCAATTTTGTCATCTGTTTCCACCGGCACACAATGGCCTAATCTTACGAAAAAGCGGAACAGGATTTAACGTGTGCGCAAGATGCTCTGCGTGCGTTCGCACACGGGGCCTCGGTTTATAGTCTCATCCGAAGGTTATAAGATTACAGTATGAGGCCTATGTCTTTCATCACTCGCTGTCTGTTTTATTTGTCAATGAGAGAGAGAGAGAGAGAGAGAGAGAGAGAGAGAGAGAGAGAGAGGAGCAGGAGAAAGAGAGAGAGGGAAGGAGGGGTGGAGAGAGAAAGAGAGAGAGAGAGAAAGGGGAAATTGGGGGAGAGAGAGAGAGAACAATGAACAAATTTTATTTCTAGAGGGTTACAGAATAAGCATAACAATAGCTTTTTTTACATCCAGCCCTCTGCGAAAAAAGAAAAAGCAAGAGAGAGAGAGAGAGAGAGAGAGAGAAGAGAGAGAGAGAGAGAGAGAGAGAGAGAGAGAGAGAGAGAGAGAGAGAGAGAGGGGTGAGGAAGGGAGGGAGGGATGGAGGGAGAGAATTGAATTGAATGAATTTCATTTAAACAGGGTTATGGCATGAGCAAACAGGCTTTTTTCACAGCCAGCACAGAGAGAGAGAGAGAGAGAGAGAAGAGAGAGAGAGAGAGAGAGAGAGAGAGAGAGAGAAGAGAGAGAAAGAGAGAGAGAGAATGAAATGAATGAATAAATAATAGAAGTGTCTTTATTTTTCAAAGGTTACAGATTAGCAGCCACAGACTTTTCATTTTTATTCAACGGCAGACAGGCCGACAGATAGACAGAGACAGACAGACAGACAAACAGTGACAGAAGTGAGAGAGAGGGGGGAGGGGGGCTCTTTAATGGGTAAAGAATTAGGCACAATAAAGACCTTTTTTACAATTCTGCCCCAAAAGAAAGCACATCAAAGCTAATCAAAAACAAAAGAAGAGAGGCAAACAGACAAAGAGACAGAGACAGAGAGACAGACAACAGAAACAGAGACAAACAGATAGACAGAGACACAGAGATACACACAGATAGATACAGACATACAAAATACAGACAGAAACAGATACAGAAAACAGATTTGCCTAGCATCAGCATGTGACAGTAAAGGATCTTGATAGATTTTGATCGAGACAGACAGCGAGAGAGAGAGAGAGAGAGAGAGAGAGAAGAGAGAGAGAGAGAGAGAGAGAGAGAGAGGAGAGGAGAGGAGGAGAGAGAGAGAGAGAGAGAGAGAGAGAGAGAGAGAGAGAGAGAGGAGAGCAGAGAGAGAGAGAGAGGAGAGCAGAGAGAGAGAGAAAGAGAGAGAGAGAGAGAGAAAAGAGGAAAGGGGAGAGAGAGAGAGAGAGAGGAGAGGAGAGGAAGGAGAGGAGAGGAGAGAGAGAGAGAGAGAGAGAAGAGAGAGAGGGAGCAGAGAGAGAGGAGAGGAGAGAGAGAGAAAGAAGAGAGAGAGAGAGAAAGAGAGAAAGGGAGAGAGGAGAGAGAGAGAGAGAGGAGGAGAGAAGAAAGGAGAAAGAGAGAGAGAGAGAGAGAGAAAGAGAGAGAGAGGAAGAGAGAGAGAGAGAGAGAGAGAGAGAGAGAGAGAGGGAGGGGGGGATCTTTAATGGGTAAAGATTTAGGCACAATAAATGCCTTTTTACAATTCTGCCCAAAAAGAAAGCACATCAAAGCTAATCAAAAACAAAAGAAGAGAGACAGACAGACAGACAGACAAACAGAGAGAAAGAGGCAGAGAAACAGAAACAGAGACAGAGACAGAGAGACAGACAATAGAGACAGAGACAAACAGATAGACAGAGACACAGAGATACACACAGATAGAAACAGACATACAAAAATACAGACAGAAACAGATACAGAAAACAGATTCCCCTAGCATCAGCATGTGACAGTAAAGGATCTTGATAGATTTTGATGGCAGAGAGAGAGAGAGAGAGAGAGAGAGGAGAGAGAGAAGAGAGAGAGAGAAGAGAGAGAGAGAGAGAGAGAGAGAATGAATGAATGAATAAATAATAGAAGCTTCTTTATTTTTCAAGGGTTACACATTAGCAGTCACACACTTCTTATTTTTACTCACCCGGCCCTTGAGAGACTGACAGACATACAGACAGAGACAGACAGACAGACAGACAGACAGACAAACAGAGACAGAGGTGAGAGAGAGAGAGGGAGGGTGGATCTTTAATGGGTAAAGAATTAGGCACAATAAAGGCCTTTTTTTACAATTCTGCCCAAAAAGAAAGCACATCAAGGCTAATCAAAAACAAAAGAAGACAGACAGACAGACAGACAGATAGAGAGAGAGAGAGAAAGAGGCAGAGAAACAGAAATAGAGAGAGACAGAGACAGAGAGACAGACAACAGAAACAGAGACAAACAGATAGACAGAGACACAGAGATACACACAGATAGATACAGACATACAAAATACAGACAGAAACAGATACAGAAAACAGATTTGCCTAGCATCAGCATGTGACAGTAAAGGATCTTGATAGATTTTGATCACAGAGAGAGAGAGAGAGAAAGGGGAGACAATGACAATGACAATGACAATGACAAATTCTTTTATTTCGAGGATAATGAATAAGCACACATGTGCTTTTTACATCCAGTCCCATCCAAAAGAGAGAGAGAGAGAGAGAGAGAGAGAGAGAGAGAGAGAGAGAGAGAGAGAAAGAGTGAGAGAGAGAGGAGAGAGAGTGAGAGAGAGAGGAGAGAGAGAGAGAGGAGAGAGGAGAGAGAGAGAGAGAGAGAGAGAGAGAGAGAGAGAGAGAGAGAGAGAGAGAGAGAGAGAGAGAGAGAGAGAGAGAGAGAGAGAGAGAGAGAGAGAGAAGACAAGAGAGGAGAGAAAGAGAGAGAGAGTGGGTGGGTGGGTGGGAAAACCCCCAAAGCAGAGGAAACATACCAGATCAGAATGATACATCATCTCTCAATCTCCATATGACCCGCACAATGGTGGACGAATGAAGCTTTTTTCTGAGTGGGCGTGATTGTTGACATGACAGTCAGATAGAGTCTGGAGTTGGCTCGCATGCGTGTGTGTATGTATAGACAGAGACACACACATACACACACACTTGTACGCACACACATACACACACAAACACACAACACACACACACACACACACACACACAAACACAAGTCATAAAAGCAAACGTATCCCTTTCTGTCCCTCGTTCCCTAAAAAAATATAATTTGTAGAAAGAAAAACAAAAGCCCAAGCGGAAACAAACCTCGAACGAAACCTCAAACCTCCCTGACAAAAACACAAAACGAAAATAAATCACGATAAAACCAAAAACAAAATGAAACAAATTTTTAAAAATCCAACAAACCCCCCACATTGTTCCCCATCCTCAACAATAAGAAAATAAATAAAAGAAAGAAAAGAAACAAAGCAAAACCAAAAACCCCAATCCAAGATCAAACAAACAACATTAAAACCCCACCAAAAAAAACAAAACAAAAAATACAAAACAGGGGCAGCAACAACAGAACTTGAAGCACAAAACACCGCGCCCCCCCCAAAAAAAAAAACAACAAAAAAACAACCCAACAACAACAACCCCAACAACAACAAAACAAACAAAACCACAGCAAGAGCACAACTCAAAACAAAAAAACAAAAAAACAAAAAAAAAAGCAAAGGAACAAACAAAACACTCCATGGAAAAGGCATAAGAAAAAAATCGGGAACAAAACGGTCTCAGTTTCACTGTTTTCCTCGTAAGAAGGATGAAGTAGTTAGTGTTTACGTAACAGTGGTGGTGGTGTGGTTGGGGAGGAGGAGGAGGTGGGGGGGTATCAAAACAAAGAGAGAGAGAGAGAGAAGAGAGAGAGAGAGAGAGAGAGAGAGAGAGAGGAGAGAGAGAGAGAGAGAGAGAAGAGAGAGAGAGAGAGAGAGAGAGAGAGAGAGAGAGAGAGAGAGAGAGGAGAGAAAAGATATACACGATTCAGTTTCAATTTCTTCTTCGTCGTCGTCGTCGTCGTGCGCTCTTACAACCACTTTTGTTGTCTATCATAATTATGGGGGGAAACTGCGTTGCGCTGTGATTAATAAGCGCCTAACACGTCAGACCAACTGGGCGAATCCGACTTCAGGCGTGGAAGAGAGCTGTTATCTTTGAAGTCTTTGTGGTTCGTGGAGGGGAAGGCAGGAGAATGGACCAAGAAGGCAGAACATAGACAAAGAAGGAGGTGTCAGGAAGAAAAGGACAGCAATGCAGAAACCAAGAGAGGGATAGCCAGACAGGAGGCAAAATAGCTAGAATGCACAGAATTTCCAGAAGGTGGGGATGATGCTGTTTAGACTGACAGAACCCCCCGGCATCCCCACGGTTGGGGGGTTGATGCGAATGATACTACAGCTCGTCTGATCGTTGGCAACTACAGAGAAACGCAGGCAACTGGGAGAAGATCTATGTAGACAACAGCTCCCTCTCCCTCTCTCTCTCTCAACATGAGGTGTATTTGTCATACCATCATTCCATCAAGCTCCATAAAGTTTATATGTTATTATAATTATTTTGTTTACGATGATGGTGGTGATGATGGGGATGATGGGAGAGGTGATGACAACGATGATGATAGTGGTGATGTTTATTGTGATTATTATGATTCACTTTGCTTATATTTTGTCTGTTTACCTTCCTTCTTTCTTTCTTTTCGAGGGCTGGGTGTAAAAAAGTCTTGTACTTATTCTATTACCCTCAGAAAATAAAATTTCGTTATCGTTATCGTTATCTTTATCTCTCTCTCTCTCTCTTTTTTTTTATTGTGAGACTGTATAAGTATTGGGTTATTATTATTAAGATGTATCCCTAACGGGCGGGGACTGGATGTAAAAAAGCACATGTGTGCTTATTCATTATCCTCGAAATAAAAGAATTTGTCATTGTCATTGTCATTGTCTCTCTCTCTCCCCTCTCTCTCTCTCTCTCTCTCTCTCTCTCTCTCTCTCTCTCTCTCTCTCTCTCTCTCTCTCTCTCTCTCTCTCCTTCTCTCTCTCTCTCTAGCGACTCCTCTGGAAAGTCTCTGTCTCCCCTGCTTCAAGAAAATGTTTTCATAGTCCGATCCTCAACATAGTGGAAGAACATAACTTCAGATTCTTTTTTTTTGTTTTGTTCAAACTTTACTACAGAGAAATCCCTTTGTAGTCCTTGTGGATGCTAAAGCTTTTCCCTGCATGATCCCATCAGTCCCATCACAGCTCTTAGGACTAAACTGACCACTGCCAAACTTGGGGGAGAAAGTTGCATGACTGTGAAACTTTCTGGCACTCTAAAAGCTGTCACTTATCTGTCTGTCGCTTTCGGACGCATTTATGTACGTGCGCGCACACACACACACACACACACACACACACACACACACACACGCGCGCGCGCGCGCGCGCGCGCGCGCGCGCGCGCTTTGGACGAAAGAGTGAAAGCAGTGTCAAAGAAACAGAAGAATGAGAGAAAAAAAGAGGGGGAAAAAAGTTTGCAGTTGCCAAACACACAACGATTCAGGGTTTTGTTTGAACAATGGTTGATCTGTGATCTGTCGGTTTTGGACAAGATTTAAAAAAATAAGTGAAAGTGCAGTGAAAAAAAAGAAGAAAGAATTTTTAAAGTCTCTTTGGTTTTTATGTTTTTGTGAAAAGGGTGTGGTATGAAATAAAGATGTTGTACAGATGAAAAAAAATTGTCGCTTCCCTGATTGACCATCTTTTTGACTACTGTCATTAGTTAGTTGCTGCCCTGTCTTCTCCTCAAAAAAGAGAATTTTCTTCTCTTCTCTTTCTTCTTGTTCTTGCTCTTCTTCGTCTCTCCTCCTCCTCCTCTTCTTTCTTCTTCTTCTCTTCTTCTTCTTCTTCTTCTAATTCTTCTTCTAATTCTTCTTCTTCTCTTCTTCTTCTTCTTCTTCTAATTCTTCTTCTTCTTCTTCTTCGTCTTCTTCTTTTTCTTCTTCTTCCTCTTCTTCCTCCTCCTCCTTTTCTTCTCCTCCTCCTCCTTATTTTCTTCTTAGTCTTCTCCTCTTCCTTCTCCTTCTTCACCTCCTTCTTCTATTCTTCTTCCAGGCTAACGGGCCACCCTTACCAACATAATGAGTTCGAAGTTGGTTTTTTGTCCTTATTGTTGCAGGTTTGCTCTTTAACCTGACCCAGTACCTTGCCCAATAGTGCAGATGCTTTCTTCCATATTGATACTGCTCTTTTTTGTTTGCTGGAGTGTGCGTATTCTAAAGAGCTTTCCTACCTGAATGGTCTTACAAGCTTAATGATAGTAATGCTACATCTACTGCTACTGCTACTGCTACTGCTGTTGCTGCTGCTACTACTACTACTACTACTACTACTACTACTACTACTACTACTACTATTACTACTACTACTACTACTGCTGCTGCTGCTGCTGCTGCTGCTATTGCTGCTATTGCTACTACTACTACTACTACTACTACTACTACTACTACTACTACTACTACTACTACTACTACTACTACTATACAACAACAACAACAACAACTACTACTACTACTACTGCTACTGCTACTGCTACTGCTGCTGCTGCTGCTGCTGCTGCTACTACTACAACTACAACAGACTGCAGCTGCTGCTGCTGCTGCTACTATTACTACTACTACTACTACTACTACTACTGCTGCTGCTGCTGCTGCTGCTTCTGCTGCTGCTGCTGCTGCTAACAAAAACAATAATAATGATGATACTACAAATGATAATGGTAATACTAATGAACGAAATTAACAGAGCGCTACAGCTTTTGAAAACAAATCAAAGCGCTTTCACTGAACTCGTACATACACATCCAATCAATCACAAAAAGATTAATTAACAAATTGAAATTGACTCTCTCTCTCTCTCTCTCTCTCTCTCTCTCTCTCTCTCTCTCTCTTTCTCCTCTCTCTCTCTCTCTCTCTCTCTGTCTATCTATCTATCTATCTATCTATCTATCTATCTATCTATCTATCTATCTCTCTCTCTCTCACACACGCACGCGCGCGCACGCCCACGCACACACAGATACAGTTCACAGAATGCTCTCTGCACGTTTAAGAACCACTTTACATCTGTAGCAAAAAGAACGCCTTTTTAGCTTAATTAAAAGCAAAGCATGGATTGAGGTCAAATCAGCTTCTTTTGTTGAGTAGCTCTACTTTCTGAAAAATGCTGCAGGCAGCAACGCTCTTTCCCAATGCTTATTGGTTGTGTGTTACGTGTTGGCGAGAGTTGAACTAGGAGCAAGGGAACCCACCCAGGGAAGGGAACCCACCCACCCTGAACTAGGAGCTAGGGAACCCACCCACCCCTCCCTGCTACACAGAAGATTTTCTGTATATCTCACTGAACATCCCAACAGGGACACACTGCCCAAAGTCCTGGGCAGGCATCCAAGCCCTGAAACAAGCTGCCACCATGGTCAGACACTCCGAAGATGAATGCCAGCAAGTGGTTTTCTTCACTGATGCCCTGTCAGTCCTACAAGCTCCACAGACAGAAGAAACAGAACTCCAACAGGAACTACAGCTCCTTTACACAAAAACAAACGTGTAAAGCTGCAGTGGATCCCTGCCCACTGTGGTATACCTGGCAACGAACAGGCTGATGATGAACTTGCGAAATAGGATGCACAGAGGGAACAGTACGAAAGCAGCCTCACCTTCCACGAAAAGAAGACGATCATCAAATCAATGGCCCGACCCAGAGTAGAGAAGGACGACTACCACCATCTCAAAAGAGAAGAACGAGTCATCATTCTAAGACTCCGCACTGGGCACAAAAGGCTAAATCACCACATGTCCACATATCTGAAACTTGCTTCTTTCTTTCTTTCTTTATTTATTCTTCTATATCGAGGATAATGGAATAAGCACTCATGTGCTTTTTTACATCCAATCCCCGTGTGTATGCGGTTTTGTCAATTTTGTCATGTGTTTCCACCGGCACTCAATGGACTACTCTTCCGAAAAGCGGAACAGGATTTAACGTGTGCGCAAGATGTTCTGCATGCGTTCGAACACGGGGCCTCGGTTTATAGTCTCTTTTCCCCTATGTGCCCGTGGCAAAGAAAACCAGACTGGCGAGCACATCCTTCAGAGGTGCACACTATACAGCGACCTGAGGAAGATTGTGTGGCCGACGGAGATAACCCTGCAAGCTGAACGGCCTACGAGGGGAGCTGGAAAGGACATGCCAGTATTTCTCCCCCCCCCCCCCCCCCCCGCCCCCCCAGACACATCTGACAGTGTCAAGTAAACGAGAGAAAGAAGAGTCTTACTGAACTTTTTGTGTTGTTTTTTTAAACGCTATTGTTCTGGTGCGGTCTTTCTTTTTTTTCTGTTCTTTTGTCACCAAGTTGAGCAGCATTGTTCAAAGGTCGGCGTGATCAATCTGTCTCTACCAGTTTTATACCCGGCCAGTTGCCAAGAGTTGAACCTTCTACAGTTATGGATTGGGGGACCTCTCTCTTGTCTGTGTGTGTATCTCTGTCTCTCTCTGCCCCTCTCTCGCTCTCCCCTCTCTTCTCTCCCACCTCCCCCCACCCACCCACCCACCCATCCTCCCTTCCTGCCTTCTCTGGGTCTCATTTTCTCTTTAAGAGAGAGTTGATAATGGGAGGTTAGTTGTACCGGATAAAATATTGTGATCTCGCGTGTAGCTTAGAAAATAAACGCCCTGTAAAAAAAAAAAGAGGATCAGACACGCACGCACACACACACACACACATACGCGCGCGCGCGCAAAACTTGCCAACTTACTTGGCAAGGTTGCCAAAGCTGTTCAGAACACAGACGGTGTAATGAAGACAAACAACACGAGCGAAAGAGAAAGATGTGTGTGTGTGTGTGTGTGTGTGTGTGTGTGTGTGTGTGTGTGTGTGTGTGTGTGTGAGTGTGTGTGTGTGTGTGTGTGTGTGAGTGTGAGTGTGTGTGTGTCTGTGTGTGTGTGTGTGTGTGTGTGTGTGTGTGTGTGTGTGTGTGTGTGTGGACTTTCTTCTTCTTCCAACGCTCAGACAGCAACTACTATTTTCTATTATATGGGCGAAAATGCGTTGCGCTGCCGTTAAGCGCCTGACAAGTCAGGCCCAGCGCAACCTACTCAGTGTTTCCAGAAGGTGGGCATGCTATTTATACTGACAGGCCCCCGGCATCCCCACGGGTAAAATGAAGACACAAAAACACATGAAGGAAAGGCAGGGGGCAATAAAGAGATAGAGAAATGCAGGAGGCCAATGCTCTTCTCTGTAGCCATCAGATTTTGGGATGAAGTCATCTCTCTGTCTGTCTGTCTTTCTGTCTGTCTGCCTGTCTCCCTCTTTCTCTCTCTCTCTCTCTCTCCTCTCTCTCTCTCTCTCTCTCTCTCTCTCTCTCTCTCTCTCTCTGTGCTGACCCGGGTTCAAATCCCGTTCAAGGAGTTTTTCCCCTCGAGTAAACATGCACACGCACGCTTGCAGACATAGAAACTCATATACATTTACACACACAACAAATTATATATATATATGTGTGTGTGTGTGTGTTTGTCTCTATCTATGGGGACGGGATAACTCAGTGGTCGGAGCACTCGCTTTCCCCCAGCCAAGTTAAGCAGCGTCGAGCGTGGTTACCAGTTGGATGGGTGACCCTTTGCGCGCCTTGGCTTCAGTACAGTTCCCCCAGTTCACCCAGCTGTAAATGGGTACCTGCCCTTTTTAGGGTCAGGGAAGGTAAAGCAGCGAGGGAGAGGAGATGGGCGCCGCCCTCAATATGCTGGCCCTAGAGAAGTGAGGTCTCTGACGCCTCGCTCCCCTACGACATTATAGGTTATGGGACTCCTTTACCTTTACCTTTTTTTTATATAACTATACGCACACACACACACATACATATAATATATATATATATATATATATATATATATATATATATATATATATATATATATATATATGTGTGTGTGTGTGTGTGTGTGTGTGTGTGTGTGTGCGCGCACACCCACACGCTTAAATGAAACTGAACATGCTATTTCAGGCTTGTCAAACAGGTACAGATCTCGCGAGCACGCACGCACGCACACACACACACACACACGCACGCACAACACACACACACGCACGCACCACACACACACACGCACGCACACACAAGTGTGCTTATTTCAGACATGTCAAACAGGTGCAGGCGACTTCCTGGCGATAACTCTTTCTCTCTCCCTCCCTACCCTCCCTCTCCCTCTCTCTCACACATGTGTGCACCTGTGTGCATGAATATGTATACACTTGCATGTGTATGCGTGTAGATTTGTTGTTCTACAGTTTTAAACCATGCAGAGTACTTCTTCTTGACAAGTGCATATATTTTAATGAGCTGCGTTTTTGTACTTGAATCACACCAAGTGACTTACCCCCTACCACACCCTTCTCCTCTATTTCAGATTCAAGGAACTAGCCTCTCAACTCAAGTGCGCATATTCTGTGAGGTGCTTTATTTATTTATTTATTTATTTATTTATTTATTTATACCACGTTAAGTCACGGCAGATTTCTCTGCGTGAAATTCGGGCTGCTCTTCCCAGGGAGAGCACGTGCGTCGCCACAAGACCAGCGTCACCCATGTTTTTGTTTTTTTCCTGTCTGCAACTGTGTTTTCCTATCAGAGTGGCTTTTTTCTACACAATTTTTACCAGGGACAACTCTCTTGTTGCCGTGGCTTCTTTTACGTGCGCTAAATAAGTATGTGTAACACACGGGACCTCGGTTTATCGTCTCATCTTTAAGACTAGCACCCAGACCACCACTCATGGTCTAATGGATGGGAGGGCGGGGGGTGGGGGAGGGGTAAGTTTCGGGTCCAAACGGGATTCGAACCACCGCACACTTCCGACCCGGAGTTTTTGCTTTCTAGAAGGGTGCGTTACCTCTAGACCACCGATCCACTGATCCACTTCGTACTGAAGTCATACCAGGTGACCTACCCCCTACCCTACCCTTCGCCCCTATCTCAGACCCAAAGTGCTGTGCTATCAACTCAGAGAAGACGACAATAATCGGTGGATCAGTCACACTGAAAGTCTTATGTGGTTACTGTCAAAGCTGGTTTGGTGGTCTAAGAGGTAATGGACTTGCCTAGAAAGTAAAAAGTCCGGGTTCGAAGTGTGTGATGGTTCGATCCCCGTTTGTGCCCGAAACTTTTCTCCCCCATCATCCACTAGACTGTGAGTGATGAGCTGAGTGCTAGTGTTTAGGATGAGACGATAAACCAAGGTCCAGTGTTGTGCACAAACATGCACATTGAGTATTATGTATCCATATTTCTCCAATAAAATCTGCAACAAGTTTTCTAGCATGTGCACACATACCGAGATAACCACCCATCCCCCAAAATCACACAAACCTAACACTCACGAACTTGTCTCAGACAAAAGCTGTGAGATTGTGAGCGCACACACCAAGATAACCACCACCACCATCCCCCAAAAGCGCTTTGATTTGTTGCTTTACAAGATTCAGCGCTATTTAAATTCCATACATTATTATTATTATTATTATTAAAATCACACAAACCTAACACTCACGAACTTGGCAGGCTCTTAACACCTTGAGAGCAAGTCCTTCATCTGTTGCCCCAAAGCTTCCTCTCCTCTCCTCTCCTCTCCTGCCTGCTACGCCTGTAGCCTGTACCACATGGAGGAGCAGTCACCCATCCCCTCAGGGCTGGCTGGCTGTAGGGCTCTGGACCCCAAACTGGCTGTAGTGAGCAGATGCGGGGCTCCTTGTCTACAAGAGAGACTGGTGGTACAGCACTAACGCCTTCTTTACCTTACCGCCGCAGTACATACAGGCCTGGTCTGGTGCAGCAGGGAATTGTCCCAGCTTTTTGCTGCAGGTGTATAGGCAGGTAGGATACACTGACAGGCTGTGACTGTTTGGCTTTTGGGTTGATAAGTGTGGAGAGGGTGTGTTTATACTTTCTTCTTCACCATGTGTGTGTGTGTGTGTGTGTGTGTGTGTGTGTGTGTGTGTGTGTGTGTGTGGATGGATGGGGGGAGGAAGATGTATGTGTTTCATGTGCTTTTTTCGCATTCCATGTCCATGTGCATGCAGTTTTGTAAATGTTGTCATCCCTTTCCCACTGGCACACAGTGGCCTATTCTTCCAAAACTTGGAATGGTTTTTAACATGCACATATGTTCTGCATGCGTTCATACATGGGACCTTGGTTTATAGTCTCATTAATTTCAAGAATTTCAGGAGGAATGGAGAAGGCACTGATGTTAACAACTCTAGAAGAAAATTCCCTGCAACAGACATCTTGGTGGTGTCTCAGACAAAAGCTGTGAGACTGTGAGCACACACACCAAGATAACGACCACCACCATCCTCCAAAATCACACAAATCTAACACTCACGAACTTGGCAGGCAGGCGCTTAACACCCTTGAGAGCAAGTCCTTCATCTGTTTCCCAAAAGCTTCCTCACCTCTCCTCTCCTGCCTGCTACGCCTGTAGCCTGTCTACCACATGGAGGAGCAATCACCCATCCCCTCAGGGCTGGCTGGCTGTAGGGCTCTGGACCCCAAACTGGCTGTAGTGAGCAGATGCGGGGCTCCTTGTCTACTAGTTAAAGAGACTGGTGGTACAGCACTAACCTCTTCTTTACCTTACCGCCGCAGTACATACATGCCTGGTCTGGTGCAGCAGGGAATTGTCCCGAGCTTTTGGCTGCAGGTGTAGGCAGGGGGCAGGATACACTGACAGGCTGTGACTGTTTGGTTTTGGGTTGATAAAGTGTGGTTAGGGTGTGTTTATAACTTCTTCTCCATGTGTGTGTGTAGTGGGGGTGTGCGTTTTCATGTGCGTTTTTCGCATTCCATCTCCATGTGTATGCAGCTTTGTAAATGTTGTCACCCTTTCCCACTGGCACACAGTGACCTACTCTTTCAAAACGTGGAACGATTTTAACATGCACATACGATGTTCTACTTGAGTTCATACATAAAACCTTGGTTTATGGTCTCATTTGAGGAATTTCAGTAGGAATGGAGAAGGCACTGATGTTACAACTCTAGGAGAAAATCAACAGACATCTTGGTGGTGTCTCAGACAAAAGCTGTGAGACTGTGAGCACACACACCAAGATAACCACCACCACCATCCTCCAAAATCACACAAATCTAACACTCACGAACTTGGCAGGCCGGCGCTTAACACCTTGAGCGCAAGTCCTTCATCTGTTGCCCAAAAGCTTCCTCTCCTCTCCTCTCCTGCCTGCTACGCCTGTAGCCTGTAGCCTGTACCACATGGAGGAGCAGTCACCCATCTCCTCAGGGCTGGCTGGCTGTAGGGCTCTGGACCCCAAACTGGCTGTAGTGAGCAGATGCGGGGCTCCTTGTCTACAAGAGAGACTGGTGGTACAGCACTAACGCCCTCTTTACCTCACCGCCGCAGTACATACAGGCCTGGTCTGGTGCAGCAGGGAATTGTCCCGAGCTTTTTGCTGCAGGTGTAGGCAGGCAGGCAGGATACACTGACAGGCTGTGACTGTTTGGCTTTTGGGTTGATAACGTGTGGTTAGGGTGTGTTTATACTTCTTCTCCTCCGTGTGTGTGTGTGTTTCGGTGTGTGTGTGGTGTTGTGGTGTTGTGTGTGTGTGTGTGTGTGTGTGTGTGCAATGTGTGTGTGTGTGTGTGTGTGTTTGTGGAGGGGGGAGGTGTATGTGTTTTCATGTGCTTTTCTTCGCATTCCATCTCCATGTGTATGCAGCTTTGTAAATGTTGTCAACACTTTCCCACTGGCACACAGTGGCCTACTCTTCCAAAACGTGGAACGGTTTTTAACATGCACATAAGACGTTTTGCATGCGTTCATACATGGGACCTGGGTTCCTAGTCTCATTTCAAGAATTTCAGTAGGAATGGAGAAGGCACTGATTTTACAACTCTAGGAGAAAATCCCCTGCAACAGACATCTTGGTGGTGTTTCAGACAAAAGCTGTGAGACTGTGAGCACACACACCAAGATAACCACCACCATCCTCCAAAATCACACAAACCTAACACTCACGAACTTGGCAGGCCCTTAACACCCTTGAGAGCAAGTCCTTCATCTGTTGCCCCGAGGCTTCCTCTCCTCTCCTCTCCTGCCTGCTACGCCTGTAGCCTGTCTACCAAATGGAGGAGCAGTCACCCATCACCTCAGGGCTGGCTGTAGGGCTCTGGACCCCAAACTGGCTGTAGTGAGCAGATGCGGGGCTCCTTGTCTACTAGAGAGACTGGTGGTACAGCACTAACGCCTTCTTTACCTTACCGCCACAGTACACACAGGGCCTGGTCTGGTGCAGCAGGGAATTGTCCCAGCTTTTTGCTGCAGGTGTAGGCAGGGGGCAGGATACACTGACAGGCTGTGACTGTTTGGCTTTGGGTTTATAACGTGTGGTTAGGGTGTGTTTGTGTTTTCATGCGCTTTTTTTCGCATTCCATCTCCATATGTATGCAGCTTTGTAAATGTTGTCATCCCTTTCCTGCTGGCACACAGTGGCCTACTCTTCCAAAACGTGGAACGGTTTTCAACATGCACATAAGATGTTCTGCATGCGTTCACACATGGGACCTGGGTTTATAGTCTAATTTCAAGAATTTCAGGAGGAATGGAGTAGGCACTGATGTTACAACTCTAGGAGAAAATCCCCTGCAACAGACATCTTGGCGGTGTCTCAGACAAAAGCTGTGACTGTGAGCACACACACCAAGATAACCACCCATCCCACAAACCTAACATTCGTAAACTTGGCAGGCTCTAACACCTTGAGAGCAAGTCATTCATCTGTTGTCCAAAGCTTCCTCTCCTCTCCTCTCCTCCCTGCCTGCTACGCCTGTAGCCTGTCTACCACATGGAGGAGCAGTCACCCATCACCTCAGGGCTGGCTGGCTGTAGGGCTCTGGACCCCAAACTGGCTGTAGTGAGCAGATGCGGGGCTCCTTGTCTGCTAGTTAAAGAGACTGGTGGTACAGCACTAACGCCTTCTTTACCTTACCGCCGCAGTACATACAGGCCTGGTCTGGTGCAGCAGGGAATTGTCCCGAGCTTTTTGCTGCAGGTATAGGCAGGGGGCAGGATACACTGACAGGCTGTGACTGTTTGGCTTTTGGGTTGATAAAGTGTGGTTAGGGTGTGTTGATACTTTTTCTCCTCCGTGTGTGTGTGTGTGTGTGTGGTGTGTGTTGCGGTGTGTGTGGGGGTGGGGAGGAGGGAGGTGGTGGTGGTGGTTGTGGTAGTGGTGGTGTGTTTGTGTGTGTGTTTGTGCGCACGCAAGCGTGGTGCGTGCGTGCGTGCGCGCGCGCGCCGCGCGCGCGGCGTGTGTGTGTGTGTGTGTGTGTGTGTGTGTGTGTGTGTGTGTGTGTGTGTGTGTGTGCATGCACTTGCATGTGTGCAAACGTTGTACGTGTGTGTGTGTGTGCGGGGGGAGGGGGGGGATTGGTGTCAAACAATGAGAGAACTGGTACATGCTGACGGTTTCTGCCTTACTTTTTAGCAAAAAACCTCTCACATCCATGTGGACAATGATCAGTTACACCTGAAGGTGTGATCTGGTTGGTATCTGTCTGGTAATTGGATGAGCTGCGATTCCGTGTGGTTTTGGGGAGCAATTAGGCCTAAATGCCTGTGCTGTTCCACTAGAAGGCTGTTAAAAGCAAGGGATGACAGAACAGCTACATTCATGGTCGTGGCAATGATCTCGCTGCTGCTGCTGCTGCTGCTGCTGCTGCTGCTGATGGTGTGTGTGTGTGTGGGGGGGGGGGGGGGGTAGGTTGGTGGGGGGGTGGGGAGTGTAGTTTCCTATTTTGGAAAGTGATCATTTTGTAGCTAGATGATCGCAACCTCGATGGCTTACGTTGATTTAGATGGTTTTGTGTATGTATTTCCATGTACCCAAATAGGTGATTTTTTGGAATAAAGAATTTTAACTTTTTTTTTTTACTTCATCCATCCCCAATACCACCGCAGTGGTATCTCCCCACCTTAAATCCTGTATGCATTCTTATCTATGTGTGTAGTCGAGAGGGGCCTTTAAACTCAAATACACGCTGGCGATATTCTATGTTATAAATACACTCCCGAGTCAGACTAAAATTCTGAAGTAAAGGGGTGCGATGGCACGAAACACCCAAAAATATATGTTTCAGAAACCTTACGAAAAACAGAAAATACACAGTCCAACATTGATGAATCCACTTACTATCTAAACACCATGCGTGATGGATTTGAAGATATAATCATCACGCCAGTATTCGAACGTGACAAAGATTTTTTTTCAGTTTCTAAGTTTGGAATGTTTTGAATCAAAAAATGGTGACACAAACGCCATTTTAAAGCTTAAAACAGTGTGCAGCACTTAAGCAAAGCTATGCTGCAAATAGTGTGTAATGAATAGTTATTCACTAAAGTGCAGTACACCGTCATTTTATTTGAGTACCGAGCCCCGCACGTTTTCCCAAGTTTCTTTTCATTATCAACAAAATGTCGTGACCTTACTGGAACAAAAATAAGACACAATTTGAAAAGTGCCAACAACAACAACAACAAAGAATGCAGCGAAACATATATCAAGAAAAGGCAATCTTCTTACTCATTAAAAAAAAGTAACCTGAAAATGCGTACTTAACAAGCACTTTTAAAACAAGTTTTACATAGTCTAGTATCAAACATTTCGGGTTTTATCTATAAAATACCCCTCACCCCCAAAAAAAACAACAAACACACACACACACACAAATCCACGCGTGTGCGCCTTCCTGTCAATATCGTATGTGGACACATTCTCCTTAACTAATCCCTCTTAAGTAATTTCTTTCTCCAAAACCTACCATAGCAAATCACACAATGTAACTTGCTACCAAAATGGAGGTTTTTTTGCATATAGATGAAGTCTTTTATTTTATTTTTCGTTTCTTTATTCCTTTGGTTGATTTTTTAAAAAAAAAAGGCTTTCTTGTTTTTGTTTTGTTTGCTTGAGTGTTGGGAGTGTATGTGGGTAATAAATATTATCTTTATTATTATTTTTAAACTTATACAGTAAACTGTACGTTATTTATGTTTCTGGACCCTTTTCTGGGGTTCTGTGGTTTATACATATCATTTATTCAACAACAATAAGCAAACAATTAGTAAACATAAAAAGGTACCAGTTCATCCGCGGAGGGACATTAAGAAACGTTAATGTCTAAAAGATGCTTACACTAGCCAGTTTGGCTTTGTTTTTTCCTTTCATTAATGACATTTTATTTTCCTTTCCTCCGCCACCCATCCTTCACTCCAGCAACACAACATTATCTAGTCTCCTCCTTCCTTCCTTCCCCTATTTGGATGAAACTATAAACCGAGGCCCCTTGTGCGAACGCATGCAGAACATCTTGCGCACACGTTAACTCCTGTTCCGCTTTTCGAAAGAGTAGGCCATTGTGTGCCGGTGGGAACAGATGACAACATTTTCAAAACCGCATACACACGGGGACTGGGTGTAAAAAGGCACATGAGTGCTTATTCCATTATCCTCGGGAAAAAAAAGAAAAAATCTGAGCGCTTTGATTTGTTGCTTTACAAGATTCAGTGCTATATAAATTCCATACATTATTATTATTATTATTATTATTCCTCATTCTTTTCTCTGCAACCTTCCTCAACTCTCTCTAACCCCCTCTGCAAGCTCGCCTACGGACCTAATTCTGTCAATGAAAAAAAAACCCACCCCAAAGATAACAAATCACAAAATGTACCCTCCCCCCCAAAAAAAGAGCAGGAAAAAGATACATCAATTATCTACAGACTTTGGCTAGGGGAAAAAGGAATGAGTTGAAGAGAGGTGAGGGAGGTGGTAAAGGGAAGTAATTTCTTTCTCATTAACTTTTTGTTTTTTTGGTTCCGTTTTCTTCCACAAGCTATTTTGGGGCGCGGGTGGGGGGGGGGGGGGGGGGGGATGGATTTGTGGCTGTTTGACTTCAACTTTCGTTAGACTGGCATGGCAATTTTAAGAATTTTTTTCTGAATCTGCCTGTGTATTGTTTTATGTGGTCTTCGTTATTTTTCTCTCGTGAAACTGGTAGAATTATTTTCTTCCTTTGATTTCAGAAGCGTTATGAATGTTGTTTTTGTCGTTGGGGGTTGTTTGTTTGTTTTTGGGGGTTGCATTGCATTTTGTTGTTGCACTGGACACAAAAATAGTCGTTACAGGAGTCAGAACTTACCACGCCTGCACTTGGACATATAGGGCCTAAACACACACAAAGATACAGACACACACACACACACACACACACCGCGCGCGCGCCCAAACGCATACACTATTATGAATGCATAGATACCATATGCAAATACATTTTCCCAACAGCATGCACGCACGCCCCCGCACATACACACACAGGGATATTCCTTGCTATCACACGCCTGCAAAGTCATAATAAACATGTGGGAAGGAAGAGGTGTCATTTATTCTCTTTTTTTTTTAGGATAACGGAATAAGAACCCTTGTGCTTTTTTAACCTCCTCCCCAAGTCCCCGAATGCATACGGTTTTTGTTAATTTTGTCATCCGTTCCCACCGGTGCACAATGGCCTACTCTTCCCAAAAGCGGAGCAGGTTTTAGTGCGTTATGTGAAGGTAACGGACTTTCTGCAATCACTGGACTCAACCAGACCCAAAGAGTCAACATGGTCACGCTTATTCTCCATCTTCAAACTGTCCTAAACGCAAAGATAAAAGTGTCCCATAACTTATGTGGTCGTAGGGAGTGAGGCATCAGAGACCTCAGCTTCTCAAGGGGCCGGCATATTCAGGGCGGCGCCCATCTCCTCTCCCTCGGTGCGTTACCTTCCCTGACCCTAAACAGGCAGGTACTCATTTACAAGTGGGTGAACTGGGGGACTATACTGAAGCCAAGGCGCGCAAACGGTCACCCATCCAAGTGGTAACCACGCTCGATGCTGCTTAACCTTAGCTAGATGAAAGCGAGTGCTCTGACCACTGAGCTATCCCGTCCCAAACGTAGCTAACTACAACGAAGGCAGTTTTCAAGCTGCGGGCGAATAATTGAAAATGCGGAAAACCCACCTACTGCCTGCAAAGAGGAATGTGAATAGGCCTGATCGATGATGACTATGTTTACATTGTTAATGGATTCAGGGAGGAAAAGTGTACACAGCGGGCGGTGGGGAGATGAGATGAGAGGAGAGGAGAGGGTAAAATTGAATGAACAATAACGAACGAGCCAATAGTTCGATCTGGATTTCTTTTCGAAATAGTCCAGTTTGTCTGGTCGATAGTTAGAATGAAAAGTTGATCGTCAATAAGATACAAACTAGACACACACACGCGCGCACGCGCGCACGCACACACACATTACATGCGCGCACCCACACACACACACACGCGCGCGCACACACACTACAAACAAGCAGAGGGCAGGATGGGAAAAAAAGTTGTGTAAACTTAAATCTTTTATCCTCAATAAATATCATTTTGACTTCACTTACTTCACTACACACACACACACAAATAACACACACACACACACACACACACACACACACACACACACACACACACACACACACCACACACACACAGAGGAACAGACAGAGAGACAAATTTCACTTAATGAAGAACTACAGCATGGTGGGTTTTTTACGCCGTCGAACGCTCAGACAGCAACTACTGTTTGTCATAATTATGAGCGAAAATGCGTTGCGCTGCTGTTAAGCCCCTGACAAATCAGGCCCAGCACTTGCGACTGCGGCGTGGGAGAAATGTGTCATCCTTTTCAGTCTTTCTGGAAAGAAAAGCAGGACCATGGACCAAGAAGACAGAAAATAGACAAGAAGGAGAAAAAGAACAAGGTAGAAACACAGCAAAGATATAGAAAAGAGGGAATCCCTTGCACAGAATTTCCAGAAGGTGGGGGTGCTATTTATACTGACAAGGCCTCTGCAACTCTACGTGGGGAACAGCGTGTTTTAGTTACGCCTTTGTATAGATTTCCATGGTGTGCGTCCAGAGACTCAGTATTATTTGTTCAAAATTATCTTTATGGAATGTTCAATATAGCTGTC
>CM054136.1:77732122-77737122 GCA_028751875.1 Rapana venosa | reverse complement strand
CGAGGTACTTAAAAACAAATCATACACGCAAACTTCTCATTCAGTGTGCAATTTCAATCTCACAGTGATTCCCAGGAGGGAAGAGTGAGTCAGAGTGCACATTCTGGGAGACCCCCAGAGTGTTAAGCTGGGGAACGCACAACAACAACAACAACAACTTTAAAATGGCCCTGACATGGATCCCACAAGAGATGCAATCCCCCCACCACTTCACCAAATGATAAAATTGACCAACTAAAAAAAAAAAGTGAAGCATTCCATCACATATTTTGTACAAATCCTCTCCAATGATATTAATGAATAAGAAACTGTTTTACAGAGTGGCTGCCTATATGTTTACTGTCACGCTTTTTGCCCCGTATCTGTCATGTGAATGATTGCTACTGCCCGCACCTAAGGTAAAGGTGTCCCATCACCTATGTGGTCGTAGGGGAGTGAGGCATCAGAGACCTCAACCTCTCAAGGGGCCAGCACATTGAGGGCGGCGCCCATCTCCTCTCTCTCTCCCTCACTGCTTAACCTTCCCTGACCCTTAAAAGGCAAGTACTCATTTACAGCTGGGTGAACTTGGGGACAGTACTGAAGCCAAGGCGCGCAAACGGTTACCCATCCAAGTGGTAACCACGCTCGATGCTGCTTAACCTTGGCTGGGGGAAAGCGAGTGCTCTGATTGCATCTTCGATAATGGTCTGTATCTTTTAACATTTGAGAAAGGACACAACAAATAAAAGAAAAAATCAAACGTACCATCAATACTTTCATTACGATAAAAAAAAATCCTATGGGTTCAAATCGCACAGTAAAACTTAACGAACACATTAATAAAAGAAACTCAACTGTATCATCAATACTTCCATTACGATCACACAAAAAATACATCTATGTGTTCAATTTGTAAAGTAAAAAAAAAAGGATCAGAAAAAATGCCTCATTGATTCTGATAGTAATCAAATCAAAGTAATAGCATGATAATATCAAGTGCAAGTCTCCGCCAGCACACAACAACAACACCTACACAACATCAATCAGCGATATTGGTAGGGGGAAAATAAACATTTGTGGTACATGCTTTCCAACTGATTGGAATACCAGGCATTCTTCTTTCTTTCTTGTTGTTGTTGTTGTTGTTGTTGTTGTTCTTCTTCTTCTTCTTCTTCTTCTTCTTCTTCTTCTTCTTCTTCTTTCTTCTTCTTCTTCTTTTTTTCTTCTTCTTCTTCTTCTTCTTCTTCTGTTTCTTCTTCTTCTTCTTCTTCTTCTTCTTCTTCTTCTTCTTCTTCTTCTTCTGCGTCAAACGCTCAGACAGCAACTATTCTTGTCTGTCATATGTTAAAAAAATGCGTTGTTGCGCTGCCGTTAAGCCACTGACAAATCAGGCCCAGCGCATCCGACTTGGCGTGTTGAGAGTAACTTTGTCTTTTAAGTCTTTCTGGAGGAAAAAAAAAAGGCAGAAGAATGGACCAAGCAGGCAGACAAAATAGACAAGAAGAAGGTTGACAGGAAGAAAAAGGAACAAGGCAGAAACAAAAGAGAGGGATAGAAAAGAGGGAATTCCTAACACAGAACTTCCAGAAGGTGGGGATGCTATTTCTACTGACAGCCCCCCCCCCCCCCCCCCCGGCGTCTCCTTGAGGAGGGGGGAGGGAGGTTGAGTCATGCTGAACTTAACATCTCTCGTTGGTAATATCTGAACGACAATTATGTCCAATAATATTTGGCATATTATACCTTGGAGGCAGCTCTCCCACTACGTACACATCGAAATTTTTGTTTCTTCGGGAACATTACATGCCACGTGGCCAACACTATGCTTTTCTGATGATCATCTCCTCCGCTCCCCACCCTCTCCGTCTCCCTCTCTCATAAGGGCCGGGGACAGGATGTTAAAAAAAAGAAGCTCATGAGTGCTTATTCATAATCCTCGAAATAAAAGAATTTGATTGATTGATTGATTGATTTGGACATAATCAATATTCTATTATTATTGATTGATTGATTGATTGATCTGGACTCAATCAATATTGTATTACTATTATTGATTGGTTGATTTGGACTCAATCAATATTCTATTACTTTTATTGATTGATTGATTGATTGATCTGGACTCAATCAATATTCTATTACTATTATTGATTGATTTGGATTGGTTAATCTGGACTCAATCAATATTCTATTACTATTATTGATTGATTGATTGATTGATTGATCTGGACTTAATCAATATTCTATTACTATTATTGATTGATTTGGATTGATTTGATCTGGACTAAATCAATATTCTATTACTATTATTGATTGATTAGTTGATCTTGACTCAATATTCTATTATTATTGATTGATTGATTGATTGATTGATTGATCTGGACTCAATCAATATTGTATTACTATTATTGATTGGTTGATTTGGACTCAATCAATATTCTATTACTTTTATTGATTGATTGATTGATTGATTGATTGATCTGGACTCAATCAATATTCTATTACTATTATTGATTGATTTGGATTGGTTAATCTGGACTCAATCAACATTCTATTACTATTATTGATTGATTGATTGATTGATCTGGACTCAATCAATATTCTATTACTATTATTGATTGATTGATTGATTGATTGATTTGGACTCAATCAATATTCTATTACTTTTATTGATTGATTGATTGATTCATCCGGACTCAATCAATATTCTATTACTATTCTTGATTGGTTGATTTGGACTCAATCAATATTCTATTACTTTTATTGATTGATTGATTGATTGATTGATCTGGACTCAATCAATATTCTATTACTATTATTGATTGATTTGGATTGGTTAATCTGGACTCAATCAACATTCTATTACTATTATTGATTGATTGATTGATCTGGACTCAATCAATATTCTATTACTATTATTGATTGATTGATTGATTGATTGATTGATCTGGACTTAATCAATATTCTATTACTATTATTGATTGATTTGGATTGATTTGATCTGGACTCAATCAATATTCTATTACTATCATTGATTGATTGGTTGATCTGGACTCAATATTCTATTATTATTGATTGATTGATTGATCTGGACTCAATCAATATTCTACTTCTATTATTGATTGATTTATTTGGACTCAATCAATATTCTATTACTATTATTGATTGATTGATTGATTCATCCGGACTCAATCAATATTTTATTACTATTATTGACTGATTGATTGATCTGGACTCAATCAATATTCTATTACTATTATTGATTGATTGAAAGATTAATCTGGACTCAATCAATATACTATTACTATTTTTGATTGATTGATTGATTGATTGATCTGGACTCAATCAATATTCTATTACTATTATGGTCCTCTCTGTGCATCTATTTTCTCCCTCTGTCTCTGTCTGTCTGTCTGTTTCTTTCTTTCTTACCACGTCAAAGAATTGGAGGTTTTACTTTATTTTCCTTTTATCCTTATTTATTTCCCCTTCGTGTGTGTGTGTGGTGTGTGTGTGTGTGTGTGTGTGTGTGTGTGTGTGTGTGTGTGTGTGTGTGTGTGTGTGTGTGTGTGTTGTGTGTGTGTGTGTGTGTGACATTCACCTTAAATGTATTCAAGTCGGTGGCCTTAACATTCAAAATGGTAGAATCGGTTCTCCCTCTCTCTCTCTCTTTCTCTCTTTCTTTCTTTGTACTTTCTTTCTTTCTAGCCTCCAGAAATGATTTGTGTCTTTGCTTTATTTTCTTTCAATTTAAATTGCTTTTCAAGTGGGTGGCCTGGCATAAAAATTCGTAGAGTTGCCTATCTCTCTCTTTCTCTCCCCCTCTCTCTCTATTTCTTAATTTCTTTCTTTCTTTCCTTTTTGCCCCATGAAAGAATTTTTGCTTTATTTTCTTTTCACTTTTACTTGTTTTCCCCTTGATTTGTGTGTCTGCTGCTTTCACCTTAAATGTTTATAGGTCTGTGGCCTGACATTAAGATTTGTTTTGTCGGCGTGCTCTCTGTCTCTCCCCCCCCCCCCCCCTCCCTCTCTCTCTCTCTTTCCCCCCCCCCCCCCCTCCTCCTCTCTTTTCTGTCCTACTGTTCCCACGCCGCTCATTATTTTTTTTTTAAATCTCTCTGCCCCAGACCTACCCCTATTCCTTATGTAGCATCCTCAGAATCGGAGGTTCAAAAAGGGAGCCCTTCAATGTCACGCCTCCACAGGGCCACCAACCAGAGGAGGCCCCGCACTACTGCCTGGGTCACGCTTGGCAGCGTTCAGGTGGTGCCCGTTCTGAAGTAGGGTTCGCAGGACACCACCTACTTAGGCCCCTCACGACAGTCCTTCGGATGAGACTATAAACCGAGGCCCCGTGTGCGAACGCACGCAGAACATCTTGCGCGCACGTTAAATCCTGTTCCGCTGTTCGAAAGAGTAGGCCATTGTGTGCCGGTGGGAACAGATGACAAAATTTAGAAAAAACCGCATACACACGCATAAATTTTTAAAATTATATTTTTTTATAAAAAGTCATCTGAGCGCTTTTATTTGTTGCTTTACAAGATTCAGCGCTATATAAATTCCATACATTATTATTATGCAAGCAGAACATCTTGCGCACACATTAAATCCTGTTCCGCTTTTCGAAAGAGTAGGCCATTGTGTGCCGGTGGGAACAGATGACAAAATTTACAAAACTGCATACACACGAGTTCTGGATGTGTGAAAAAAAAGCACATGAGTGCTTATTCCATTATCCTCGATATTTATAAAAAAAAATTATCTGAGCGCTTTGATTTGTTGCTTTACAAGATTCAGCGCTATATAAATTCCATACATTATCATTATTATTATTATTATTAATTGCTCAGTCACGGAGCACGTTCCGCCAACGACCCTCTCGATCTCCGGCCCGTGAACCTCTCCGACCCTGAAGGCTTTGACACAAACAACCACACCACAGAAGGTGTTTGGGGGAAAACAACCCGAAAGTGAGGTCGCCCACCGTGAAACCAGAGCAACTGGGACCCCACCGACTC
>CM054136.1:77704622-77727122 GCA_028751875.1 Rapana venosa | reverse complement strand
TCTCTCTCTCTCTCTTTCTCTCTCTCTTTCTCTGTGCGTGCGTGCGTGAATGGTCTTACGCTTACACAGAGCCTATAGAATAAGTGAAAAAGATTAACAATGCCGCTCATGTATAGGTAGATAGGCACATGTATCTGAACAAGATTTATACTAAACCATTAAATCAAGTAATATATATATATATATATATATATTCTATAAATATATATGATATATATACATATGTACTTGATATATATAATTATATGCACTTTATATTATATATATATATATATATATATATATATATATATATATATATATATATATATATATATATTAGTTCTGGTAAACGGAAAATGACTTTCAGTCACAACCATCGGCGACATTGTTTCATCCAGTACCGGGCACTAGTAATCTGTATAATGCTAAAATCATCATCAGTCCCGTGACCTTGGCGGTCGTGGGGGAGACACGAAAGACGATGCCGTGGTAAGCCTCCTCCATCCATCTCGGTCATCGGCTCTGCGCAGTAGTGCCGAGTCATTCATCCTGGTCCATTCTCTGATGTTGTCCATCCATGACTTGTTCTGTCTTCCCCTCCTTCTGCCACCTTCGAGTGTTCCCTGCAGTACTGTTTTGGGCAGAGTGTTGTGGCGGGTGACGTGGCCGAACCATGTCAGCTTTTTCTTCTTGACGATGGTGAGAAGGGGTTCCTGTGGACCTGCCAGCCGTGTTATTTGGCTCTTGACAAATTCATTGGTCTTTCGTTCTCTCCAGGATATGCCCAGTAGTTTTCTATGGCATTTTGTTTCGAATGATTGGATTCGCTTTGCTGTTTCAGCAGTCAATGTCCAGGTTTCACTTCCGTACAGCAGGATCGACTGAATTAGGGCTTTGTAGAGCTTTAGTTTGATTGGGAAACTGATCTCTTTACTTTTCCATATGGTGGTGAGTTTTGTCATGGAAGATGTTGCCATGGCTATTCTGACTTTGATTTCTGTCGTCGATCGCCCGTCCTTTGTGAGTGTAGCGCCGAGGTATTTAAAAGCGTCTACCTCCTCCAGTTGTTGGCCGTTCATGTAAATTTTAGCGGTGGCATTGCTCGTGCTGTTCACAAGTACTTTACTTTTCTCCGAGCTCACCTCCATCCCATATGCTCCAGCTCTGTTCTCAAGTCTGGTCGTAAGATCTTGCAGCTCTGTGTTACTTCCGCCCATGAGGTCAATGTCATCGGCAAACCGTAAGTTGTTGAGGGGTCTGCCGCCAATGGAGATGGTAGAGTTGAAGTCATGTAGGGTCTCTCTCATAATGTTTTCCAAGAACAGATTGAACAGGACTGGAGATAACAGGCATCCTTGTCGGACCCCAACTGTAGTTTTGAAGTAGTCTCCGACCTGATTGTTCAGAAGGACTGCACTGCTTGCGGTGTTGTATAGTGCTTGAATGGTTTGCACTAGTCCTTCTTCAATGCCAAACATTCTGAGGACCTGCCACAGGCCTTCGTGCCATACTCTGTCAAAAGCCTTCTTGAAGTCGATGAAGTTGTGGAACAGGTCTCTCTGATGTTGAAGATGTTTTTCCATCATGATGTGGCAGTTAAAAATCTGTTCGATTGTGCTCCTGCCTGCCCTGAACCCAGCTTGTTCCTCTGCAAGGTGTTCTTCTGCCTCCTTCTTGAGTCGATTCAAAATAACTTTGAGCATGATCTTGCTGGCGTGGCTGATGAGGCTGATTGTTCTATAGTTTTGGCATTGGCGTAAATTCCCCTTCTTGGGCAGGGGTATGATGAGTGATTGTGTCCATTCTGTTGGCCACTGTTTTGTCTCCCAAATCTTCTGACAGATAGCTGTAACATATGTGATGACTGTTTCGCCACCATGCTTGAGCAGCTCTGCTGGTATATTGTCTGCTCCTGGGGACTTTCCTACTGGTAAGCTGCGGATGGCTTCTTCCACTTCTTCCCTCAGTATAGGTAATGGCGAGGGTGCTCTTGATGTTGCTGCTTTCTCTTCTATTATGCTCTTGTCAGGTTGTATTGGGTAGTTGTACAGTTCTTGACAATATTCAGACCACCTGTTCAATGCAGCTGAGCTTTCTGTGAGGAGGTTTCCGGAGCTGTCTTCAATGACTGATGATTTGGTTTGAAGTGGTTTTGTGAGTTTTTTCAGGGTGTCGTATGCTAAAATAAAAGCAGTATAAAACTCCTAGCAAAACGTAACTGTGCTTGTTAGTACTCTTACTTTGCTCGCTCTCTCTCTCTCTCTCTCTCTCTCTCTCTCTCTCTCTCTCTCTCTCTCTCTCTCTCTCTCTCTCTCTCTCTCTCTCTCTCTCTCTCTCTCTCTCTCCCTAGTCACGTACACAGGCACTTATGTCCTGAAAGGCTTTAGTGGAATGGTAAACAAACAACAAAGCGTATTATGGCTTCAACCTCTTGGACCCATTATTAAAAGACTGCAGACAAAGAACTGGTTACTGTAGACTGTCTACACGCTCACCACTCTGTGTTCAGCAAGCTACATGCCTGTTCACTGCACCCTTAGCTTCCTAAGGATTCGTTCCTTCGTTCGGGGCGTTGCACTAATGATACTCTCTGACTAGGAGACTTGACTCGCACAGTTCTTATGTGCTGCAGCCCTGGGGGCTAGTTGGCCTTTGGAGAACACCTCCAACGCTGACTGTCCTTATGCCCACTTGGCCGAGAGAGTGGGGATGTACTGTGGGCAAGGCATCTCCACTATAATCAAATTTCTGCCCAATTTCCGAACCATCAGCTGCCTCCTCTGCTGTTTTGGAGGTCATCGTCGAACACGACGGACAAAACATACAAACATACTAATGATACTGTTTATGAATCGAGGCTTTCCAGCCAGAATGGTGTATCTCGACTACATGAATAGTATACAAATATACCATTCTGGCTGGAAACCCTCGAAATTGGGCATGTATGCAAGTGGACGGGACGGGATCAGAGCACTCGTTTTCCCCGGCTAAGGTTAAGAAAACAGCATCGAGCGTGGTTACCACTTGGATGGGTGACCGTTTGCGCACCTTGGCTTCAGTACAGTTTCCCAGCTCACCCAGCTGTAAATGGGTGCCTGCCCTCTTTAGGGTCAGGGAAGGTAAAGCAGCGAGGTAGAGGATATGGGCGCTGCCCTGAATGTGCTAGCCCCTTGAGAAGCTGAGGTCTCTGATGCCTCACTCCCCTACGACCACATAGGTTATGGGACACCTTCAAAATTTTTTTATGCAAGTGGGCCTTTAATTATGTGGCCTTTTTTCTTTCTGTGTTATAACTCCTTTTGCTAGGATTTTATATTTTATCTGAGTTCCCTCACTCATGGTTTAAAAGTACAATTTAGATCGTCTCTCTTGCATGCGTTCAGATCCCTAAACAAAAAGCCCCAGAACCTACTTTCACAGAGAGATAGATAGATAGGTAGGACATACGTAGACACACACACATTTGACTTGATTTGACGAATACTTTATCCTCTCAAAAATAGAGAAATTTAAAAAATGCGTACTATGTGCATGCATGCATGCATACATACATACAAACACACATACATACATACATACATACACCCATGCATGCATACATGCATGCATGCATACGTGCGTACATACATAGACAGACAGACAGACAGACAGACAGACAGACATAGATAGATAGATAGATAGATAGATAGATAGACAGACAGACAGACGGACGGACGGACGGACGGACGGACGGACGGACGGACAGACAGACAGACAGACAGACAGATAAATAGATAGATAGATAGATAGATAGATAGATAGATAGATAGATAGATAGATAGATAGATAGATAGATAGATAATTGCATGCATACATACACACACAATACCACTTATAGCGAAAAGACGTTAAATCCAAAAAAGGAACACACGCACACACACGCACCCCCCTTCCTATCGACCTACCTACCGACCTACCTACTTACTTCTCTACTTACATCCATCCATCCACACATACCTACATGCCTACATCCAGACACACATGCAAGCATCCATACATACATCTATCCATCCATCCATCCAACACACATATATCCATCCATCCATCTATCCTTACACAATCTATCCATCCAATCCATCCATCCATACACACATCCATCCATCCATCTATACACACATCTATTCATCCATCCATCCATCCATACACACATCTATTCATCCATCCATCCATCCATACACACATCTATCCATCCATCCATCCATCCATCCATCCATCCATACACACATCTATCCATCCATCCATCCATCCACACATCTATCCATCCATACACACATCTATCCATCCATCCACATATCTACCCATCCATCCATCTATACATCCATCCATCCATACACACATCCATCCATCCATACATCCATACACACATCCATCCATCCCTAAACGTAAAGGGTGAAGGGTAGGAGAAGTCTACATTCAGAACGTTCCAGCAGCCCATGCCTCACCACAGAGTCCACCAGTAAGAGAGTAGACTGAGTGAGGACGCCTCTCCACACCTTACATGACAGTCTGGAGCCAGGCAAGTAAGCAGTCTGCTGAATCCTTCACATGGCTACATAGCTGTCTGTCTGCGGGCGCCGTGTCACATCACTTATGTTTTTTAAAAATATTTATTTGTATTTATTTATTCTTTTTATTTCGAGGATAATGGAATAAGCACTCATGTGCTTTTGTTTTACATCCAGTCCCCGTGTGTATGCAGTTTTGTCATCCTTCCCCTCTGGCACACAATGGCCTACTGTTCTGAAAAGTGGAACGGGTTTTAACGTGTGCGCAAGATGTATTGCGTGCGTTTGTACACGGGACCTCGGTTTATAGTCTCATCCGAAGGACTTTTGTGGGGAGTAGAGTCGGCACTGATGTTAGCTCCAGAGGAAAAATCCTCTTGAACGAGATTGGAACCCGGGTCAGCAGATTACGAGCGCATCGCTCTAACCACCAGGTTATCCCGTCTCGTCCATCACCACCATCCACTTAATTATGTGTGTGCGTGCGTGCGTGTGCGTGCGTGCGTGCGTGAGTAACCCACAGACCTTCCTCATTTGTCGTTCTTTGGAGAAATTATCACTTTTTTTCCTTTTTCTTTTTGCCTCTACTTGTCTTATCAAAACACTGCTACATCCACATTAAAGGTTGTGTGTGTGTGTGTGTGTGTGTTTCTATGTGTAGTCTGTTGATTCCAATTCCTTTATGTTGTGGATAATGAATAATCACTCGTATCCTTTTCTTTTTCTTTACATCCAGACCCCATGTGCATGTGGTTTTGTAATTTTGTCATCCATTCTCACCGGCACATAATGGTCTACTTTTCCAAAAGTGGAATAGATTATAATGTGTGGTGCAAGTGTTATGTATGCATTTGCTATACGGAATCATAGTTTTCGGTCTCATCTAAAGGACTTTCGGTGGAATGAAGTTGGCAGTGATGTTAACTCTAGTGAAAAAATTCCCTTTGAATGGGCATCTCAATTATGTTGTGTGTGTGTGTGTGTGCGCGCGCGTGCGCGCGCGCGCGCGCGCGTGTGTGTGTGGTGTGAGGAATAGAGAATAGTGTTGTAGGAATTCCCTCTTTTCCATCCCTCTCTTTATTTCTACCTTGTTCCTTTTACTTCCTGTCACTACCTCCTTCCTGTACTAGTCATCCACCCTTTGTCCATTTCCTGCAGTTTTGTTTGTTTTTCCACAGAAAGACTTCAAGAAGTTACATTTCTCTACCCAACCCAAAGGTGGATACGCTGGGCCAGTATTGTCAGGAGCTACCGAGATGGGAAAACCAAAGACTGAATTGCTACATACGAAGACAATAGCTGCAAGGTACTGAGCGTTACGACAAACACAAAGAAGGAGGGGAGGAGAGAAAAGAGAAGAGAGAAGAAGAAAAACATGAAGGAGAAGGAAGAAAAGAAGAAGAAGAAATCGAAAAGGAAGGAAGAAGAAGAAAAGAGAAGAAGAAAAGAAAAGAACGAACTAAGAAAGAAAAGAAGCACGCCAAGAATCCGAGAACAAGAAGAAGAGGAGAGAGAGTATAAGAGCGAGACAAGAGCAAGATGTAAAAAGAAGCAAGGAGACCCGAAAAGAGCCAAAAAAACAAGAACAAAAGAAAGAAGAAGAAGTATCGCCAGCGTAGAGGAAGAAGAGAGGAGGAGGAGAGAGGAGGAGGAGAGGAGAGAGAAAAAGAAGAAGAGAGAGAGAGAGAGAAGACACAAGAACAAAAGAACAACAAAAAAAAGAAACAGATGGAAGAGGAGAAGAAGAAAGAAAAGAAAAGAAGAAACAAAAAGAAAAGAAGAAGAAGAGAAGAAACAACAAAAAAACAACAACAACAACAACAACAACAACAACAACAGCACCACCACCACCAATAACAACAACATTCCGCCAGCGTTAACGGCTATCGCTGCCAAACGTTTAGAGGCTGACTTCAAGCTATAAGTAAGCAATCAATCGCCTTGCCCAAACAAACCCTTACCAGCCACGGCCATCTTTCTTTCCCACACGTCCGTTCCTGTATCTGCAGCTGGCCCCCATCCTTTCTGTGGTCTAGGCCAACAGGTAAGCTAAACGTTTATAACAAGCCTGTACCTCTCACAGGTGTGTATGTTACTCTCCACCTGACCCTCTAAAGGAGCTACTGTACACCCCACCCTCTCTCTCTCTCTGTCTCTCTCTCTCTCTCTCTCTCTCTCTCTCTCTCTCTCTCTCTTCTCTCTTCCCATACAGTGTTATTTTTAGGCAGCAATAAATTTGTTAGCCTAGCGAGAGAGCGAGCGAGCGAGAGAGAGAGAGAGAGAGAGAGAGACAGACAGACAGACAGACAGACAGTCTGTCGTTCCAATATGGTCTAAACACTGATGCTATTTATATTGACAGGCCCACTGAGGAAGAGGGGCGGGGGGAGGGGGGGAAGGGGGGAGGAGAGGGTGGACATAGTATACAAAAAGTTGATAGGGGTGACTGGATAGCCTAATGGTTAGAACGTTGCGCTCGCAATCTGACCCGGGTTCGAATCCCGTTCAAGGGGACTTTTCCTCTGGAGTTAACATCAGTGCCGACTCCACTCCCCCTAAAAGTTATTCGGATGAGACTAGAAACCGAGGTCCCGTGTGCGAACACAAGCAGAACATCTTGCGCACATGTTAAAAACCTGTTCCGCTTTTCGGAAGAGAAGGCCAGAGTGTGCCGGTGGGAACGGATGACAAAAATTGACAAAACTGCATACACACGGGGACTGTATGCAAGAAAGCGCATGAGTGCTTATTCCATTATCCTCGATATAAAAATAAATATGTAAATAAATAGATAAACAGGTTGGCTGTTGTGTCAAGTACTGCTGGAATACTGGCGTTTTTAGTCTGGCTCATCAATAATCATTTTGTATTTTGCGGTCTGTGTTCTGAAAATAAAACTGCACGAATATTTATTGTATTTGTTAGTGCATTGATTAAGTTTGAAATAAGAATATCTACTGTACCTGCATGTGTATGCGCGAATGTACACGTGCATGCGTGCGTGTATGCATTTACGCGTGCGTATCTCTGTACACTGCATACGTAGGTATGCATTATGTGAGTGTGCGTGTGCAAAAAACAGGTGGTAACGAGGCATTATTGCCCAGATTTCTGGCAATGAGAGAAAAAGACAGGAGGAGAAAAGAAACCTATCCCCACCCCCACCCCAACCCCCCCCCCCTCCCCCTCTCCTCCTCTCTCTCTCTTCTCTCTCTCTTCCTCTCTCTCTCTCTTCTCCTTCTCTCTCTCTCCTCTGTGTCCAGCACATTCTAGCAGCACGTGCAGTCTGTAAGCCCCTAGCCCTGTCTGCCTGTAAACTTTCCTTGAGGCTGTTTACGTGAAAGGAAATGAGCCTGCAGGTGGTAGTGGCAGGTGAAAGCTCTTCCCTTCCCTTCCCTTCCTTTCCCTCTCCCTGATCTTAACGCCTCTGGGGTATGTTGGAGTGTTGCAGGCATTTTGGCCTAATCAATTATGAAGGCTCAGCTTTTAGTCAGACAAGACTGCTGGAGGTGGGAATAGTGGCAGCTGAAAACACGTCTGTAGTTTGTAGGTACCATTCCTCTGCTAACAGAGCATCTTTTGTTCTGTCCTGGTAGCAGTTCATGGTTGTTGATATACTATAGTATGCATTGCCAAAGCATCTTTGTTCTGTTCTGTTGCTAAAGTATCTTTGTTCTGCGCTGGTAGCAATTCATGGTTGTTGATATACTAAAGTATGCATTGCTAAAGTATCTTTGTTCTGTTGTGGTAGCAGTTCATGGTTGTTGATATACTATGTATGCATTGCTAAAGTATCTTTGTTCAGTGCTGGTAGCAATTCATAATTACATGTACTGATATACTATGTATGCATTGCTTAAGTATCTCTGTTCTGTGCTGGTAGCAGTTTACGGTTGTTGATATACTGTGTATGCATTGCTAAAGCATCTTTGTTCTGTTGTGGTAGCAGTTCATGGCTGTTGATATACTATGTATGCATTGCTAAAGCATCTTTGTTCTGTTCTGGTAACAGTTCATGGTTGTTGATATACTATAGTATGCATTGCTTAAGTATATTTGTTCTGTAATGGTAGCAGTTCATGGCTGTTGATATACTATGTATGCATTGCTAAAGTATCTTTGTTCTATAATGGTAGCAGTTCACGGTTGTTGATATACTATGTATGCATTGCTAAAACATCTTTGTTCTGTAATGGTAGCAGTTCATGGCTGTTGATATACTATGGGTGCATTGCTAAAGTATATTTGTTCTGTAATGGTAGCAGCTCATGGTTGTTGATATACTATGTGTGTATTGCTTAAGTATCTTTGTTCTGCGCTGGTAGCAATTCATGGTTGTTGATATACTATGTGTGCATTGCTAAAGTGTCTTTGTTCTGTAATGGTAGCAGTTCATGGCTGTTGATATACTATGTGTGTATTGCTAAAGTATATCTGTTCTGTGCTGGTAGCAGTTCATGCTTATATGTATGTACTGCTTAAGTATCTTTGTTCTGTACTGGTAGCAGTTCATGGTTGTTGATATACTATAGTATGCACTGCTTAAGTATCTTTGTTCTGCACTGGTAGCAATTCATGCTAAATGATGTACTAAGCATTGCTAAAGTATATGTGCTCTGCACTGGTAGCTGTCCATATTTACTGTTGAACTATCATGTGTTTGTTATGCTAAAAAATAAATATGCTATTTGATTAGGAAACTACAAAAGAATAGAAATAAATGTCACAAAAATCTAAGAATTTAGAAAGAACCGAAAATAGATATCACAATAGCTAGCATTTGCCCTTTAAGCGACATTTAGTTTTTGAGCTTATGTTGCTGCTGAGAAATATCATTTCATCACAATTTTCTTCTTATTTCAAAAAGTTTTCAATGATAACAACATCGCATAATGTACAAACCTAGGCAGACTTTTATCGTTTGTCTTGATGGTAATACAATTTTCCTCCCCTGTGGGTATGTCCGGGGCTTGTCAGTATAAACAGCATCCCCACCTTCTGGAAAATCTGTACCAGAAATTCCCTTTTTTCCTTCCCTCTCTTCGTTTCTGCCTTGGTTTTTTTTCTTTCTTCTTGTCACCCCCTTCTTGACTATTTTCTGCCTTCTTGGTCCATTCTCCTGCCTTTTTTTCCGAGAAAGACTTAAAAGAAAACAATTGTCTCCCACGCCGAAGTTGGATGTGCTAGGCCTGACTCGTCAAGCGCATAATAACGGCAGCGCGACGCATTTTCGCTCATATGACAGACAACAATAGGTTCTGTCTGAGCGTTCGACGTAGGAGTACAATTTCTCTGCTGTGAAACATAGCAGATAAAAACAAGTTACTGTTGAAGATTGATCTCAAAAGGATGCAGAACTTCTAGAACGAGAACAAAAAATGTAGCCTTATATGCCTCAAGTGTATGCTTTTTATACTCAGTCAAAAACATCGACGAACAAAAGACCTACAAAAGTTGAAGGAAGTGTCCTTATGGAAAAACTCCAGCCCCAAAAGAGCATTATAAAGCTTTGATTTTTACATGCACTGGATACAAACCAGTCAAAGCATTTCATTTCTCTCTGTCTCTCTGTCTTTCTCTCTCTCACACAAACACGCTCACACACATATATACATACATACATACATACATACATACATACATACATACATACATACACACATACATACATACATACATACATACATACATAGGGCCTACATACATACATACATACATACATACATAGGGCCTACATACATACATACATACGCACACACAGGTAACACAAACAGGAAAAGCAGAGAATTAACGAAGAAACGGATTGATCAGTCATTAAATACGCAGTCAGTTGAAAGACATTTCCTTCAGTAAGACTTCCTGATTAATTCTGTATACACAACACTCGGCCCTCTGGAACCCCTTTGATGGCCTTGTTTGTCTTCTTCTTCTCTTTCCACCCTTCACAAGGGTATGGATGGAGAGACAGACAGATAGAGGGAAGGTGAAACAGAAGGACACAGAGAGAGAGAGAGAGAGAGAGAGAGAGAGAGAGAGAGAGAGAGAGAGAGGGGGGGGGGGGCAGTGAGAGAGAGAAACAGAGAGAGAGGGGGAGGATAGGGGGAAGAGAGAGGAGGGGGAGGGAGAACAGAGTACACACAGAGCGCAGAGAGAGAGAGAGAGAAGAGAGAGAGAGATAGATAGAGAGAAAGAGAGAGAGAGAGAGAGAGAGAGAGGAAGGGGGAACAGAGTGAGAGGAGGAACACAGAGAGAGAGAGACAGACAGAGACAGACAGACACAGGCGGAACACAGAAACTGAGACAGAGAGAGACTAATGTGTAACAGGGAGAGAGACAGAGACCGAGGTGGAACAGAGAGTGAGAGAAAGAGGCAGAGACAGACATACAGACAGACAGAGATAAAGAGTTGCTCTGCTTTGTTCTCCCAACAGCTCGGTTGAACGCCCTGTGATAAGATAAGCCGTCCTAGCATTTCATGTGCTTTAGCAGAATAGTACACTGTCCTACCTCTCCCTATACCTTTCCCTGCCCAAGAGCTTCTCTTCTCTCTTTCGCTTATTCTTTTATATCGAGGATAATGCAATAACCATTATGTGCTTTTTTTTTACATCCAGTCCCCGTGTGTATGCAGTTTTGTACATTCTGTCATCTGTTCCCACCAGCACACAATGGCCTACTCTTACGAAAAGCGGAACAGGATTTAGCGTGTGCGCTAGATGTTATGCGTGCGTTCGCACACGGGGCCTCGGTTTATAGTCTCATCCGAAGGACGTTTGGGGAGAGTGGAGTCTGCACTGATGTTAACTCCAGGGGAAAATATCCCCCTTGAACGGGAATCGAACCCGGGTTGTCAGATTGCGAGCGCAATGTTCTGACCACTAATCACCCCCTTCATTCTCCGCTCTATCTTTGTAATTAATAACACACATCACCTTTCGATAGGAAAACAAAGACCAGTTGTGGCCCTGTCATAGTAGTACGATCGAGCGTGGTTACCAATTGGATGGGGGACCGTTTGCCGCCTTGGCTTCAGTACAGTTCACCCAGTTCACCCGGCTGTAAATAGGTACCTACCCTCTTTTAGGGTCAGGGAAGGTAAAGCAGCGAGGGGGAGGAGATGGGCGCCGCCCTCAATATGCTGGCTGGTCCCTGGAGAAGCTGAGGTTTCTGATGCCTCTCTCCCCTACGACCACGTATGTTATGGGACACCTTTGCCTTTGCCTTTACAGTAGTGTGGCTGTCATAAAACCATTCACTGCATGCAGCCTTTCACAAGTGCTGTGGTTTTATAGGATTGGTGAATCATCACCAGCCAAGTAAGTGTCCGATGTTACGCCGCAAGCATGAAGAGAATCTTCCACTCGCTGTGACATGTCTTTGTAAAAAAAAAAAAAAATTGATAACTAGGCTCTAGCTCTTTTCTGGCCCACGTGTTCGGAATTCTCTTCCAACGTCAGACGCGTGAATAGACGTTAAACTGAAGATCTCTCTCTCTCTTCCAACGAAGTTAGGTAAAGGTAAGAGTGTTCCAGTAACCTATGTGGTCGTAGGGGAGCGAGGTGTCAGAGACCTCAGTTTCTCCAGGGGCCAGCATTATTGAGGGCGGCGCTCATTTCCTCTCCTTCGCTGCTTTACCTTTTCTGACCCTAAAGAAGGGTAGGTATTCATTTAAAGCTGGCTGAACTGGGGGACTGAGAGAGAGAGAGGAGAGAGAGAGGGAGAGAGAGAGAGTGAGTGTGTGTGTGTGTGTGTGCGCGCGCGCGTAATTGCCCTTCATGGGTTGATTAAAGTATTTTTGGCTGGACTTTATTGTTTTATTTTACTCTTTTATATCGAAGATAATGGAATAAGCACTTACGTGCTTTTTTACATCCAGTCCCCGACTTGACTTGACTTGACACTGACTGTTTGACTGTCAACATTCTTGCTTCCTTACAATACACCATTCTGAAAAATATGCACATATCTTTCAATACAAGGTCTCTTCAGCAGGCAAAGCCACGCATCTTACTCAAAGCAAGATGACCCCACAAACAAATCTTATCGCTAGTACTATCCATGATGGCTACTTTCACAACCTCTTCACATGTTCACCTGAATTATATAGGTAAACAAAAAAATCCAAATCTACTTCATGAAGTAATTAAAATACTAATGGTTATACTTTTACAAAACAATGGCAAACCTGAAACTCATGAGGAGAGGGAAGAAAAAGAAAACTCAGTAAACAAGTAGTTAATCAACCTACTCATTAAAACTCACAAAGGAACAAAACAAACAAAAAAAACACCCCCAAACCACTATAGATCCAACACGGCACTTTCTCTCTTAACAGTAAAGTTTTTAAAAATGATTTTCAACGAAGGAAAAACCCAAAAATTATTTTTTAAAACCGCACCAAAAAGGAAAAATAAATGCACCGAACAGGATTTCTAACAAGAGGGAAATAAAATGCTGTGACCAATACCTGACTCAGTAAAACGCACGAAAAATGATCCTCAAATGCCGCAAAAAGGAAGAAGATTTGTCCGATAGCTATGATTAAAAAGGCAATACCACAGTTAGGTTAGAAACCTGTACTCGATGTCTGCCTTCCTATGAAAGGTCTATTTATGTGCTGATTACCATGGATTCAAGAGAACAAGGAAGCAAACGAACATGTGATGCCTTTATAAAATGAAAATTGATCTATAAAAAATAATAAACAAAATTCCCCAAACTTAATGCATTTCCATATGCCCGTAATTGATCACTGTTTATGATGCTTTACAATGAAATTAACAATGATAAAAAAATATAACAAAAACAAAAACAACCCTGAACTTAAGATAAATTTTCGCTGATTGTGTTGTGTGTGGTTGTGTAGTTATGTGTGTAAGATGTGTGTGATAAAGAAAAAGCTGATGTGTGTAGTTGTGTGTGTGTGTGTGTGTGTGTGTGTGTGGTGTGTGTGTGGGTTAGAGTGAAGCACGTTGCGTTGCGTAGCGCTCGAGATCTGCTGACCCGGGTTCGATTCTCGTTCAAGAGGATTTTTTCCTCTGGAGTTAACATCAGTTCCGACTCCACTCTCCTAAAAATCCTTCGGAGGGGACTATAAATGGAGGTTCCGTGTGCGAACGCACACAGAACATCTTGCGCACACGTTAAAACCCGTTCCGTTTTTCGGAAGAGTAGGTTATGGCGTGCCGGTGGGAATGGATGACAAAATTGACAAATCTGCATACACACGGGGACTAGATGCAAAAAGGCACATTAGTGCTTATTCCATTTATCCTCGAAATCAAATAATAATAATAATAATAACAATAATAATAATGATATGAAATAATAACAATCACACACACATACGTCTAATATCACAACTTGTCAAAAGACGTTAAATGAACTTAAATGCACACACACACACACACACACACGTATGTCTGATATCACGTAATGTGAAAAGACGTTAAATTAAAGAAGAACGTCTAATATCACAACTTGTAAACAGATCTGAACACACACACACACACACACAACCACACACAAGACAGACAGCGCACGGCGACGCGCGGACGCACAGCACACACACACACACAACAGAGAGCAGAGAGACAGACAGAGAGACAAAGAGAGAGAGAGACGACAGACAGACAGACAGACAGAAGACACAGAGAGAAAGAGACAGAGTGACAGAGACAGACAGAGTATAGCAGGGACAGATGGGGGTGGGGGGTGGGGGTGGAAGAAAGAAGGCCAAGCATGATACACAAAGATACATACTGTGTCGCTAAGTTTTACTTCTCTATTCAAGATTTCTCCGAGATGTCTCGGAGTGGAAGACATTCCACACATGCTAAGCCATTTTTTGTATATTTATGTTTATAAATTGTAAGCAACTTGGCAAAATTGTTCTATAACATGCTATAACAATGTTGGAATGTGTGTGTGTGTGTGTGTGTGTGTGTGTGTGTGTGTTGTGTGTGTGTATGTGTAAATGTGTTTGTGTGTGTGTAAATGTGTGTTTGTTAGTGTGTTGTGTTAGTGTGTGTGAATGTGTGTTAGTGTGTGTGAATGTGTGTTAGTGTGTGTGTGAGTGTGTGTGTGCATTTTATTTATTTATTGTTATTTTATTTATTCTTTTATATCGAGGATAATGGAATAAGCACTCATGTGCTTTTTACATCCAGTCCCCGTGTGTATGCGGTTTTGTAAATTTTGTCATCTGTTTCCACCGGCATACAATGGCCTACTCTTCCGAAAAGCGGAACAGGATTTAACGTGTGCGCATATGTGCGTGTATGTATGTGAGTGTGTTTGTCACTGAGTGGAGGACATTCCACACTGTTGAAGCCATTTTATATATGTTTAAAAATAGTAAACAACTCAGCAAAATTGTTCTGTATCATTTTATAACAATGTGTGTGTGCGTGCGTGCGTGCGTGTGTGTGTGTGTGTGTGTAAATGTGTGTGAATGTGTGTTTAAATGTGTGTGTGTCTCTCTGTGCGTGTGTGTGAATGTGTGTGCAAATGTGTGTGCGTGTGTGTAAATGTGTGTGCGTGCGCGCATGCATGCATGTGCTTGCCTACTTGCTGCGTGCACGTATGTGTGCATGGATGCCACTGATACACGAATATTCTTTATGTTATGAGTATAGGAAAACGGTCGCTTGAAACTGTAATATCGATTTGTGCAATTTTATGTGACAATGTCTATTTATTGATTTTTCAAGCTAATTTCATAACCCACATGAATTCATCGTGTTTTTGAGATAATAAAATATTTGTTTTGTATTGTTGCTATTGCAAAAAAAATTGACGGAAGCGCAGCTTAAACATTGTATTATACTTTCGGAAATAAAATAATATTTTGATGTTTGCTTGTTTGTCTACGTATGGCAAAATATATGCATGCACATGTATTCATTCTGTTATTCTTTATCTCAATTTAAAAACACAAGGGAGCCCTTCCACGACCTTTTGAAGAGAGAGAAGATATATATTATTATCTATATATATATATATATATATATATATATATATATATATATATATATATATATATATAAATATATATATATATATATATATATATTGTGTTGTGTGTGTGTGTGTGTGTGTGTGTGTGTGTGTGTGTGTGTGTGTGTGTGTGAGAGAGAGAGGAGAGAGAGAGAGAGAGAGAGAGAGAGAGAGAGAGAGAGAGAGAGAGAGAGAGAGAGAGAGAGAGAGAGAGAGAGAGGCATGATGAATGAAAAGAAGAAAAGCAAATAAAAAAAACAACTCACATGAACGCTCGTGCATGCCAACACACACACACAACACACACACACACACACACACACACACACACACACACACACAAAACAAATAAAGCAACAAAAAAAAAAAAGAATACTGATAGCTCGTGTATGCTATAACACACACATACTGTCACACACACACACACACACACACCAACACACAAAACACAACACACACACAACCCCCCTCTCTCCTCTCTCTCGCTCTCTCTCTCTCACAACACACACACACACACACACACACACACACAGTGATACAGTGGTGTGTATGGTTAACACAACCACAAGACCATATATATATATATATATATATATATATATATATATATATATATATATATTATATATATATCATCATCCATCCATACATACATACATACATACATACATATGCGATATGATCAACACAACACGTTTCTGTGGCCACCGTCAGTGCGACTATTGTAGTCCACATCGCTTTCCTAAAGTGACTGAAGTGTGTCTGTCTGCCTGCCTGCCTGCCTGCCTGTCTGTCTGTCTGCCTGCCTGCTCTGTCTGTCAGCCTGTCTAACAGCATGCTGTGTTGACGACACTCACACACTGCCTCGGGCCATCACACTGGCTGGCTTTGACTACGTCAACACAAATGAAATATCTGGGTGACAAAGCAAAAGCACTGATTTGACTTGCATGCCTGGAGAGCTTCATACGCAGGGCTAGAGTAAGTGTGTATCATTCATTATCTAAAAAAATATTAATAATAAAAACCGAGTTTTGAAAAAAGAACGTTTCGAAATATACTGTCTTACTATGGTTAAGCGAAGTGTGTAAATCTGTTGTTTTTTTTAAAACCGAATTTAAATTATAAAAAAAAGGAAAAGAAAAGAACGTATCGAAACATGTCTTACTGTTGTTAAGCTAAGTGTGTAAGATTCATTATTTTAAAACAATGTTGAAAAAAAAATTCCGGAAGCATACTCTCTTCCTGTGCCTATGCCCCATTGTCTATCCAAAAAATAATATGTAACACAATGACTGAGAAATTCAAGACTAAAAAAAAAAATATCCATAAATAAACACCCACAAACCCAGATTTTAGAAATGACAAATTATTACTATCCTGTGCGCTACTTAGATACAAAGTTTTCGATCTAGATCTACCAGAATCAGCAAAAGTCAGATGTGTAATCACAATAATAATAATAATAATAATAATAATAATAATAATGTATGGAATTTATATTGCGCTGAATCTTGTAAAGTAAGCAAATCAAAGCGCTTGCATTCAAATCATTCACACGCATGCAACCATCCATAAATATCAAGATAAACAAATATCAAATTTATATACACAACACACTTAGGTGGGGGTGGTGGAGGTGAAGGCAGCTATTGAGAAGTAGGAACATATAACAGGGGAAGATCTCAAGTCGAGTATAAGTGCGTTTTTAATTGTGTCCCTTTTCTACACAACGCTTGGTTTCTTACAAAATGACATCACAAGCGAATTTAAAAACAAAACAAAAAATAACAAACACTTTGGAACATGACAGCTGTATGACAATATACACAAACATTCTACAACAGTGTGACACAATTAAAACTTCCCAAGCGTGACTCTCACTCTCTCTCTCTCTCTCTCTCTCTCTCGAAGCAACGAACACGAATGCGTTTACCTAACAAAACAACTGGAAAAAAAAAATACGCACCACTCCACTCGCCGTTGACGTATTTGGAACAAAACGGTACAACCAGCAGTTCAACTTGCAAAAGCAGAAGAAGAAGAAAAGAATTTTTCCCTTGGGAAACACTGTACACCACACACGACGAATAGGGAGGATAAGGACTTGGAGCAATTATCTGAACTACGTCAGATCGTAACTCAACTGCTGTCTTGAAATGTCGTCTGCTCGCCCTGCGATGCTGTCAAGCGGTCTTGTCAATTACGACCTTCCTTTCGCCGGTCTGCTTGCATTTTCAAGGGCACTGCCCCCCTCTCTCTCTCTCTCTCTCTCTCTCTTCTCTCTCTCTCTCTGTGTGGTGTGTGTTTTTTTTTTTTACTTCCTGCATGAACGTCAGAGGGAAAACAGCTGCTTTCTTTTTAACAGGGAAAAATGTATTCAAATTGAAAAAAAAGACACTGAGCACTACTGTACAATGTGTGTGTGTGTTTATTTTATTTTATTCTTTTATATCGAAGATAATGGAACAAGCACTCATGTGCTTTTTTTCTACATCCAGTCCCCGTGTGTATGCGGTTTTGTAAAGTGTCATCTGTTCCCACCGGCACACAATGACCTATTCTTACAAAAAGCGGAACAGGATTTAACGTGTGTGTGTGTGTGAAATTCAAAGAAATTCTTATTAATCTTCATTTTTAGATAGTATTTACAATAAGCAATGTATATGTTGCCTCCCCCCCCCCCCCCAACCCTCTCACATGTGTGTGTGTGTGTGTGTGTGTAGTGTGTGTGTATGTATGTGTGTTTATGTGTGTGTTGTGTTGTGGTGGTGGTGGCGATAGTGTGTGTGTGTGTGCGCGTGCACGCGCGCGCGCGCGCGAGCGCCTGTGTCTCTGTCTCTGTGTTTCTGTGTCTATGAATGACTGGACTCCTTTGCATTCCAATAACAAGCGGTTTTATGTCAGTGTATATTGAGTACAGGAATGGTCTGGTGTCTGAGAATAGGTGGACGAAGGCCAGTACCCGTTTATAAAGGCACTGCAATATATCCAAGGTCATGATTTATGAATGGTTGTCGAATTTTCTTTTTCTTTTTTTTTATATATAAAATTGCTTTTATTCTTGGATTCGATCTGTTCATTGCTTTTTTATAACCAGCTTCTAAGATTTATTGCGAGTCCAGCTTCGGATTTAATGCAATGCGAATGCTGGTATGGATTTCATAGATGTTTAAGTTACTATTGAAATAATAATATGTGAAAAGGACGACTACCACCATCTCTCTGGGTACAACAGGCAAAATCACCACATGTCCACAAAGTTGAAACTCGTTCCTTCTCCCCTGTGTGCATGTGGTAAAGAAAACCAGACTGCCGAGCATATCTCTCAAAGATGCACGCTATACAGCGACCTGGGGAAGATTGTGTGGCTGACAGAGATAACTCTGCAAACCAAGCTGTAGGGCCCACGAGGGGAGCTGGAAAGGACATGCCATTATTTTTTCCCAGACATTGACGGTGGATAGCGAACGAAAGATTTTTATTTATTTCATTTTATTTATTCTTTTATATCGAGGATAATGGAATAAGCACTTAAGTGCTTTTTTATATCCAATCCCCGTGTGTATGCAGTTTTGTAAATTCTGTCATCTGTTCCCACCGGCACACAATGGCCTACTCTTACGAAAAGCGGAACAGGATTTAACATGTGCGCAAGATGTTTTGCGTGCGTTCGCACACGGAGCCTCGGTTTATAGTCTCATCCGAAGGACTTTTGGGGAGAGTGGAGTCTGCACTGATGTTAACTCCAGGGGAAAATATCCCCTTGAACGGGAATCGAACCCGGGTCGTCAGATTGCGAGCGCAATGTTCTGACCACTAGGCTATCCCGTCCCGTCTTGCAAATAAACCTTAAAGAAAAGATCCAAGAGAAGAAGAAGAAGAAGTGAGATATGTTAAAAAATCAATCATTTTATCAATTCATGGCAACAGTACCTTCAGCCAACCATCCAGTTTATCCTCAGCCACTCTTTTTTTGGTTTGATTGTAGTAGAGTCCCAGCAACGTTATCCGATCTAGAGACTGTACCATTTGTAACCAGCCATCTTGAAATAGGGTGAAGGTTATATAGCCCATCCACTATTTCGATGTTATCTCCTCACCTAGTTCTGTCATTCCTTTATCCTGATAATGGTCTCTTGTAACAATAGTTTCTGCCAAGCCTATGTGATCTGGTCATTGAAAAGTTTCCTGCCTTACTTCATCCTTCATGTATGGCCGACGAAGAGAGATAACCCTGCAAACCAAGCTGTACGGCCCACGAGAGGAGCTGGAAAGGACGTGCCATTATTTCCCCCCCCCCCCCCCCCCCCCCCCCCAGACACATCTGTACGGTGTAAAGCGAGGAGGAAGAAGAAGTGAGATATGTTAAGAAAAAAAAAGAAACATGTTATCAGCAGGTTGTCCACAGGTCTTCAAACAAGGTTCAAGAACGAGTGACCTTGCGGCTGCCCCTTGTGAAGCGCCACATTCCGATTTTCTTAAATAAAATTAGGAATTTATTTAATTTTGAAGGGCTCAATGACCGTTTGGATTTATTTTTTGACCTACAAAAATGACATAGTTTTCGCAGGAGATAACGAAAAAAGATATTGTAATATGTTTCATTTTAATTAAGCGCATGGATCTTTTCTCTGTAGGTTTGTCCCCAAAAATGTCCCCCTGTAGGAATGCCAGGGGCCTTTTGGTGTAAACAGTATCCCCATCTTCTGGAAATTCTGTGCAAGGAATTCCCTCTTTTCTATCCCTCTCCTTATTTCTGCCTTGTTCTTTTTCTTCCTGCCACCTCCTTGTCTATTTTCTGCCTTCATGGTGCAGTACATTCTCCTGCCTTTTATCCGGAACGGCTTAATTAAAGGATAACAATTCTCTCCCACGCCGAAGTGGGATGCGCTGGACCTGACTTGGCAGGCGCTTGATGGCAACACAACGCATTTTGGTTCATATAACAGACATCGATAGATCCGGTCTCAGCGTTCGAAGAAGAAGAGAAGAAGAAGAAGAAGAAGAAGAAGAAGAAGAAGAAGAAGAAGAAGAAGAAGAAGAAGAAGAAGAAGAAAGAAGAAGAGGAAGAAGAAGAAGAAGAAGAAGAAGAAGAAGAAGAAGAAGAAGAAGAAGAAAAAGAAAAAGAAGAAGAAGAAGAAGAAGAAGAAGAAGAAGAAGAAGAAGAAGAAGAAGAAGAAGAAGAAGAAGAAGAAGGAGGAGGAGGAGGAGGAGGAGGAGGAGGAGAAAAAGAGGAGAAGTGATTGATTGAATCTTAAATGGGAAAAGAATTAGGCACAGTAAAGGCCTTTTCACAATTCTGCTCGAAAAGAAAACAAGCCCAATACGAAACAAAAACAAAAGAAAAGAAACAACCGTAAAAAAAAAAATGTGTGTGTGTTGCGCGCTCGCGTGCGCGTTCGTGTGTGCACGTTCATGTGTGTGTATGCGCACGTGCACACGCAATGTGTGCATGTAGCTATTCCTCTTATCAGAACCTAACACTACACACAGCTTGTACTGTGAACAGTCCAGAAAATCTCATACTAACAGCAAACCTTTTTTTTCCCTCTTTTTGGAGGGTTACATTAATCATTTTGCTTTCTGGGTCTGTTCCATACAGCCCACACACATCACAATCATCATCAAAGGTCTACCTGCAGTCTGACATATCCAGTCACCTGTACCTGTGATAAAGCATGCTGAGAACCACCCCACCCAATAATCTCACTGTTGAACGCCATGCCATGTCAGTAAAGGCGTGTTTGACACCCTTTCATGCCAACACCGTCCTATATAATATAATGATAAATAATAATAATAATAATAATAATAATAATAATAATAATAATAATAATAATAATAATAATAATAATAATAATAATAATAATAATAATGATGATGATGATGATGTATGGAATTTATATAGCGCTGAATCTTGTAAAGCAACCAATCAAAGCGCTCAGATGACATTTTGTGTGTGGGTGTTTTATCTATCTATCTATCTATCTATCTATCTATCTATCTATCTATCTATCTATCTATCTATTTATCTATCTATCTATCTATGTGTGTGTGTGTGTTTGTCTGTGTGATTTTAAACTTTATTTATTCTTTTATATTGAGGATAATGGAATAAGCACTCATGTGCTTTTTTACAACCAGTCCCCGTGTGTATGCGGTTTTGTAAATTTTGTCATCTGTTCCCATCGGCACACAACGACCTACTCTTTCGAAAAGCGGAACAGGATTTAACGTGTGCGCGCAAGATGTTCTGCATGTGTTCGCACACGGGCCTCGGTTTATAGTCTCATCCGAAGGACTTTGACATTCAGTTCGATTTTTTTGTTTGGTCAAACTGGAAAGAAAGGGCGAGGCTGGGAATCGAACCCAGAACCTCACGGTTTACTTGTTGGCAGGCAAACGCCTTAACCATCCTGCCACCTTCCTTCCATAGGGAGGGCTATTGGTGATTCTTGACGGTATGAACTTAGTTGTATCCTAGCATTTCAGGGGTCATTTTTATTTTCTATGCTATGCTCCGATCGGTCTTATACAAACCATTTTTACCCCATGGAGATGTCGGGGAAGCCTGTCAGTATGAACAGCCTCTCCACCTTCTGGAAATTCTGTGCCAGGAATTCCCTCTTTTCTATCCTTCTCTTCGTTGCTGCACAAAGTATACTTTGTGCTTTATGTTTATCTACACATTGAAAATGTCATATTTACAGATTAATTTAAGATTTGAAACACCTGGCCACTGTTTGGCTTTGAAACTGGTGCCCTTCAGTAAGGGGCCATAGCCTATACTGAATAAACCGTTTCGAGTTCGAGTTCGAGTTCTTCGTTGCTGCCTTGTTTCTTTTCGTCCTGTCATTTCTTTCTTGTCTGTTTTCTGCCTTCTTGGACCATTCTCTTGCCGCTTTTTCTTCCAGAAAAACTTTTAAAAAAGAACAATATTCTCTCCTATGCTGAAGTTAGAAGTGCCGGGCCT
>CM054136.1:77697122-77699622 GCA_028751875.1 Rapana venosa | reverse complement strand
ATCGATTCTGTTCCCCTTCGGCAAAATGAATCAGTCTTCCCCCCCCCCCCCCCACCACCCCTATTTTATGCGGAGAGGGCCCTAGGTGTAAAAGATAGTGAAACCCTATTGTCAGAACACGTTATAGACACAGACAAACAGTCAGGCAGATAGATAGATACATACACATTTTTTTATGCGTGGGTGCATGCATATACACACATTCATACTCACACACGTGCATGGGCATGTGTGTGTATATAGTGAGTGTGTGTGTGTGTGTAACAATAACAACAATAATAGCAATAACAATAATTTTAATTCAGTTTTTGCAGGCCATATGGCCCATAGGAACAACAGTTAATCATATACTTTCATGTAAGGTGAACATCTTTACTTCTGATATCTAAACATTTAGTAAGAAATAATCCAACTTTAAACATCAAACTAGGTTTAGTGTTCATACAAAGAAGCTGCACTTTAGATTCGATGGAAATCTGTAATAATACAAAGGAATACATTTTCTTCGCAATACAGCATATTTTGGGCATACAAGTAAAAAGTGACAAACATCTTCAATTTGTTGGCCATCACACTGAGAGCAGAATGGATCAGTAATCGGTTTGCCATAACGTGAAATTCCATTTAAAGGTAATCTGTTTGACCTCAGTAAACATATACCTCTACGGTATTCTAAAGATTCTACTTCACATACATAATTTGCTCTACAAATAATCGGGTGATAATCTAAGTAGTCAGGGTATGCTGATAGAGAGTCATGCCATTTTTGTTGGTACACATCTTGTATTCGTATTTGGAATTCTTTCATGAAGGATGAGGAATTACCACAATTTTGCATTGTCCAAACATAACCAAATCCGTGGGTGCATAAAATCTTTCTAACATGTGTTACCCAATTTATTCTCCCTGCTTCATCCTGTCTACACAACATATTGTAGCATTGTCTGGGATATCTATGATCAGGCATATCCAAAATTTTTAGCCAATATTTGATTACTCTGGTAACAGTGTGAACAAAAATGGGATATCTACCACAATCGCCAAGGCAAATATTATTTTTAACATCTCTGCCAACCCCCAGGACTACTTTGCAAATTTTTACCTGTACTTTTTCAATATCATGATACTGCTGAAAACCCCAAATTTCAGAACCATAGAGGAGGATTGGTTTCACTTTTGTATCAAAAATACTAAAAACTGTAGATGCTGGAAGATTCTTTAACCTGAAGTACAATCTTTTGATACTAGCAACAGCCTTCAATGCTTTTCCAGAGAGATTTTCGATACATTTTGACCAGTTCAATGTTGAGCCAAAAACCACACCCAGATAATTATAACTAGATTCTACTTGTATCTGATTTCCTAAATAACACCATTTTTCAGACTTCTTAGTAAATCCACCATTTTTAAAAACGACTACTTTAGTTTTGTCCATATTTACAGAAAGTCCCCATTTCTTACAATAATTTTCCAAACAATTGATCTTTTTCTGCAAGTCTACAACTGAATCTGAAACTAAAGCAATATCATCTGCATACATAAGTAAGAGTATGCCTAGTGGCTCAGAAAATACATCTATGCCTTGAGTATCTGATCCAGTGAGATCTGATTCTAGTTCAGAAATAAAAATCGAAAATAATAGGGGACTCAACATACAACTTTGTCTGACACCAGAAATACAATCAAAATATTCAGTAATGTGAGCCCCGACTCTAACAGCTGCCTTCACACTTTTGTACATGCTTTGCAGCGTCATGAACATTTTATCATGGATTCCTTTTTGCAGCAGCAGAAATAAAAGTTTTATTCTGTCAACACTGTCAAATGCTTTGGAAAAATCTACAAAAAGAGTATAAAACCTACCACCTTTCTTTGTTAGATACTTTTGTGCTAGAGACTGAAGTGTAAAAATGTGATCGATGGTGCTGTAACCTTTGCGAAAACCAGCCTGTGCCTCAGGAATTAAGTGTGCACTTTCACAGAACTTTGTCAGTCTTTCATTCAGAATTGTACTATACAGTTTACCAATTATGTTTAACAATGAGATACCTCTATAATTATCAACATGTGCAGTGCTACCTTTTTTATGCAGAGGAAAAATCACAGCATGTGTCCAGCTTTCTGGGTATGTTCCTGATGAAAACCACCACCGTCAACCCTGTGTGTGTGTGTGTGTGTGTGTGTGTGTGTGTGTGTGTGTGTGTGTGTGTGTGTGTGTTGTGTGTGTGTGTGTGTGTGTGTGTGTGTGTGTGTGTGTGTGTGTGTGTGTGTGTGTATGTGTGTGGTGTAGTGTAGTGTAGTGTAGTGAGTCAAAGTCAAAGTTTTATTTCCAGATGGTACAGTGTGTGTGTTTATTTATTTATTCTATTTTATTCTTTTATATCGAGGATCATGGAATAAGCACTTATTTGCTTTTTCTCACATCCAGTCCCCGTGTGTATGCGGTTTTGTAAATTCTGTCATCTGTTCCCACCGGCACACAATGGCCTACTCTTACGAA
>CM054136.1:77682122-77684622 GCA_028751875.1 Rapana venosa | reverse complement strand
CTGTTGGCAGGCGAACGTCTTAACCATCCTGCCACCCTTTTCAAGAGAGAGAGAGAGAGAGAGAGAAGTGAGAGGAGAGAGAGAGAGAGAGAGAGATGGAGAGGAGAGAGAGAGGAGAGAGAGAGAGAGAGAGAGAGGGGGGGGGGGGGGAGAAGGGGTTAAGACAAAACGGGGAAAAAACGAAAAACAAACGAACATGAAAGTGATTTTTTTCAACAGTATTATTGAAGTGGTTGGCTACAACATAAAAAGCATAGCTGTTTCCACCCAAAAAAGGGATGGCAATCTTACAAGACGATTAAAGTTGTTGCCTTTTTACAAAAAAACATAAAAGGCAAAAAAATATTTTTCGATATTTTGATTTTTATACTGGTTTTTTTTTGGGGGGGGAGGGAGGGGGGAGGGGGGTGTTCTTGACAAGAAAGCCAAGAAAATCTTGGACAGACAAAAATCTGATTGCACTGTAATGCTTTTTAAAATGTATTCTCAGTTTCCAAAAGATGAAATACTAGCCTGATGTAACGTGTCGTATGTTGTTTTCTTGATGCAACTTTCGTGGGTCGCTCTTGACGTTCTGTGCGTTTTTATAGTTTGGAATAATTACCATCGCTCTGCGTTTGTTTTTGACTGTCTGTCTGTCTGTCTGCCTCACTGTCTGTGTGTCTGTGTCTGTCTCTGTCTGTCTGTCTCTATGTCTCTCCTCTCTCTCTCTCTCTGCCTGTTTTATTCCTCTCTGTCTCTTTATGTCTCGCTTTTTGCTTCTCTCTGTTTCTTCTATATTTGTCTGTCCATCCGTCTGTCTGTCCGTCCGTCTGTCTTTCTGTCTGTCCGTCTGTCCATCTGTCTGTCTGTCGTCTGTCTGTCTGTCTGTCTCTATCTATTATCTATCTATCTGTCTATCTGTCTATGTATCTATCTATCTATCTGTCTATCTGTCTATGTATCTATCTATCTGTCGTCTGTCTGTCTTTCTCTTATCTATCTATCTATCTTCTATCTATCTATCTATCTATTTATCTATCTATCATATCTATCCGTCTATCTATCTGCCTGTCTATCTATCTATCTATCTATCTATCTATTCTATCTATCTATCTGTCTGTCTGTCTGTTGTCTTCTCTCTCTCTCTCTCTCTCTCTCTCTCTCTCTCTCTCTCTCTCTCTCTATTTTATCTATCTATCTATCTATCTATCTACCTGTTTGTCTACATACACACAACACAACACACCACACACAACAAACAACCCAACACACAACACACACACACAACACACCACACACACACACACACAACACACACACACACACACACACACCACACACACACACACACACCGGTAATTGCTATGGGCAAAAAACCCAAAAAAAATTTTCAAAACCCCACCCAAAAAACCCAAAAACCCACCACACAAACCACAAAAAACCTTTTTTCCATAAAAGAAACATTTTTTAAAATAAGGGGGGGGGTTTTCCGAAAAAAAAAACATTTGGGAAAAAGGGAAAGTTTTATTTAAAGGGGAAAAAAAAAAAAAAGGGGGGGAAAAAAAAAAATAAAAAAAAAAAGAGAGGGGGAAAAAGGGGGGGGGAAAAAGGGGGAAGAAAAGGGAGGGGGGAGAAAAGAGAGGGGGCGGAGAGGAAGAGAGAGAGGGAAGGGGCAGGAGGAAGAAAAAAAGGGAGGAGAGAGGAGAAAGAAGGGGGGGAGAAGGGGGAAAAAAAAGGGGAAAAAAGGGGAAGAGAGAGGGGGAAGAAGAGGGAGAGAGAGAGGGAGAGAGGGGAAGAGAAGAGGGAAGAGGGGGGGGGGGAAAAAAGGGGGGGGAGAAGGGGGTTAAGAAAAGGGGGAAAGGGAAAAGGGGAGGAAAAGGGGAGAAGAAAAGGGGAAGGGGAGGAAAAGGGGGGGGGGAGGGGGGGGGGGAAGGAAGGGAAAGACAAAGAGAAGGGGGAGGAGAGGGGAAGAGAGAATGAGGAGAGAGCGAAGGAGGGGGGAAAGGGAAAAAGGAGGGGAGAAAGGGGGCAAAAGAACAAAAGGACAGAGAGACAAAAGGGAAAGACAAAAAAAAAAAAGGGGGAAGGAAAGGGGAGAGGGGGGGGGGGGGGGGCGCGAAAACGGGAAGAAGGAAACAAAAAAACAGAAATAGACAAAAAAAAGGGAAAAAGAGGGGGGGGGGGGGGGGGAGAGAAAAAAGAAGGAAGAGAGAAAAGAAAAAAAAGGAAACCATGGAAAAAGACAGAAGAAAAAGGGAGAGGCCCGGCAGATAGGCAGAGATTGAAGTTTTAATTTTTTCCAAAAAGCCCGACAGTGAAGAAGAAAAAGAAGAAGAAAAGGGGGAGGAGGAAGAAGAGATAGAAGATAGATAGAAGAAGATGAAAGAATGATGGGTTGGGTGGGTGGGTGATGGATGGTGTTAATATAATAATAAGAAGAAAGAAGAAGAAAGGGGATATTGATGAGGGGAAGAAGAAGGGGAGAAGATAGAAGAAGTAGACAGCAGACAGACAAAAC
>CM054136.1:77677122-77679622 GCA_028751875.1 Rapana venosa | reverse complement strand
ACCAGTACCAGATTGAAATATCGACATACAAGGTTAGAAATGCACAGGGAGAGCTATCAATATCAGGCCGCGCGGGCCCAGCGAAGAGAGAGAGAGAGAGACCTGCATCGTGACTGCTTAGGTTACTTTGGTGGTGTTAGAAGTGCCTTTTCTGACTAACATACGCAGACACAACCTGTTAAGCACCTGCCCCCGCCCTCCCCCCCCCCCCTTACTACACAGTCGCGGAGCCAGACTGAGTAAGACACCCACCCAGGGTAGTAATCACCACAACGTCCATCCAACGCCATTTTCGTAAGAGTAGGCCATTGTGTGCCGGTGGAAACAGATGACAGAATGGACAAAACTGCATACACACGGGGACTGAATGTAAAAACAAGCACACAAGCGCTTATTCCATTATCCTCGATATAAAAGAAAAAAAATTCTCCGTGAACTTCTAACCCTGAAAAGCTTTGACACAAAACTCATCACAGACACAGAAGTGTAGTGGAAAATCAAAAACTGAGGTCACCATGAGATCAGAGCAACCGGGGCCACGGAATCAGAGACAATAATTATTCTTTTACTGCATAATGATCAATAATGATGAGGACGATGATGTAATGACGTTGCAATGGACGTGTATGCGCTTTGAGACTACTTGACATGGCTGTACTTTTCGCTTCATGTCATAATAGAATTATTTCAGCGTCGAAAGGGCGCGAGAGATACAGACAACTGCAGTGTTGGTCAGGTAATTTGAGCAACGCCACTCTCAAACTCGCATTCATAAAGTGGATGAAGCTCGACTGTGTGTCCCAGTCTTCCCACTGAGCCCACAGCACACTCACACTGGGTAGGAGTCGGCCGGAGTCCGAAAAATCCCTATGACTCTTAAGGGATTCGAACCCGCGACCTTCCAGTCCGTAACCCAAAGCGCTAACCACTGCGCCATTGCGGATGAAAGACTGGTAAAATTCTATTTTATTTCAAAATCAATAACGATATAAAGTTTCCTCTTTAAGGCAAGGACTTGAAAACAAATCATCAGAGGAAAAAATAGCCTGGAAGTAAATATGATAGGAAATCAGGTAAAAAGAGAAAACCCACATATTTTCGAAAGGGATGTAAGAAAGGGACTTCATTTCTGAAAATCTGGCACGCACACGCACGCACACAACACACACACACACACTACACCAACAACACACCACACACAACACACACACACACACTACACACACGCGCGCTCGCGCGCGCGCACGCACGCACGCACACACACACACAAACACACACTTTTCTGCAAGCTCTGCTTCTCTGTCTCCATTTGAGAAAGAACAAAAAGAATTTCAGTGGAACTTCAATGTCACTCTAGGCAAAGAGCCTTGTTGAGAGAGAGAGTGAGTGAGTGTGTGTGTGAGAGAGAGAGAGAGAGTGAGGAGAGAAGAGAGTGAGAGAGAGAAGAGAGAGAGAAGAGAGAGAGAGAGAGATGAGGAGATGGAGAGAGAGAGTAGAGGGAGAAAGAGAGGGAGAGAGAGGAGAGAGAGAGAGAGAGAGGAGAGAGAGAGGAGATGACGAACTCGAACTCGAACTCGAACTCGAAAGATTTATTCACAAAAAGGGCCATTGCCGAGCTGCTTAGTATTTTAGTGAGAAAACTAAGGAAGCAGACACACACACACAAAATGTTATTGTATAACCACAACCACCACAATAAAAATCAGTTAATAAAAAATATAACTTAAGAAACCAAGATATCTCTTATTCTAACGGCTTTACACAAATATAAAGCAAGGCTGCGCACAATCTCAGGGTGACTAGATGCCATGAGTAGATAGAATCTAAATAAATTAGGCTGTGTACTACAGAGGAAAAATGGCAGATGATGAAAGATAGCATCAGCGAGGCAGCAAAAGAATATATACCAGTCATAAATAGAAAGGAACATAAGAAGTGGATGAGCTCCGAGATTTTAAACCTAATGGAAAACAGGAGAAAGGCAAAAGTAGATGAACAGAAGTATAAAAAACTTGACAAACTGGTTAAGAAAAAATGTAATGAAGCCAAGGAAGAATGGATCAATATGCAGTGCAAGGAAATTGAAATGAATGCAAATTTTGATAGCAAACTTATGCATGAAAAATAAAAGATGTACAGGAAAGAAATCATCTGCAAAAAAAAGGTTGTATAAAGTCGAGAGATGGAGAAATACTCATGGAAAGAAATACATGGAAAAGAAGATATTCTTAACAGGTGGTCAGAATACATCGAAGAGTTATACCACGACGACGAGGTGGTAGCAACGAAGATGGCCACATAATCATGAAGACGAAGTGAGACATGCACTCAGCAAGATGAAAAGTGGTAAGGCGCCAGGACTGATGATACCCATCTGAATTGATAACAGCCCTGGATGAAGTGGGAATTAAGGCAGTCACAAAATACTAAACAATATATATGACACAGGAGAGATTCCGACAGATATGAAGAAGTCCATCTACATTGCGATCCCTAGAAC
>CM054136.1:77657251-77669751 GCA_028751875.1 Rapana venosa | reverse complement strand
CGTTGTTGTTGTTCAATATGGTGTAGGACGGGTGTGGCTCCTACCATGTCTCTGATCACCTCGTTTCTTATCTTGCCGCCTACAAAATTGTCTTTCTACAACAATATAGCAGCCACCTAGGATTTGTTGTTGTTGTTGATGTTGCTGATCTTGTAACGCAAGATGGCATTTTCAGAAACCATTTGTCATGAAAATAAATGCGTTAGTTACCGAAACGCCTTTGGAACAACCAGAAACTGTGTACTCTCTGCCAGTGTTTTGTTGTTGTTCTGTGATTTATGTAACTCTGTACTGTCTGTCTGTCTGTCTGTTTGTCTCTGTCGCTCTCCCTTTCCTCTCTGTCTGGTCTGTCTGTCTGTCTCTCTCTCTCTCTCTTCTCTCTCTCTCTCTCTCTCTCTCTCTCTCGCTCTCTCTCCGTCTGTCTGTCTATCTGTCTCTGTCGCGTTCTCTCTCTCTCTCTCTCTCTCTCTTCTCTCTCTCTCTCTCTTCTCTCTCTCTCTCTCTCTCTCTCTCTCTCTCTTCTCTCACTCTTTCTCTCTCTCTCCGTCTGTCTGTCTGTCTCTCTGTATCTGTCTCTCTCTGTGTCTCTCCGTCTGTCTGTCTGTCTGTCTGTCTGTCTGTCTGTCTGTCTGTCTGTCTCTCTCTCTCTCTCTCTCTCTCTCTCTCTCTCTCTCTCTCTCTTCTCTCTCTCTCTCTCTCTCTCTCTCTCTCTCTCTTAGTCTTTCTCTTTTGACATTAGGCCTCGTGAAAAGAAGCCACTGGCTTATCCAAATACCCTCAATAAAACATTCGAGTTCTCTCTCTCTCTCTCTCTCTTCTCTCTCTCTCTCTCTCTCTCATCTCTCTCCATCTCTCTCTCTCTCTCTCTCTCTCTCGTAGATATATACTGCTCTAATTTCTGTTCTTTAAAAAAAAAATTTAAACGTGCGAGAAATATATATATAGAAATATAACTGAGATATAACTGATATAGAAATATAAGAACTATAACTGATATAGAAATATATATATATATAGATAGATAGACAGACAGACAGACAGACAGACAGACAGACAGACAGACAGACAGACAGACAGATAGATAGATAGATAGATAGATAGATAGATAGATAGATAGATAGATAGATAGATAGATAGATAGATAGATAGATAGATAGATAGATAGATAGATAGATAGATAGATAGATAGATAGATAGATAGATAGATATTTGCTTCCTCATAGAAACCAAAGGAAGATCAACAAGGCAGACTTTTCCTTGACGGAAAAGAAGGTAAAATCTTTACTACCCGCCTGATAGGACACAGGACCTTGGCTAGACTAAGGAAAGCAAAGCGAATTAAAATTTTAAAAATAACGGCCTAGCAGACAACTTTATTTAATTATTTATTTAAAATTATTTTATTCTTTTACATCGAGGATAATGGAATAAGCACTTATGTGTTTTTTTACATCCTGTCCCCGTGTGTCTGCGGTTTTGTCAATTCTGTCATCTGTTCCCACCGGCACACAATGGCCTATTCTTACGAAAATCGGGACAGGATTTAACGTGTGCGCAAGGTGTTCTGCGTGCGTTGGCACACAGGGACGTCATAGTCTCATCCGAAGGACTTTTGGGGAGAGTAGAGTCTGCACTGTCAGTACCTAAGAATCAAAAAACAAACCAAAAATAAAACCTACAAGAAAACAAAAAAAGCCCATAAGAACACAAGAAAGCAGAACAGAAAACAGAAACATTCTTTTTCTTTGTCTCTGTCGAACGCTCAGAAAGCTGCAACTATTGGTGTCTGTCTTATGAGCGGGAAAATGCGTTGCGCTGCCGTTAGAGCGCCTGACAAGTCAGGCCAGTATAGCCTAGTGGTCAGAACATTGCCCTCGCAATCTGACAACCCGGGCTCGATTCCCGTTCAAGGGGGATATTTTCCCCTGAAGGTAACATCAGTGCAGACACCACTCTCCCCAAAAGTCCTTCGGATGAGACTATAAACCAAGGCCCCGTGTGTGAACGCGAGCGCAGGAAGAACATCTTGCGCACACGTCCAATCCTGTCCCGCTTTTCGTAAGAGTAGGCTATTGTGTGCCGGTGGGAACAGATGACAATTTACAAAACCGCATACACAAGGGGACTGGATGTTTTAAAAAAGCACATAAGTGCTTATTCCATTATCCTCGATATATATATATATATATATATATATATATATATTATATATATATATATATATATATATATAATATATATATAAAGAGTGGGAGAGAATTGTTATCTTTTAGGTCTTTAGGCAAAAATGGCAAGAGAATGGATTTTTTGTTTAAAGCCACTATAATTTAGTTGTTTTTTTAAAGGTGATAGGAAGAAAAGGAGCAAGGCAGAAAAACAAAGAGAGGGATGGAAAAGAGAGGGAATTCCTAGCACAGATTTTCCAGAATGCTATTTATACGGACAGACCCCCGGAATCCTCAAGGGGAAAACAGAGATATGATATAGAAGATAGACATGATACTCAATGGGAGCTCGAAGTGAGACTGCTTTTTTATTTATTTTACAAACGCTTTAAAATTATCCTAAAGGGAAGACGAAATTTGACGTCGGAAGCCACTTTTAAACCACAAAGGCTTTATAAACACCCACCCACACCCCACACCCAAAAATATCCCCGGGGGGGAAGAAATTTAAGTGCAGGAAGCAGTTTTAAACGCGTGGCACCCGGTTTGTTTGTTAGTGCACCTGAAGAACAGGTTATGGCAGTGGCATGGAAAAGGAAGAGGAGGAGGAGGAGGAGGGGGAGGAGGAGGAGGAGGAGTTGGCTGGCACAGGGCTGAGAAAATGGCACGGCTTCCAACGCATCTGTCAAAGTACCTGACATTCACCCTGACTGACTGCACGCGTAAGCGCCCGCTAGCCAGCATCTTTGCTGAGCGATCAACTCGCTAGTGCTGTAGCCGGCTGGTTTGTTTGTGGGTTGGTTGGTTGGCTGGTTGGTGGGCTGGTTGGCTGGTTGGTTGGTTGATTGGCTGGTTGGTGGGCTGGTTGGCTGGTTGGTTGGTTGGCTGGCTGGCTGGTTGGCTGGTTGGTTGGTTGGTTTCTTCGTCAGTCTGTTTGTTTTTTTCGTTTTGTGTGTTTGTTGCAAAGTCATTTCAGCAGGAATTTCACCCCTGAAGTCGTGTTTTAGTTGCTTCTTTTGCCGTCTTTTTAGATGGATCGGTGGTCTAGAGGTAACGCACCTGCTTAGAAAGCGAAAAGTTTGGGGTCGGAAGTGTGCGGTGGTTTGATCCCTGTTTGGGCCCCGAAACTTGTCCCCCCCTATCCCTTAGACTATGAGTAGTGGTATGGGTGCTAGTCTTTCGGATGAGACGATAAACTGAGGTCCCCGTACCGTGTGTTACACCTAATTATTTAGCGCACGTAAAAGAACCCACAGCATGCAACAAGAGAGTTGTCCCTGGCAAAATTATGTAGAAAAAAAAGGGCCACTCTGATACGGAAACAAATTACTACAGTTGCAGACAGGAAAAGAAAAATAAATAAAAATGATGGGTGGTGGCGCTGTTCTTGTGGCGTCGTGCTCTTCCCGGGGAGAGCAGCCCGAATTTCATGCAGAGAAATCTGCCGTGACTTAAAGTGCCTGCAATGTTTGAATTTTACCTTCTTCTTCTTCTTCTTCAAGTGTCCGGTCTGGTCCTGCAGACATCGACGATCATGGCTCTCCATTCTTCCCTGTTCTCGGTCCCTCTCATGAGCTCATTGTGTTTTTTTTTTTTTTTTTTTTTTTTTTTTTGCTGCCTCATCTTCTGACGACCCCCGTCCTACTGCTCCCACACCGCTCATCTCCATCTCCCCGCCACAGCCACACCCAGATTCACTGTGTCTCATCCTCAGGGTCGGAAGTCCACAGGGAGCCCATCACTATCAGGCCGCCGTGGGGCCACCAGCCAGAGGGGCCCTGCACTGCTGCTGGGTCACTTTGGTGGTGTTCAGTGGTGCCTGTTCTGAGCTAACATACGCAGGACACCACCTACTAAGCCCACTACTAACGACAGTATTAGCTCAGTCGCGGAGCCAGACTGAGTGAGTTGCCCACCCGAGGTGGCAACCACCACAACGTCCCTCCAACGACCGCTCCCCGCGAACCTCCAACCCCAAAGGCTTTGACACAAACTCACCACAGGCACAGAAGTGTATGGGCAAACCGAATCTGAGGTCACCATGAGACCAGAGAAACCGGGACCACCGAATCAGAGGCAATTTTTTTTAATGCATGATGATCAATGACAATGAGGATGACGTAATGATGCTGCTGTGGAAGTGCATATGCTTTGAGACTACTTGACAGGGTTGTACTCTACGCTTACTATCATAATATATCCCGGCGTCAACCGGGCCCGAGAGATACAGACACCTGCAGTGCTGGTCAGGTAATTTGAGCAACACTCTCAAACTCGCATCCGTTAAGTGGATGAAGCTCGACTGTGTGGTCCCAGTCTTCCCACTGAGCCCACAGCACACTCACTCTGGGTAGGAGCCGGCCGGAGTCCGAAAAATCCCTATGACTCTTATGGGAATCGAACCCGCGACCTTCCAGTCCGTAACCCAAGGCGCTAACCACTGCGCCATGGCGGCTGGTATGAGCTCATTGTTGGTGCCCTCTTTATTCGTTGCGAATTTGTTTAAGCTGTCTGTGAATTTTGTGCGTTGTCTTCCTCTGCTCTTGTTTCCACAGATTTTGCCACTCCATAACAGTTTCTCTAGTCCGTCAGCCCTGATTATATGGCCGAAAAATTTGAGCTGTCTTTCTCTGATGGTGTTGAGAAGGGATCTCTTGTACCCAGCCATTTCCATTACTTCTGCATTAGTTTTTCTTTTTGTCCATGAGATTTTCATGATTCTCCGGATGAACCACATTTCCACTGCTTCTAGTCGCTGTTCTGTGTCCTTGGCTAGGGTCCAGCACTCACATCCGTACAGAAGAATGGACCATACGTAGGCTCTCAAAACATGGATCTTTATCTTGAGGCTTATCTTACTGTTGGTAAAAATGCATTTCATGTTGTTAAAAGTTGCCTTAGATTGACCGATTCTCTTCTTGATTTCTGTGTCACACTTGCCGTCCGGGGTGATAGTACAACCAAGGTTTTTAAAGGTGTTTACTTGTCTGATTCTCTCTCCTTTACAGGCTATGTTGCATTGTGGTATAACAGCTTTTTTCGAGATCACCATGCTTTCTGTCTTTTTTGCTTTGAGCTGTAATCCTTTCTTTTCGCTTTCGTCTGTTACTGTTGTTAAAATCTTTTGCAGTTTTTCTTCAGAGTCGGCGATAAGGACTGTGTCATCTGCATATCTCAGGTTGTTGATGTTGTGGCCACCTACACTAATTCCCTCATGATTCTCAATATTTCGTAGAATTATTCCACTATATACATTAAATAAATCAGGCGAGAACACGTAGCCCTGCCTCACACCCCTGCAGATTGGTCTATATTGACTGATGTCATTGTCGACTCTAATGGCTGCCTCCTGTTCCCAATATATGTTTCTGAGGACTCGAAGATCTTTCCCGTCGATGTATAGCCCTGCCAGAATATCAAACAAGTCGGAGTGTCGTACTTTGTCGAACGCTTTTGAGTAGTCAATGAAGCAGAGGTACAGGTCTTTCTGGACCTCGATGGATCTTTCCATGAGAGTTTTCAATGCGAAGATTGCATTTCTGGTGCCTTTGTCTGCCATGAATCCAAATTGCGTTTCTGATATTTCTGGGAGTATTTTATTTCTCATTCTCTTCATGAGTATTCGTAAAAGAACTTTAGTGAGGTGACTCATCAGGCTGATTGTACGATGTTGGTCACATTAAGCTGTACCCAGTTTCTTAGGGATCGCAATGTAGATGGACTTCTTCATATCTGTCGGAATCTCTCCTGTGTCATATATATTGTTTAGTATTTTTGTGACTGCCTTAATTCCCACTTCATCCAGGGCTGTTATCAATTCAGATGGGATATCATCAGGTCCTGGCGCCTTACCACTTTTCATCTTGCTGAATTTTACCTGGCAGAGCTTATTCTTTTTGGGGGTCGGTTGTGCTGTCTCATCTTCTATGACGTTCCTGTCCTGCTGTTCCCACGCCGCTCATTCCATGCTCCCCGCCACAGCCATACCCAGATTCGTTATGTCGCATCATCAGAGCCAGAAGTCCTCAGGGACCCAGGTCTATCGATGTCAGGCTGCTGTGGGGTCACCAGCCATAGAGGCCCTGCACTGCTGTCGGGTCACCATTTGTATCATTCATAATAGGTTTTTTGTTTGGGTTTGGGTTTTCGGGGTTTTGTTTTCATTGAACACAATTCTTGAGCATAAAATATATTGAACACTTCTTTGTCATCTCTGTATGCTACATTTTTTTTCCTAGAGTGGGGCTGGGGAGGGGAGTCAACTCTTCTTTTTCTTGTATTATCTTTCGCTGGCAGTTTGTCAGGAGGTTGCAATATTGTTGATGTAGACGATTATGAGGAACGAATACTTACAAGTTTTGACTGTAAGGACTCAGCAAGTTTGAGTTTTTCACATTTTTTGGCTATTTCAGTGGAATTATTTTTACGCCTATAAAATTGTGTAATTATGAACCATAGTTTATAAGTATGTACTATGGCAGAGTTTGTTCGGGTGGGGGGGGGGGGGGTTAAGCAAAGCTGTTAAAATCTGGTACTTAAATAATAATTGAGAAACATGCCTAAAACAAACAAAACAAAACAATGTCCAGTATTCACAAACAAATCGAAACCAAGGGGAAAAACTGTTTAACTTGTGTGTAGTCATTGCTCAGTTACCTTCAGTTTTCACAAAATAAATCATGGGTGTCATTAAAAAACAACAACATTTTTTTCTGTTAAAAATACGAACAGCCTGGAAACAGCTCAGAACATCGTGTTAATAGAAATTTTAAAAACATGTCATACAAAAAGCGCTGTACTGATTTTTCTCTCAAGATAAAACAAATGTTTTAGCACAATGATTATGTGAAACCGACCTTATAATATTGAGATCTGTACAGCCAGTTATCTATCTCGCAATGTGAAGACGAGTGTTGTGGTATCTCCATAGTCTCAATCTGGTCAAAGATACATAACTTAGCAATGCATCAGCACACGCAGAACGAATCATCCTATTTTGAACCGGAGAGACTTTTAAAACACGTCGGCACTTCTTCTTCTTCTTCTTCTTCGCAGTTCTTCTTCTTCTTCTTCGCAGTTCTTCTTCTTCTTCTTCGCAATTCCTCTTCGCAATTCTTCTTCTTCGCCATTCTTCTTCGTCGCAATTCTTCGCAATTCTTCTTCTTCTTCTTCTTCGCAATTCTTCTTCGCAATTCTTCTTCTTCTTCTTCTTCGCAGTTCTTCTTCTTCTTCGCAGTTCTTCTTCTTTTTCTTCTTCGCAGTTCTTCTTTTTCGCAATTCCTCTTCGCAATTCTTCTTCTTCGCCATTCTTCTTCGTCGCAATTCTTCGCAATTCTTCTTCTTCTTCTTCTTCTTCTTCTTCGCAATTCTTCTTCTTCTTCGCAATTCTTCTTCGCAATTCTTCTTCTTCTTCTTCGCAATTCTTCTTCACAATTCTTCTTCCTCGTCTTCTTCTTCTTCCCCTCTTTCTTCTTCTTCCTCGTCTTCTTCTTCTTCCCCTCTTTCTTCTTCTTCCTCGTCTTCTTCTTCTTCCCCTCTTTCTTCTTCTTCTTCTCCTTCTTTTATTGCTCAGACAGCAATTATTGTTATCTGTCATATGAGCGAAAATGTGCTGCTATGCCGTTAAGCGCCTGACACGTCATCGGGTTATGATTATGGTTATATGCTTATACCAAAAAAAAGGATAAAGGTGTCCCATAGCCTGTAAAGGAGCGAGGCGTCAGAGACCTCAGCTTCTCTAGGGCCAGCATATTGAGGGCGGCTGTGCCCATCTCCTCTCCCTCGCTGCTTTACCTTCCCTGACCCTAAAGATGACAGGTACCCATTTACAGCTGGGTCAACTGGGGGACTGTACTGAAGCCAAGGCGCGCAAACGGTCACCAAGTGGCAACCACGCTCGATGCTGCTTAACCTTATGTGCTTATACCAAAGAAAAATTATGCATGTTTTCAAGACAAGTCAAGTGAAAAAAAAACTGTTATCATCCCATGAAGGGCAATTACAATACTAACAGGCACATTGATACCTATAATTATCTCACATCTTTTTCTTTGTCTCGTTTTATGTGATAAAAAATGTGTATAAACTTGATTTCAGTCAGATGAGCAGTACGTTTTTGTTTTAAAAAACGTAGGAAACAATTTCGTCACATTAACTCCCTTATCCAGAAAAAAAAACAACTTGAGCGGACTGGAAATCAGAAGAACGTGTGTGAGTGAGTGAGTGAGTGAGTGTGTTGTGTGTGTGTGTGTGTGGAGTGTGTGTGTGTGTGTGTGTGTGTGTGTGTGTGTGTGTGTGTGTGTGTGTGTGTGTGTGTGTGTGTGTGTGTGTGTGTGTGTGTGATTCTTTCGTTCTACATTCCATCCAGTTTCAATCCTGAGAATCACACACATAAAAACACACCACAACACAACACACACACCACACTACACACACACACACACACACACACCACACCCACAACACACACACACACACACACACACACACACACACACACAACAACACACACACAACACACAACAACAACACCACACACACCCACACACAACACACCATCCCACACAACACACACCACACACACACACATCACACCACAACACACACACACACACACCACACACACAACACAACACACAACACACACACACACACAACACACCCCACACACACACACACACACACACACACACACACACACCACAACACACACACACACACACCACACACAACACACCCACACACACACACACACACACACACACACACACACCACACACACACACACACACACACAACACACCACACACAAACACACCACAACACAACCCCAACACACACACACACACACCACCACACCACCACCCACCACCACACACACACACACACACAACACACAACACACACACAACACATCATATCACACACTACACACCACACCACATCACATCACACACTACACTACACACCACATCACATCACACACACACAAACACACCACACACTCACACCACACACACACAACACACACACCACCACCACCACCACATCACACACACACACACACACACACACACACACACACACACACACACACACACACACACACACACACACACACGCACGCACACACACGCACACGCACATTCCAAACGAAAATGAAGACAGAGCGACTAACTGACGAATAGACTGACAGAGACAGGAAAGACAAGACAACAAGAAAGAAAAAAAAACGAAAAAAGAAAGAAAAAAGAGAAAGAAAGAAAATGAGTTACACATTGCATGACTGAGGAATGAGTGAGTGAGTGAGAATATGTTGATGAGCATGAACCGACTGCCATACTCACGTCACATAAATCGCGAATGAGAGAGAGAGAGAGAGAGAGAGAGGGGGGGGGGGGGGGAGAGGGCAGGAAGAGGGATGGAGAGAGAGAGATGGGGAGAATGCATGATGCAATAAGGAGAGAGAGAGAGAGAGAGAGAGAGAGAGAGAGAGAGAAGAGAGAGGAGAGAGGGAGGGAGGGAGAGGCGGGGGGGAGGGGGGAGAGAAAGGGAGAGGCAGGAAGAGGGATGGAAGAGAGAGATGGGGAGAATGCATGATGAATAAGGAGAGAGAGAGAGAGAGAGAGAGAGAGAGGAGAGAGAGAGAGAGAAGAAGAGAGAGAGAGAAGAGGAGAGGAGAGGCATGCAGTACGATAGACAATAGACAGAGAAGACAGACACAGACACAGACAAACAGAGAGAGAGTAAGAGAGCAGCAGCAGACAGACAAACAGACACGAAGAAAGACACAGAGACAGACACAGAAGACAGAAGACAAACAGAGAGAACACAAGACACACAGACAGATACGACAGACAGACACAACACAGACAAACACGAAAAGAAAAGGACAACCACAGACAAACAGACAAAAAAGAACACAGACAAACAACATAAGATACACACACACAACACACACACACACAACACACAGCACGAAACAACACACACACACACACACGCACACACGCACGCCACACACCCACCCCCCACCACACACACACACACACGCCACAAACCCCTCAACTCCACCTCTCCCACATTTCATCATCCTTAACCCTCCTTACCCATACTACCAGTTTCCAAACAGGACAATTGCCTACACATGTTTTACCGTTCAAATGGGGGGATTCGCTTCAAACCCTAGACCTTTTCTAGACCCCCACCCCCTCAAACCCCCCCCCCCTCCCCCCTCGCTCCCCCCCCCCCCACCTGCACCTCCATCCGCTCCCCCCTCCCCTCCCCCCTCTCTCCCCCCCCCCCCCCTCCCCCACGAACCGTTCACCAAAGCTTCCCACGCTCTAAATATAGTCTGGGCCTTTTTTCGAAAGGAAATACCAAAGAAAACACCCGTTTTACTCACTTTCTATATACTATTCTCTTTTTTTGGGGGGAGGGTGGTGGATAATTTTGGTTGTTGTTTTTTTTTTAATCCGTTACGTGTCGACTAACGTATCTACGTTGTGTGTGTGTGTGTGTGTGTGTGTGTGTGTGTGTGTGTGTGTGTGAGGTGGGGGGGGGGGAGGGGGTGGGGTTGTGTGTGTGTTTTTTGTTATTCTATTTTTATTTTGTTCGAGGTGTGTATGTGTGTGTGGGGTGTGTGTGGGGTGTGTGTGGGGGTATGTGGTGTGTGTGTTTGTTGTTTTTTTAGTTTTGTTCCCCCTTCAAAGTCAAAGTCGAGAAGGGCAAATCAAACTGTTGTTGTGTCAGTGGTATTGATGCGTTGCTGTGCGTTCGTGCGTCTATGTTAAGAAGGTGTGTGGTGATGTATGTGCAGCTAGAATTCTATCTGTTGTGTGTAGTGTGTTGTGTGTGTGCGTGTGTTGGGGGTTTTGTATGTGTGTGTGTGTATGTGTTTGTGTTTCTTGTCTGTGTCGTCTCGTGTGTGTGTGTGCTTGTCTCTTCTCTCTTCTTTTTTCTCTCTCTGTCTTGTTCTCTTGTTGCGTGTGTGTGTCGTGCGCGCGTGCGTTGCGTGGGTTGTGTTGTGAGTTGTTGTTCTCTTATTTTTCTCTCTCTTCCTTCCCTAATTAACATTTAGGAAATACCAATAATTATATGATATCTGTACACCATAATGTATCAATAATATAAATAAGCGTATGATTGTTTATTTTATTTCTTCTATCTTATTTTATATTATATATATTTATTTATTCTTTTATATCGAGGAATAATAATAAGCATATTGTATTTTTTTTACACAGTGTGTGTATGTGGTTTTGTAAATCTCTGTCATCTTTTCTCACTCTCGGCATCCAATGGCCTACTTGTGTGTTTGTGTCTTTCGTGCGTGTGTTTTGTGGTTTTTTCGTACTGCCGCGAACCGCTCAGGCGCGCGTGGTTCGTTGTTGTAAGAGGGTTTGTTTCTAAATTATTGTAGGTGGGCGTGCCCAGCGTTAACCATTTGGAGGGGAGAGGGAAATTTTATACTTTCTATATGTAACCCTTTACAAAAAACGGAGTCAGAAACTCAGCCGATGAATGGAGTAAATTTAATATAATATCTTAACGAAGTGATGGAATAAGCACTATGTGCTTTTATATAATCCCCAGAGAGGGTAGTAAAAGGAAATTGTAGCGCATCTTTTCCAGAAAATGGGCATGCTATAGAAGTTTTGTTGTTTGGGCTATTAATTCTTCTCTCCCGCTCAAAAAACTATTGTTTCTGCATACAGCCATCTTCCTGGTCAGGTACAATACCTCACGAACCGATTCTCAGAAAGTTCTTCAGTGTAAAAAAAATAACAGAATACCAGTGCCAAAAAAACTGGGAAGAGGTGTCCGCAGGGGATCAGTTCTCGGCCTGTTCTTTTCACTTTCTATACTGCTCCACTATCACATATAATAAACCGTCATCATATCAACTATCATTTTTATGCAGATGACTCTCAGATTCAAAGTAGTGTTACACCTGAAAATCTGCCTTCTCTCTTGACAAAAATGGCCTACTGCTTTCAAGATATCCAAAACTGGATGATACAAAACAAGTTACAGTTAAACGCAGATAAAACCGAAGCCATGCTTGTAGGGACCAAACACAAACTCTCTTCTATTACAACTTCAATAGAACTCGGCAATACATCGGTCCCTCTGTCCACTGCTGTGAAGTATTTAGGAGTTGTTATCGACAACACACTCTCTATGCAAAAATTCATCACCCAGACCTGCCAGTCGTGCTACTATCAATTACGGCGTATCAGTGCAATTCGAAAGTACCTGTCCACTGATGCAACATCCAAACTTGTTGCGTCTCTCATTCTCTCACGTCTGGCCTATTGCAATTCTCTTTTAGCT
>CM054136.1:77649751-77652251 GCA_028751875.1 Rapana venosa | reverse complement strand
TGTGTGTGTGTGTGTTTTGTGTGTGTGTGTGTGCGTCGTCCCTTTGCGTGCTGCGTGCGGCGCCGTGGTGTGATTTCTACGATTTTAAATAAGCATTTGGTCTGTTTTTGGGGTTGGGTGGTTTTTTTTTTGGGTTTGTTTTTGCAAACTGTAATTTGCTCTTTACTGTTGGTTGTAGAGGGTGTGTAGAGAAGAGAAGAGGGGGAGACAAATGGTGGTACCTTGTGTGTGTGTGTGTGTTTTTGTGCGTGCGTGCTGCGTGCGTGCGTGGTGCGTGCGTGTGTGTTGTGTGTGTGTTGTTTGGTGTGTGAGGTTTGTGTGTGTGAGTGTGTGGGGAGAGAGAGATTGGTGTGTGCGTGGTGCGTGCGTGGGGTGTTGTGTGTGGTGTGAGGGGTGTGTGTGTGTGTGAGAGAGAAGTCAGAACCGAATTTATGTATCTGGCCTTAGGCCATTATGGTTTGGGTGGGAAAAATTTTGAATGCCACAAGGGGCAAAAGGAGGAGAGGAGAGGGAGGAGAAGGAGAGAGGAGGTGTGTGTGTTGTGTGTGTGGTGTGTGTGTGTGTGTGTGTTGTGGTGTGTTTTGGGGTGTGCGCGTGTGTGTGGGGGGTTTGTGGTTGTGTGTGGTTTTGTGGTGTGTGTTTTTGGTGTGTGGTGTTGTGTGTTGTGTGCTTTGCGCCGTGTGTGGTGGTGTGGTGTGTGCGTATGTGTGTGTGCGTGGTGTGTGTTGGTGGTGGTGCGGGTTTGTGCGCACGTGTGTATGTTTTTGTGTACAGCTGAACAATTTTACGCGTTTAAATAATGAGACTAAAAACGGGCCCCGTGTGCAAACGCATGGAAAATTTTTTCGCACACTTAAATCCTGTTCCCCTGTTCGAAAGAGTAGGCCATTGTGGGCCCGGGGGGAATTTTGACAAAATTTTTTAAAAAAAAACATTTTACCCATAATTTTTTTTTTAATGTCATTGAGCGCTTTGATTTTTTGCTTTACAAGATTCAGGCTCTATAAAACCATACAATTTATTATTATTATTATTTTTTTTATTTTATTATTTTTTTGGGGGGGAGGGGGGGAGGGGGGGGGGGGGGGCCCAGGACAATGGTTTTATTTGCTTTTGTTGTTTCTTTGTAGTCTGTCTGTTTTGTTTTTTTTTCTTCTTTTAAAATTTTTTTTGTTCTTTTGTTGGGGGTGGTGGGTTTTGTTGTGTTGTTGTTGTTGGGTTGTTTTTTTGGGGGGGGCTGAAAGGAGGGGGGGGGGGGAGGGGTGAGCGCTCTTTTTTATATGTTAATATTTTTCATACAAGTTCATAGTTTGGGGGTTTGTTTTTTTTTTTTTGGATATCAATTTTATTGATTAGAACGCTGATGGTTTTTTAAACTGCTTAGTCTTTTTTTTTTTTTTTTTTTTTTTTTGGGGGGGGGGCTTTTTTTTGGGGTCATTTTGATTTTTTTACCATTTCTAAAGTTGATGTATATTCCAGTTTTTACTGCTCGTTTTGTTTTCTTCCTTTAATGCATGATGGGGATGGATGCTCAGTGGTCGAGATCGCTTTTTCTTGAAAAAGTAGGTAAAACGCATTATTTACCAAATGAATGGGTGACCGTTTGGCGCCAGGTTTAGTACAGTCCCCCAGTTTACCCGCATTTCATGGGTACCCCGCCCTCTTTAGGGTAGGGGAAAGGTAAATAGCCAAAAGGGGAGGAGACGGGTGCTGTCCTCGATATGCTGGCCCCCGGAGAAGTGAGGTCTCTGACATTTAGGACCCCCTGTTAAGGAAAAACCGTTTCCTTGGGGGGGTAGTCGGGTCGGAGCACCCCTTTCCCCAGCCAGTTTAAACAGCGTCGGCGTGGTTACCAGTTGGTGGGGACCGTTTGCGCGCCTTGGCTTCAGTCAGTTTCCCCCTTCACCCCGCTGTAAAGGGGACCCGCCCTTTAGGGCAGGGGAAAGGTAAAGCGCGGGGAGGGAGAGGGCGCCCCCCTCATATGGGGCCTGAAAGTGAGGTCTCTGACGCCTCGCTCCCCCACGACCTTTTGGGTTTTGGGATCCCTTTTTTTTTTACCCTTTTACCTTACCTTTTTACTTTTTGTTACATGAATGAAAAAAAAAACCCTTTTTAACCAGCAGAAGATAATCATTTGGATAAAGGGAGGCTTTCGTTTTCCCCCCCAAAAAATCGCTCACCCCTTTTAACAAAAACTTCGCCTTTTTGGCAATCTGTGCCATGCCTACGTTACGAAGTGCGCGAAACAGAAAGTGAGCTAGTTTCGCCAAGAGTGAAACAAGGGTCATTGTCTAAAATGACGGATGCTTAGCCCACTGGGGAAAGGGACTTGCTTCAATCCCCCGGGTCCCTCAAGTCGTGGGGTTCAATCTCGGCGGCGTCTGGGGAATTAAGGGTGGGGCTTTTGGGGTGGGTTTGTTTTTGGGTTTTTGGCCATCTCCCAGGTCAACTTCAAGTGCAGACCTGCCAGTGCCATAATTCCTTTCGTGTATAAATATAC
>CM054136.1:77612251-77647251 GCA_028751875.1 Rapana venosa | reverse complement strand
ACAAAACGCAAGTACTGGCCAGTAACGGCAGCAGCAGCAGCGGCGGCGGCAGCGGCATCGTGTGGTCAGCCACTTACACTTCCTCCCCGGGCAACTGGCCAGGGGCAGGTGACCACTGGATGTCTCTGGCCTTTGTCAACTTCGTGCTGGCTCTGCTAGCCTTCAGCATTCGCTATGCTGCCGTCTTCTGGTCAGTGGTCAAATGTTTTTTTGTTGGGTGGTGTGGGGTTGGTTTGTGGGTTGGGTTGGTTTGGGTTGTTTGGGTTGGTTTTGGTTGGTTGGGTTTTTGGTTGGTGGGTTGGTTGTTTGGGTTGGTTGGGTTGGTTTGGTTTGGGGTGGGGGTTGTTTTTGTTGTTGTTGGTTTGTTTTGGGGGTTTTTTTGTTGGTTGTTTTTGTTTTTTGTGGAGTTTTTGGTTTTTCGTTTTTGTTTTTTGTTTGGTTGCTTGGTTGGGGTTTTTTTTTGGGGGGGAGATAGGGAGGGGTGTGCTTAGTGAGTGAGTGAGTGAGTGACTCACTGGTTTGTGTGTGTGTGTGTGTCTGTGAGACAGACAGACAGACAGACAGAGACGGCAGACAGACTGGCAGGCAGAGAGAGAGAGAGAGAGAGAGAGAGGCGCACGCACGCTCGCGTGTGTTAGTGTTAAAACCTCAGTTCTATTTGATGTAGCAAGATTATAGCTACGAATTTTGTCTCTGAATATATTCCCTTTAGAAGTGTTTACAACAGCAAAAGTTCAAGAAGGCATCAACGCTAAGATGAGTATGCTTATGGAAAATCCCTCTGGCGAGAGGCAGTTTCTCAAAACAGTTTCTTAACATCATAACTGGAGAGTGTTGTTGGGGTTTTTCCCCCAACAGTTTTTCGGAAAGAAAACCCAACAAAAATTCTGCAAAGACTTCAAATGCAGTTCTAAATGAACCATAACAAATGGAAATGGTACTACTTTTGAAAAAAAAGAGAAAAAACAAAAACAATACGAGTGCTTGATCAATTTTGTTGTTGTTGTTGCGATTTTGTCGAAAGTCAGACACAATCTGCAAAAAAATGGAATAAAGGAAAAGCACGACAAAAACAAACACAAAAAAAGAAGACCCATCCCCTCCTCCCCCCCCCCCCCCCCCCCCCCCCCCCCCCCCCCCCCCAAACAAAAATAGACCTCGGGAGAGAGAGAGAGAGAGAGAGAGAAGAGAGAGAGAGAGAGAGAGAGAGAGAGAGAGAGAACTCGAAAGATTTATTTACAAAAAGGTCAAGGCCTATACATGAAGGGGGTTGCCGAACTGCTTAGAATTTTAGTGAGAAAAATAAGGAAAAGCACAACAACAAAAAACCAACATGTTATTGTATAACCACAACCACCATTACAAAAATCAGTTACAAAGAATATGACTTAAGAAACCAAGATAGATAGATAGATAGATAGATAGAGGGGGGAAGAGAGAGAGAGAGAGAGAGAGAAGAGAGAGGAGAGAGAGAGAGAGAGAGAGAGAGAGAGAGAAAGAGAGAGAGAGAGAGAGAGAGAGAGAGAGAGAGAGAGAAAGAGAGAGAGAGGAGAGAGGAGAGAGAGAGAGAGGAGAGACAGAGAGAGAGAGAGAGAGAGAGAGAGAGAGAGAGAGAGAGAGAGAGAGAGAGAGCTCTCTGTTAACTTGATCTACCACCTTCAAGTTTGTTAACCTCAAAAAAAAAAAAAAAAAAAAAAAAAAAACAAAACTTTTCTTGTTTTCCCTCTAGGTACACCAACAAGGCCTTGACCCTGGTCTTCGCCCTGCAGCTGTTCACCTTGACCTTGACCGCCGTGCTAGGGTACTCGGCCTTCACCTGCCTGTACAAGGTGAGCGACAACCGCCACCTCTTCCTCAACGTGCACCTGGTTCTAAGCCGCCACACCTCCCTCGCCCTCTACCTCCTGGGATCCGCCCTCACGCTGCTCTCCACTTACCTCGTCGGCGAGTACGGCTCGCGCCACTTCAGGGAGAAGATGCGCATCATCGAGCGGAGGCACCGCAAGCCGGAGAGCTTCGCGGTCGCGGTCGCGGGCGGGGGCGGGGACGTCCCGACACCTCCCAGCGCCCGGGCCGCGAGCTGCCAAGGGTACGCGCCGCACGTGAGCGCCCTGGGGACCCTGGTGGTCCTGGTGGCCTGCAAAGCGCCGGTGCTGCTCGACCTGGTGCGGCTGTACCGGCCCACGCGGGACGGTCTGGTGCTGGCGGGCGTGGCCTGCGAGGTGGTCTACCTGGCGCTGTGGATCGCGCTGTGGCTGGTGCTGACCGTCAAGCAGCAGTGGCAGTTCCGCATCCTGGACTACACGTCGTTAGCGGAGCGGCCCGCGAGTTCTGGGTGCCTGGAGGACGACGTGTTGAGGAGGTCCGCCCTGCTCGCGGGAGGTGGTGGTGGTGTAGGTGGAGGTGGTGGTGGTGGTGGTGGTTGTGGAGATCAGAGAAGGAGCCGAGACGGGTACTTCGATATGATAGAGATGCGAGACTTGTCCTATACCGGCGCCGGTCATTATCACAAGAACCGAGATCCCTTGTCCAGTTATCGTGAATCGTCTGAGCATATCCCTTTCCTTCCTAACGGCGTCTTGTGCAACAACAGATCAAACTCTCTGCCCAACGGCAGGAAATCCAGCCACGGCTCCTACCTCAACGTGCAGGCCGAACTGCATGACGTCGCCCGCGGTAGCTCACCCCAGGCCCCTGCAGGGACGGCTGTACGCAGCAGACATTGCTCCGGGGAAGGTCCGAACGCTCAGGGCGGCGGCTCTTCCCTGGAAAAGCAGAGCAGAAAGGACGGTCTGACGGAGAGCTTCAGAGACTACCGAAACAGCATTCGGAGTAAGTGCGACGACTTGTACACGACTACAGCGGACTACAGGAGGGATGACGGCGGTGAGGACAGAGCTCTGCAGCGGCCAGACACCCCAACGCACGCATTCATCAGCCCTGGGGTGGAGGCCGCAACACACGATGCCCTGCCCACCCTGATGTCTTCTTTCAGAGACAAGGTGAAGGAGTCCTCCCGAGCTGCCAACACCTACCGCCAGCAGCGCTGTTCTCTCAACGTGGGCGGCTACGGCTCCTTCGAGAAAGACGCCCGCAAAGACCACGGGCGCGGCAGGGTCCACGTCAGGAACGGGAGCTGGACCCCCCCGCACTGCGTCGCCCACAGCTCCCTGGAGAGAGACCCCCAAAGGGACAGAACCCACGTCAGGAGCAGCAGCTGGACTCAGCAGCCCACCGGTACCCCCACCTCACGTTCTCAGCCCGAGGAGCATCATCATCATCATCATCAACATCAGCAGCAGCAGCAGCAGCAGCAGAAACAGAAGGTGACGACCTCCTCCTCCTCCTCCATCCAGATCGAGCCCAAGCCCCGACCCGGCAGACCCAACTCTTCGCAGGGCAGTCGAGAACTGGACATGAGGCTCAAGCCCCAGGCCCACAAGTCTCACAGCCTGCCGCACAGCAGACAGCGGGCCTGGCCCCCCAGCGCGGGCAGAGGCCGGCCCCGCAACAACAGCCTGCCCTCCGTCCCCAGGAGGATGCAGCAGCAGCAGGTCAGTGCCGTCTACAGCCTGGCTGATCAGATGGCCAGGTTGCGCGGCAACAGGGAACCCGTCCCTTCCTCCCGGGACGCGGCCCCGAGTCCAGGGACCGTGTCTTGCATCGCTGCCCCCATGATGGGGTCTGGCAGCAGGCTGACCTTCCCTCATGCCGACCTGGCCTCCTGTCCTTTCAAGACGTCCCGGGGCACCTCCACCAATGACTGAATGAGCAGGTAGTAGACTTGTTGTGTTTTGTGAGGTTGGAGGGTTTGTTTGGTTGTTTGGTTTTTTTTCGTTTTCAAGCGGTTTTTGTTTCTTTTTATGGTTATTGTTAGTAGTTGTGTTGTGTGTGTGTGTGTGTGGGGGGGGGGGGGGGTGTATTTGTGGGGTGTGGTGGTTGTTGTGTGTGTGTGTGTGTGTGTGTGTGTGTGTGTGTGTAGTGTGTGTGTGTGTGTGTGGAAGGGTGGGGGTGAAAAATCCTCGAGATGCTCTAATTATCTTTAACAAAGAAAAATTAGAAGCAAGAACTACAAAATAATTATACAAATGCAATGCAATTCAATTCAGTACATCTTCGTTATCTCAGAAAGAGAAATTCTGGCAGGTGGGGCAATATTGAAAATAAGAAAGCATTCAGAGCAAACACTAATCAAATCTAGTGTTATGCTCTTAAAACAGTAATACAGTGTAAATGTTTACTTCTCAAGAGTTTTAAACTCAATCATGGAAGAGAAAGATACATCATGGCCCTACCAGATACATATGTTTTAGTTGAAGTAAATCACAAGCTAGGTATTGAAACAGGTACATATCGCAATATTTCGTGAGATAGGTGTCTTAGCTTTTACTGGGGGGGTTATACCCCTTTTTCACTAGCCGCTAAAGAACGATAACTCGAAGTCCAGAGAGGCGGAAGTATTTTCAATCGTTCACATGCTTCTTCTATTGTTCGTTCTGTGAAAGCTATTTTTCTCCTTGTTTTCCTACAACCAAAAAGGTTTGTAAAACAAACGTGGTGTTATAGACGCCACAGAACATAGATTTTTAGATTCGATTGTTTAGATCTAATTTTAGATTCAATTGTTAGCTCTGTATCAAAGCTCATCTCGTGCAGTACTTTTTTTAAAAAATTACCACAGGAAAGTTATTACATTCTAGATCTGCGGAACAAGTTTGCGGACAATAATTATCTTGATGAAACTTGCATAAACTCTGGCAGGAAAGGGGGTAGAGACAGAGTAGGGAGGTTGAAGTGAGACTGATCTGGTTAAAGGCGAACTGGTAGCCTAGCACAATGGCCTGGTTTTTCTCTCACAACATCAGTGTCAACACCTAGATCTGAATCATATTCAACAACGTAACTATGCAACATTTTCTTTGTTTTACTTCACCGTTTGCCATGGACCCTTCAAAGTAATCTTTCTCACGAAAGTGTTTGTTGTGACACACCCTATGGCACTTGGATGTTTGAAAGTCTTTTCCCTTCTTTATCCTTTGAATCCATAGCTTTTGACATGTGGGATCTCCTGGAAATTCATGGCCAAACGCAGCATCTAGGCCCTATGTAGCATTTTTAACAGCGAGCTGTTTTACGGCCTGATGTCTACATAATCCGTACCACATGCTATTGTATCAATGGGCCATATGTCCGTGCGACAAGAAAAGAATTTTTGGTAGGCCTAGAGGCTAACAGCCTATTGTGACATTTATAATGGTTGTCCCAAATTTGAAGATCTTCGAAATCGATTTGCTAAAAAATAAATACATAAATAACATGAAAAAATATTTTATTGAGACTAAGGTAAATTTTCAGGGCTTCTTTTTGTTTTTTGTTTACAGCAAGGATGGCAGTGTGTTTACAGTTCAGGACATTTATCAAACTAGGAATGGCGACAGAAACATTTTATTACTTGATTTACATAGATCTTCGATTTTATGTTTGTCACTGATCGTTCACGATTAATTTTAATGTGTTAATATTTCCTTACATTGTCACGGTATAATCTTCTACAACCCAAAAGTCATCATGGATTTTTTATTCATTCTTTTGCACGCACGAGTGCGTGTGTTTGGATAGGCCGGTGGCAGTGCCTGTATGAGTGTGTCATGTCCGTTGTTGACTCTTCCCCCTCCACATAACCCCTTTCCCACATCCCCTCCCACTCCATTTGTTCCCCAAAGGCTTTCAGCGACCAAAAGTACCTATGTGTTTCAGAACGAAAAGAGCTATTCTGGTGCCATAGATGACGATGCCATACACCACGAACAATATACCAAGGGCAGTTTGTATGTAAATTGATTTTCTGTATCATTTATATCTCGAGTCATTATTTATTCATCAGTTCTTACCTCCAATAGTGGTTGTTGAATGACATGTGACGGATAAAATGATGTATTATTATTATTATTTTAATCTGATGAGTTTTGTTTTCGCTCACTAATCGCTCACTAATTGTGAAACCACATATAACTATGCTGTAAGTGAAAGTACAATTAGAACAGGCTTTGTGTGTGCGTTTATGCATGTATGCACTGGCAGGCGCGCGTGTGTGTATGTGTGTGTGCGCGCACAAGAACGCGTATATGTGTATGTGTTGTGCACGTGTGTGAGAAAGTACAAAGCTATGAAGACAATGATGCTGTCCAGTGTGAAAGTTTCAATCGCTTTTGCTTTAAGTTTAGCTTCAGAAACATAACGAAGCAACAAATGACAATAACGGTTATGAAATTCTCACTCTCAGACGAATAAAAAAGACAGTGCAAGGTGTTACTAGAAATTCTAGATCACCAACCCCCAGATCATCTACCGAATCTTTGGAAGGCGAGCAGTGGCCCTTAAAGAAAGGCCGGAAAAACAAAAGTAGTCTCTCCACACGTTGCCGAGACCTCAACACTGTTCAGCCGATGCTTGGACACAAGGCCCCCGACACTCACCCAGCCTCTCCCTCCGTCTGTCCGTCCAGCCCGTCGAGTCTCTTGCCCACAGCATCCGACTCCCACACGCCTAGCACATCCACGTCCTCGCCGTCCTCGTGAACTAAGTCAACAGAGACACCTGAGGATCCGGATTTTCCACAGGACATCCCTGCCAGACCGTCCAACGACGACGCCTACCACATGGACATATTCTGCGACGTCTGGTCGTCGACCTAGGTCCCCGTGTATCTGTAAAGATCCAGAGTCTCAGAATGACGTGACCCATCTGAAAGCAAAAAGTCTCGCAACAAGCCGACTCTTCCGCTCGAAGTTTGGTTTTTTTACGTTCAATTTCTTGCAGGAGTGTCGGTTCCGTTTTCCAAGCCGAAAGCTCCAAAGTCTCCTTTGCTTGTGAGCAGACCTCGGCCCAGCTTCGAGATGGAGCTCAGACAAGCTAAGGATGCCCTCGGAGATAGGAGGGATTGGCCGGTTGAAGCCAGAGCCATGTGATCTGCTGAATGTCGAAGTTGTTCTTTTGCAGCCTGGCTACATGAATGTCGATATCATGCGACGCATGCAGAACGGCTCGGAAAAACATGTTCAGCATTGTGATGGAGAAAGAGAGTAAAAGCTGAAAAACTGCAGTGGGTCCAGTAATATAGCGAAATCCGTTACCGAATTGCTTGGATACTTGCAGTGTATGGAGGGTGTTTCCATGGTGTATGTATATAAGAGTAAGCCAATGAGAATTGTAGACTAGCAAAATGCTTACCGATATGTGACCGTGATTTTTTTTTTGGTTTCGTTTTGGTTTTGGTCTGGGTTTTCAGTTGGAGACGAAAGAAATATGTCGAAATCATAGACACAGCATCATAAGGTTATGTAGGTTTAAAACACACCAAAAAAAAAAAACCACCTTCCTTCTATCCCCCCCCCCCCCATTCCTCTCCCTTTCTCTGTCTGAAAAAAAAAAAAGGATGCAACGTCATGGGTGATGTCATGCTGTGGTAAGACCTACGTCATTTCTTATTCTGTCTCAAAACTTGCTCAAGTTTTCCTGTAAACGAACATAGGCCTAAATGGTATGGTTATTTTACTAGGCGCACTGTCGAATCGAAACACTCATGCTGACAAAAGCAACCAAAAAATTCAAAGCGATCTGTCATTAACTTAATTCCACAGCAAATCAAGAAGTCTGAAAGTTTCTATGTTCCCTAACATAAGCACTGACCAAGGATATGGAGAACGGCTCCAAAAATCTTTCCTTCAACTTCTTTATCTCTGCATGAAAAGGTGGCTATATCTATTAGCATTGAGTTGTAAGCTACTAGAATAGGTGGGAAAGTTAGCTTATGTACACACATTTTGCCAGAAACTTGCCCATATCTTCGGTGCCAAGTGACGCACAAGATCTACAGAATGTACAGTATCCAAAAACCTGATTCGCCAAGCTTTAGATGTACAAAGTGAAGTTTTAGTCCGTTTTTGTTTGGTTTTGGGGTTTTTGTTTGTTTGGGGGTTTGTTTGGGGGTTTTGTTTGTTTGTTGTTGGGGTTGTTTGTTTTTGTGTTGTTGTTTGTTTGTTGTTTTTTTGGGGGGAGGGGTCTCAAAATCCAGTGTCATGGAGACAAGTTCAAGCATTCTAAAATATAGATCTTGTTGGTCCTGTTGACATGGATGGAAAAAAGAAAATAATAGATGATGATAACAGCTTAGATAATGGTCAAGTTGATGGTCTTTCTTTAAAATCTACTTTTGGGATTTGAACCCGCGTCTTTCATGCCAGAGATAGGCCTCGTAGCTTTTACCATTTCAAAATATTAGTAAAATTCTGTGTGTAATCTATAAATCTTGTCTTGACAAGGAAATTGATGAATGATTTTTTTGTGTGTTTTACTTTGTGTAGCTAGTAGTTTTGTAGGCCTGTAAAATGGAAATGATGAAATGTTGTCTGGATATAAAGTCACTTTGTTCTGAAATGCATATGTGTGACAGTCAAAAACTGTTCTTTTTTAAGCTTCAATCCTTAACAGTTTAAATTATTTCGTTCTTAAAAGAGAATTCAGGCCATGGAGATGAGATGTTATCTTTCACTCCTCAGCATCTTCTACCAAAGTCATAGTACCAATGATACCCCCCCCCCCCCTCCTGTGGGGATGGGGGGTGGCTGTCAGTATAAATAGCATCCCCACCATCTAGAAATTGTGCTAAGAATGCTATCTTTTCTATCCCTCTCTTATTTTTACCTTGTCCTTTTTTTTCCCCCTGTCACCTCCTTCGTATCTATTTTCTGCTTTCTTTATCCATTCTCCTGCTTTTTTTTTCCCCCAGAAAGACTTAAAACAACATTTCTCTCCCACGCTGAAGTGGGATATGCTGGGCTTGACTTGTTAGGCACTTAACGGCAGCGCAACCACATTTTCACTCATATAATATTTATTTTATTCTACTCTTTTATATCGAGGATAATGGAATAAGCACTCATGTGCTTTTTTACATCCAGTCCCCGTGTGTATGCGGTTTTGTCACTTCTGTCATCTGTTCCCACCGGCACACAATGGCCTACTGTTACGAAAAGCGGAACAGGATTTAACGTGCGCGCAAGATGCTCTGCGTGCGTTCGCACACGGGACCTCGGTTTATAGTCTCATCCGAGGGACTTTTGGGGAGAGTGGAGTCTGCACTGATGTTAACTCCAGGGGAAAATATCCCCTTGAACGGGAATCGAACCCGGGTCGTCAGATTGCAAGCGCAATGTTCTAACCACTAGGCTAAATCCCGCCCCCTTCATATCAGGCCCTAAAGAGATTAGACCTGTTTACCACAGTAAGGAGAGAAAACCTGAAGTGGTTAGGGCAACACCTCTCGATAAAAAGGACTTACAAAGACAGTTAAGCTCTGAAGGGAGAATGAGAGGAAAAGGGAAAATGGGATGGGAGGACATCTCAGATTGGACAGGCCTGATAATTTATGGGGCTGAGTGAAGAGAAGCACTGCAAGCAAGAGGCGGGAGACAAAGAGAAAGATGGAGAGGGTTGGTTGTCGAGTTATCCATCGTGTGCCCCTATGATAGAGATGATTATGGGCTATGTAATGTAATTTGGTACAATAATAGAACGTAAAGCAACGTTTACACAACGAAATGACCATTTAAAAAACATGTCCCGAAAAAGCAGCATGCTATGTGGTCAAAAAGATCTCAACAACTTAGAAACTTTAAGAATCGTAGGACATCTTTTGTGTTCTATTTTTGTTCGGGTGTTGTTTTGTTTTGCTGGTCTTGTTTGCTTCATATAAGAGAGAGGTGCCATGTTTTCATGTCAGTGACTCCCATACTCGGAAACGAATGTGATTTATAAAAATTAAAAAAAATTCTGATCAGATCAGAGAGCTGATGAAAACCGTCTCAAAAACCCCAGACTTGATGGCTTTTTATGTCATGAGTGATATGTTGCTCGAAACTGAATGCAAAGCTTTTATGAATTGTTGGTGATGGTGGTTTGTTTATTTGTTGGCCTGTTTTTGTTGTGCTTTCTTTTTAATTGTTGCTAGTAATTTTTGCTACTGAAAATGAAGAGAGAACTTTCTTGGTCAGTGATTTTTCTGTTACGAACGGATATAGATTTAGATCTACCAAGCTGTATTAACTATTTTATTTGAGCTTTTCATTTAGATTCCCTCTGTATCTTCAATTAGAAAAGTTTGTTTATTTGGTCAAATAATGCACACGGAATCACAAATCACATCCTGATGATATGCCGATATGGATGCCAAACGTTATTCTTTATATCAAGGGCAATATTGGTGACTGCTGATGCCTCTTTTTTTTCTGTTATTAAATGTCCTCAAGCGTTCTCATTTTCAGGAGGCTGCTTATTAAATGTTTTTTGTTTTCTGTTGCTCAAGAATCTTACTCCATTTTTGTTTTAACCAAAATAAAGGTGACACATTTTTTTCCTTTGTGACAGTATTGTGTCATTTGATATGTATGTAAATCGAAATGAAAGGCCATGATACGGATGAAGAATAGGGTAAGGAAGCCAACTTATGAAACAACACACACACAATCATATAATACTGACTCTTACTACCAGCGGCAAAGGCATAAACAAGAACTTCAGGCCAGAGACCATTAATAAGCATGTACCTGTTTGATAATAATATATATAACTTATCAGACGTTATCACTAGTTCCACAGTCTTGTGTGCTGCCAGAGTTAGGCTAGCTGATGTTTCTATCGCGAAAGACTTTCTGGCAACTAACTTTATGCTTTGGTCCCACTTCCTGTAATGGTCTGTATACCATTTTTTTTTTGGTTTGGTGCTGCCTCATCTTCTGTGACATCCCCAGGTCCTGCTGTTCCCACGCCGCCCATTCCAATCTCCCCAACACAGCCACACCCAGACCCGTCATATCTCATCCCCAGGGTCGGAAGTCTACAGGGAGCCCATCACTATCAGGCCGCCGTGGGGCCACCAGCCAGAGGGGCCATGCACTACTGCTGGGTCACTTTGGTGGTGTTCAGTGGTGCCTGTTCTGAGCTAACATACACAGAACACCACCTACTAAGCCCCCTACTAACGACAGTATTAGCTCAGTCGCGGAGCCAGACTGAGCGAGTTGCCCACCCAAGGTGGCAACCATCACAACGTCCCTCCATCAACCGTCCCCCGCGAACCTCCAACCCCAAAGGCTTTGACACAAACTCACCACAGGCACAGAATGTATGTGGAAACCGAATCTGAGGTCACCATGAGACCAGAGCAACTGGGACCACCGAATCAGAGGCTTTTTTTTTTTAATTGCACGATGATCAATGACAATGATGACGTAATGATGCTGCTGTGGAAGTGCATAATTATGCTTTGAGACTACTTGACAGGGTTGTACTCTACGCTTACTATCATAATACCTGCAGTGTTGGTCAGGTAATTTGAGCAACACTCTCAAACTTGCATCCGTTAAGTGGATGACGCTCGACTGTGTGGTCCCAGTCTTCCCACTGAGCCCACAGCACACTCACTCTGGGTAGGAGCCGGCCAGAGTCCGAAAAATCCCTATGACTCTTATGGGAATCGAACCCGCGACCTTCCAGTCCGTAACCCAAGGCGTTAACCACTGCGCCATGGCGGCTGGTCTGTATACCATTTTTAGGCACAACAGATTTCTTCGCATGAAACTCGGACTGCTCTCCCCAAGGAGAGCATGTTACCAAAAGAGTTGCACCACAACCTTTTTTTTTTCCTTCCCCGTCTGCATGTGTACTGTTTCGCTATGCAAGTGGCAGGGTTTTTTTCTCTTCTACAGAATGTTGCCAGGGACAAATCTCTTGCAGCTGTGGGTTCTACATGCGCCGAATACTGAGCCAAAAAGAAAGTTATTCTTGAAACTAAAAAAAAAGGGGGTTATCAGACTTTCTGGCAGCCAATGTAAAATGATTGAAAAATAACTGCGGTGTCTGTCGCTGGAAAAGCTTTGTAGAAGAAAAAAAAATTTCTCAAAGGGAAACAATGAAAGACACACACAAAAGGCCCAAAGTAGTTTCTTACAGACAGACAAAGATAGAGACAGAGATACTATACTCAGGATGGCTGTAGTATATTTTCATTGTTTTGATTGCAATAAACATGTTAAACTTTCTTTCATCTCAAATTCCCTCAGGCACACAACAGACAATGATCAACATTCACCACCAAATCACCACCACCAAAACAGCCAACAGCAAATCTAGAACAAGTTTATTTGAGTGCAAGTTTTTTTTTTTTTTTTTTTTAAATCAATGTTTCCCCCCAGTGATTGTACTCTATAATACAAGCACAACTGATATTCCAGAGGAGGAAGGGGGGGTCAGAGAACACAGTATTAGCTTATGTCACACACTCTGGTTTCAACATTCTGATCTTCTAAAATGACAGGACAATGCATTTTGACCACAATTGTTTAACCCCAGGCTGCATATTTGTTGCTCAACAAAATCTCGCCCAACGTAGTAATGCCTACAGAATCACAGACAAGACAACAATACAAAACTGAACCAACATCATGTGTCAACTGTCCCCCCACAGTCACAGTACACAACATAACTTAAAGCCAATGAAATCTTAAAACACTGCACTTTCAGCTCACAAACCGACCCAGCAACGCTTCCAAAGCAGTACAGAAAATGATCAGGTCTATTTTCTGTTTCGACTTTTCAGTTAGATTACAGTTTCACAAGGACCAAAATATATATATATATATTCCAATTCAAAATCCATCAATGGCTGTTACACAGCCAATTTTTGTCGTGGAAGAAACTTGCATGCGAATTATCGTCATACCAAAGCGCTAGGATTTGACTGGCAAAATCCCTGGCAGTGACAAGGAGAATGTACTGATGACTGCCAGATATTTTAGGATAACCCCAGCAGCACACAACAAGATGAATGAACATGTTGAAATGTTCTTCATCAAGAGCTGGTCGCCACCTCCACAAAATATTCATCATGATTACACCGCAGTATGTGTTCAGATATACAATGTTCACACACCATGGAATTTTTTCTGTTATTTAGGCCTGTTTGTTTAACAACAGTGTGCTGATTAAAACCATGATAGCATATTTCTGATATGCTCACATGACTTGCACAGTCAGATATGAGGTCCTGACCTAAACGCTATGCCACAAAGGCACAGATGACCAGTGTTTTGACAAGAATCACATCACACTTTTATGGGACATTTTGGGGTTTTTAATCTTGTACCCTATTCTTGTAGCATAAATGGTTTGCTCTTGACTAAAGATCAGGTGTTTCAAACCAGTGACTGGATGTAGTTTTGCTTAATGAACTACAGTGTTAAACAATACGTTTTTTTTCCTTTCCAATAATAAGTCAGTGAGCAGCAAACTGATAACACAATTTATTTGTAAAAATTAAAATTTCAATACACTTGCAGAATGACTGCAGCAAGACAATACAATGCAGCAATGTGCAGAATGAATATAAATAACAGAGTACAAAACGAACTGTGACTTGAGGAAATTATTATAGAGGTGAAAAGTGGGGGCTGACCAAAAAAAACCAACTGGAAGACATACTTCGATTAAACAAAATATTAATAATGAAATCAGAACATAGAACATCACCATCCTTTAGGGGGCACATAGCCATGGCTTCATACCAAAATCAGTGAGGAGTTTATTGACAAGAAAGGCGAAATACACTGCAGTTGACTGGTCAGAGTTTTTATGATGGTTACAGCTACAGTGAATGCTATACAAAGACATAATACAGCACATATGTTACAGTGTTGATTCTAGGACTTACTGGGCCCCTTAAGAAAAGGGAGACTTTATCCCCCCCTCCCTCTTCCAACTGCCTATTAAAAGTAAATGGACCCTTTTGGTTGCATATCTACATCATTAGTATTATATATATAACGCTGACATGTGCACAATTAAGCCCCCTGTTCTGACTCATTTTGACAGTTTAGTTAGTTAAGCTCGCCATCAGTAGCAACTTCATGAAAATGATCAACTCTAGGCATTGATCGTTAAAATCCTATGTCAGTTGTGGTAGAAATAACCTTTGGAAAAAACAAAACCAACATAAAAAGAGAAAAACAAAACACACAATCATATACTTGGTAAGTGTATGTATATGCTGTGCCTTCCTCAATTTAACCTCTTTACAACAAAATGGAAAAAAATGAAAGGATGGAAAAGGGAACTAGGGAGGCGGGGATGAGAGTGTATTTGTTACATGGGTAAAAATGAAATACTCAAAATTAACAGCTCTCTATATTCCTCAAACATTTTGCATGTAATTCTGACATTTAAAGGGCGAAATTGTTGTGTGTTCGTCAAGGGAGAGATCTTTCTGTTACCTTCGCCCCTTTGGAATGTAAATTTACTCCATGAAAGATTGGCTGAGTTCTCACAAGATTCACTAATCATTCAAAACAAAATAAAACAAAAAAGAGCATCTACTTTGAAGACAAAATGGAGAATGATAGATAACCCCACCACTAAACCCCCTTCCCACCATTCCTTGTCAGAGGTAACTTTCAACAACGCAGGTCATGTTAAAAAAGTCTTTTAATACAGTAACAAGGTTTCACACCTCAGCGGACTTGCACGCACAATAACAGACATATCGTCCTCCACCCAGTTTTCAGTGGAAAAACTGCCCATGTTATTCTGACACAGAGACCTACCGAGAAATCCTCAACAGCGCTGACAAATACTTGGCAGTGAAGAGAGTTCTTCAGTCAGAATCTTGGCAGCAAAAAGAGTTCAGATAGTTTGAGATTGAATTGGCTAGTCCACAATGTGAAGTATACCTTTTTCAACAAGGTGACAAAAAGACAATCTTCACAGTGTCTAGATTTGATAGTTTGAGATTGAATTGGCTAGTCCACAATGTGAAGTATACCTTTTTCAACAAGGTGACAAAAAGACAATCTTCACAGTGTCTAGATTTGATAGTTTGAGATTGAATTGGCTAGTCCACAATGTGAAGTATACCTTTTTTCAACACGGTGACAAAAAGACAATCTTCACAGTGTCTAGATTTGATAGTTTGAGATTGAATTGGCTAGTCCACAATGTGAAGTATAACCTTTTTTCAACACGGTGACAAAAAGACAATCTTCACAGTGTCTAGATTTGATAGTTTGAGATTGAATTGGCTAGTCCACAATGTGAAGTATAACCTTTTTTCAACACGGTGACAAAAAGACAATCTTCACAGTATCTAGGTTTAAAGTTCTGAACTTCACTTTCACTCATACTCTCCTGAATCACAAAGCTGAAATTTCAGAGTTGGTCATCATCTCGATGAAGTATGACAGCTGAAGCACTTGACCAATCAGAAACATTAACAGAAACAATGCCTGGCTCTTAGTGCAGCTGTGATGGTGCACATACTGTTCAGTGATGCAGACATGTCAAAATGTTGACGCATGTGCCTGAACAGCCTAGAATCAACACTGCCGTCATACAGACACCATGTCAATAAAACGTAAAAGGACAGAAAGAAATCCCCTCAACAAAGAAAAAAGGAACCTATACACTACCTATCCATTAAAACTAAAACTGATTACCTTTAGGCCATATTCCTCTTTTTATAATTAACATTACCTTCAGGCCATATTCCTCTATTTTTATAATTAACAATGTCTTTTGTCAATGAATGAAAACATGAATTCAACACCAATGCAATGTCAGTACTCAAAAACATTGAAATCAAACTGCAGAACAGCTGAAAGATATCATATTCTCAACAACAAGGTTTTCAACAAGAATTTAACACGACACCAAAATAACCTTCATACTAAGCCCTTACAGACATTTTTTTTTTAAAAACACCCCATAACGGGAGACTCTCTTCCACAAAGCAAGTAACGGAACTGAGAAAGGGAATAAACATCCAATGTCACTTGATGATGTTAAAAGATGTTAAAGGAAACAAAAAAACAAGAATGAAAGGAAACTCCCCAGAAACCCGTTCTACACAAAGACGCAAGAACAGTACAGTACAACACACAACAAAGTGGATGGAATTTCCTTTCAATAAACTGAAAGACACTTCGATGTCAAAATCGTGGTTGCACAACCATTATTGCTCTCAGCTCTCAAAGAGCTGAACTCTTTGTTTGTACATCCACTTGTGTGAGCAGGAGAGGTTTACAGAAAAATCTCAAATCAGCCTTTCCATTCATGAGTGGCTTTCCATGATGCAAAAACCGATCGAATCTCAAGAGACCAAACTTTCCGCCTTTCCTCAAGTAGACGTTTTTCTCCTTACTGGTTCATAGTCTGTTCACATCGAGGTGATTCAGTCACACAAGCATTCAAAAATCTGTTAATGATAATTGAAAAATAAGAATGAGAAGCCAGGCAGGGTGGGATAGGATTTTTTTTTCGGGGGTGGGGGGGGGGGGGGGGGGGGGGGGGCTAATGCATAAAGTAATACTTCTGTCCTAGACAGGAATACAAATTCCTGTTTTCTTTTCCAACTTATTTCCATGGAATAAAAAAAAAAAAATTTTTTAATAAAAAAGAAGCCGTATACTGTATCTTGATGCTACTAAGTTTACAACATAAGTCTACAAATCCGAGTGAATAAAATTCACCAAGAGTCTATCTCTCTATATATATAAGTTAACAATGATTTTCCATTATTCCGTTATCTACTGCAGGAATCAGGATAAGAACAAAGTGATATTTACTACTATAATACAAACACCAGCAGAATCTTATTGCCTAAAACTGATCGTCATCAAAGTCTAGGATATGCGCAAGGGGAAATCATAGCATTCTCAGATCTGTACATCCCATTATGGGACCACGATAAATGAAGGACATGGGTTATATGGGACATAATATGTATGCTTTAATTAATTAAACATCTTTGACGAGACAGGACACAGGAACACACAATGTTACCAGTTAACACAAGAAGCACCTCAAATCATTTTTCGCATATGTATCCCACCTTAATACATGAAGTACACCGCTATCACTCACAAACAACAAATGTAATTTCAACCTTTCTCTCTCTCTCACACACACACTCTTGAATAGATAAAATATAAGAATATACACATCAGTGACGAGACAAAAAAAACAAAGAGATGTTTATCACCATCAGCTATATCAAGAAATGCAATCGTTTCTTCCACCATTTTCTCTTCTCTTATCCAACAGCAACAAACAAAAACAAAAAAATCCCTATCCTGTTGGAGACCAGATTTTACCGTTCTAGGATATTTAAATGTTTATAACACAACAGAAAATAAAGAAACTTTCCTAGCCATGCAAAATAAAAAAGAGAGAGCAAACAGCAACTAACACAAATCCTGAATTTGGACTAAAATCTCAAGAACGCTACACGAGGCAGGAAGAAAACAAGCAAGAAAAGTAACAGGGTTGAACAGAAACACTAGCAACTTGCATGGAAAGAGATATGATTATACAACAGCTGAACGCGGCTAGCGAAAAGCAGTGAATACACGGTGCATCAAACATAGTACCGCTTGCTTAGATGTTACAGGACAAAGTCACGGAGAATAATATAAATGTATTGATCGATGGCAGAGACAACACAAGACCATGGAGGAGTACATGATTCTATAAATTAATTTTGTCAGCCCAAGTTGAGTGTTCTTACAAGAGACTCAATACACCGGTTTGAGATGTGCTCATTGTGTTTAATTATATTAAGGCAGCCCTGTTCTCATTGCAGCTTTTGCCTGAGGTACAGAAGGAAAGAAGAAGAAAGGAAACAAAAAACCAAACTGAAGCTGATGAACAAATATTCAAGCAAACAGCACAGCATTTATTTGAAATATGAAATGAATAATCTTCCATACATTCCGAATATCTGTTCGTGCTCAACAATATGAACTGTACATGAAATCAGCAGCTTTTTCTTGCAAATGTTTTTCTTTTTAAATATTCTTTAGATTTTCCACATGTGCATTTATAAGCATATTACATAGTGCCAAGTTTGATATTAAAGCATGATGCTGCTGACACCCTCCTTCCTTCTTTTAAACATCTTTCACAATTCATTTTACAGTCTGCCGTTCAACAATGCCATGGCAAATTCAGAAGACATGACTTACAAGCAGGTGACAATCACATCAGTCATCTCCAAACAAGCTTTTCGGTAGCGAGGTAACTTGGGAAGGGAGAGGAGGGAGGATTTCGGTATGTGTTATCTTTAAGTAATCCATTTGTGTTTCCTGTTTCGTTAGAAGACTTGTCTGTTACAGGAACGATACACAAAACAGACTAAATTTGGAATTTTAAACAAAACAGTACTATGTTAATGGTCAAAATTATGTTGGCATTTTTTTGGTGATTATCATCACATCCCTCCCAGCTCTTCTGAAGGATACTGAGTGGACAAGGTCTGTCTCTTGATGGTAAAGGGGTGCATTCCACCAATACCACACAACTGCAACACTTGAAAGAAAACTACAGACAAAAAGTGGCATACAGTGTTTTGAGGCTTAAACAGACAAGAGAAATAAAAAGACTAATGATGACGTTAGGTGGAGGCCAATGCTTTCAAGTTTGGTAATTTTTTAAGGATTATAACAGCCAAATGCGAGACCTAGTGATGGAAAGACATTCTTTTTTTTTTCAAAACAAAACAACAACAAAAAGAGTAAAGATGAAGCAAAAAATCCATTCCTAAAGTTAACTGACTGAGAACTACGAAATACAAACCTGTGTGCAGTACTTTTAACATCAACTGGCAAAAGTTATTGAGAGAGAGAGAGTTCATAAGAGACTCCTAGTATGTTTAACATGGCAGTAAATGAAATCTGTTCCATAAAAGTAAAATAGTAATTTGAAGAGAAGAGAAGGCAAGCTTTGTATGTAGCTAAAGCTTTTTTCTATTTTTTCCAGTGACAGTTATGCACAGCATGGCTGGAAAGATTTTATCAACTTTTACATTTCTGTACATATTTTTTTTATATCAACTTTTACTTTTCTGGAAAGATTTTATCAACTTTCACTTTTCCAAGTCATCGTGTGGCATGAGAATCCATGAAAGTCAGCATTCCCAGCCAAGATTGCAACAAATGGAGAAGGGGGATCATGTCTGTGTCATTGGCACCATACCCGGTGCTTCCGACACGCTAGACTTTTCTGAGTTACAAGGCCCATAGATATTTTTTGCATGGACATAAAAAATGTACAAGCCAGCACACAGATAAAGAACATGGCGTGCGTGCGTGCGTGCATGTCAAACAAATATGGTTCTAACTGATTTGGAAAGTCACAAGGGAACTTAGTCAGTCACTTCAGCAGTTTCACCTTTTGCTAAGCACAAATGCCATCCACAGTCAAAAAGAAAGGTGCTGTAGTACAGTAAGCATCATAGGGCGTTTTTTTTATCACTTTCTGCGATGAAGAATCATCAAATGCATATTTATCTCCTCCATCTGCACACTGCGTTCATCACAATGCAAACAGGTTGACACAAAACTAAAGACAGATCCATAAAACCTGCACTGTGCTTTGAGGCTAACTTCTATGATGTTCTTGGAGACCCCTTCGATTCTATTATTTTACTTCGTCAGATTTATATTAGAAATGTTTCATCCACTGCAATGCCGAAATATTCAATTGACAGTAGCCCCCTAGTTTTTTTTGTTTTAAAGACTATTGGGTACAGACAACCCTACAAAAAGTGAAAAAAAGATGGGATGAATTAATAAGCTGACACAGTGAAATATAAAACAAAAACCACCACACTCCACCCACAAAACCTGACAAAAACATAAGGACAGCTAGTTTTCTATGAAGACTATCACTGCTGTATATTTTCTAGTTACAGGGAGAGAAAGAATGTAGTCTGTAATTGGCAGGTGCAGAATGGATTCTTTCTTCATATTTAAACACTAAAAGCTGAAAACGTTACACACAATATACTACCTTTGTTTTCATTACGGATACTTGTTGAACAATAGATTTGCAGACTGGATGATTGCTTTCTTTTCAACTCTCTGAATCAAATATAATTCTGCAGGCTGTTGTGTTCCGTACATGAATCGCTGATTTCTGTTAACGGCACTTTTTGCAAAATGAGATCAGTTAAAAATGATACCACAAAAATGTTAAAAATCAGTCGCCCCTTTGGTATTTTTTTCACTCTTTAATTTCAGTGATCTGCTTGCTACTCCCTTTGTGACATGCAGAAAAATGGAAGGGTGATGGAAGGAACTTCCATGTTCACCTACTCTTATTTTTCCCTGGACACCAACACAAACATGACACCAACAGGAACAACTTGAAGACCTCGACTCTAATTTCCTGAAGTTCCCAACAGTACTTTAACACAGCGAAGCATACAGTCAACCCAATAACTATAATGTCAGACACCAAATAACAGCGCTTTTGCTGACAAATTCCAATACTAACAAGAGGAGGAGAGGGAAAGAAAAGAGCGAGAAACATTTTCACGTCACCTTTCCACCAAAAAAAAATCAAATCAAATAAAAAAGAGCGAGAAACATTTTCATGTCACCTTTCCACCAAAAAAATAATAAAAAAATAAAAGTCAACCCCTTTAGATACATTCAATACCTTCAAGGTGAAACAATGGCAAGCCTTGAGAACTAACTGTTCTCGACTGTTCGAGGTGCACCATATCCAATGTCCAACATCCATACTTCTCCACAAAATCTACGATCAGAACGGACATTAATCTCACAATAGTTCTATTATGCATAGGCAATCCGTTTATTAACACAGTAACAGGCATGGCCTGAACAAGCCCCAATTCATCATCAATTTATAAAATCTGTTCATGCAATATATGCAAAAACTGGAAAATGAAAGGGAAGAAAACATTAACCCGACACACAAAACATTTGTGAGAGACACAAACATACAATGGGTTGTCACTTCCTTCCATCTTCTAAACCCATACGATTGTACTTGTGTTTGACAGCACTTCATGAAATACAAGAATATGCCGAGTATTCAGGATGAAATAGCAAGAATAAAGCTGTTGTTAATCTGGCCATGTTTAATGAAGTCATGCCATCTTCACGGGTCCTTATTTTAATATTTTCCATTGTGCCAAATATTTTCCTTGAGACATGCACACACACACAGAGGTCTTCTGTGATTGTATGCTGTCCCATTCCATCAATTCCTGACAAGAAACAGAACTATGTTTTGCACCATTATGGCAGTTCTGACATATCTGAATCTACCGCTCAAGCTGTCTGCATGTCCAAAAATACTTGAATCAACTGCAAGCCTCAATCTTTTATGTTCCATATTGGCACATGGGTCCTCCCTATGCTCCACATGGGTCCTCCCTATGCTTCACATGGGTCCTCCCTATGATCTAGCAAAACATGGGTCCTCCCTACGCTCCACAGAAGCACATGGGTTCTCCCTATGCTCTACTATGTTACATGGGTTCTCCCTATGCTCTACTATGCTACATGGGTTCTCTCTATGCTCTACTATGCTACATGGGTTCTCCCTATGCTCTACTATGCTACATGGGTTCTCCCTATGCTCTACTATGCCACATGGGTTCTCTCTATGCTCTACTATGCTACATGGGTTCTCCCTATGCTCGACTATGCTACATGGGTTCTCCCTATGCTCTACTGTGCCACATGGGTTCTCCCTATGCTCTACTGTGCTACATGGGTTCTCCCTATGCTCTACTGTGCTACATGGGTTCTCCCTATGCTCGACTATGCTACATGGGTTCTCCCTATGCTCTACTAGGCTACATGGGCTCTCCCTATGCTCTACTAGGCTACATGAGTTCTCCCTATGCTCTACTATGCTACATGGGTTCTCCCTATGCTCTACTGTGCTACATGGGTTCTCCCTATGCTCTACTATGCTACATGGGTCCTCCCTATGCTCTACTGTGCCACATGGGTTCTCCCTATGCTCTACTATGCTACATGGGTTGTCCCTATGCTCTACTAGGCTACATGGGTTCTCCCTATGCCCTACTATGTTACATGGGTTCTCCCTATGCTCTACTATGCTACATGGGTTCTCCCTATGCTCTACTATGCTACATGGGTTCTCTCTATGCTCTACTATGCTACATGGGTTCTCCCTATGCTCTACTATGCTTCATGGGTTCTCCCTATGCTCTACTATGCTACATGGGTTCTCTCTATGCTCTACTATGCTACATGGGTTCTCTCTATGCTCTACTATGCTGCATGGGTTCTCCCTATGCTCTACTATGCTACATGGGTTCTCCCTATGCTCTACTGTGCCACACGCGTTCTCCCTATGCTCTACTATGGTACATGGGTTCTCCCTATGCCGCACAGGTTCTCCCTATGCCACATGGGTTCTCCCTATGCTCTGCTGTGCCACATGGGTTCTCCCTATGCTCTACTGTGCCACGTAGGTTCTCCCTATGCTACATGGGTTCTCCCTATGCTCTGCTGTGCCACATGGGTTCTCCCTGTGCTCTACGGTGTCACATGGGTTCTCCCTATGCTCTACTGTGCCACGTAGGTTCTCCCTATGCCACATGGGTTCTCCCTATGCTCTACTGTGCCATGTGGGTTCTCCCTATGCTCTACTGTACCACATGGGTTCTCCCTATGCTCTACCGTACCACATGGGTTCTCCCTATGCTCTACTGTGCCACATGGAAAAGTGCATGTATACACATAATTGTATTATGTGTTATGTCCGCATAAACAACACAAAAAAGACAAAACATGTTCAAAGCAGTGTCCTACACAATACACAGTACACTTATTTCTGCAAAGTTTCAGCATGAAAGAAACAGACAGTTTAAAAATTAATTAAAAAAAAATATATACATATATATATATATATATATATATATATACCTCAGGAAAAGAAAGAAATGATATTCTACTGAAATGTAGAAACAAGAAACAAAGCCTACAAAGCAAGCAAGCAAGAAAGAAAAAGAGACAAAAAACGAAACTGAAGAAAGAGAAGATTAATTCAGACTATGACAAAAACAAACTTCATACAAAACAAAAAGGAATTAAAGAAAGGAAAAGACATACATACTGATACTACTTCTACTGATAGAAATGCCTCATAAATGAACAGAAACAAATTGAAAGGAATATGATTCACCATAAACAAAAGCAGTATGATAACAGCCAATCTAAGTATCTCACAATATTTTATTTGTTATATTATCTTCAGAAAATTGCATTCTTGTCGATGAATGAGGCTGATAGAAACACCTAAAACCTTAACAACCAATCTCGTTTCCAACTCATGCATACTGAACATAAAAAGGAATGAAATAAAAGCAGTTCCATACATTTTCATGACGATTCAATTCTTCTCTTTATTCTTCTTCTCCTGTTCATTCAAGAAACAACGACGACAAAAATTAACCAACTGAAATAACACAGGCAAGAAGAAAAAGAAAAAAAACAACATCAAGTACTGTATACAGCAACTAGTATGAAATAATGCTATATGGTCTCTACATGGGTATACATACATACTATCCGATACCCATCTAACGTACATACTTTCTGATACCCAGCTATATCCTCAAGATTATTCCCAGTCATGAAAAAGTTGAGTAGCGTGATTAATCATCTGATTATCCTTTGCACCATCAAGAACTCTTCGATTTTGCTTCCTCCCACTCATGAGATGGCGACAGTGTTACCAGTCGTACAATCCAGTCAAGTCTACTTTCAAAACTATTACACACAGGTTGGCCTCCTACAAAAGCATACAGATTTTTGCTACAAGGTTTTCAAGATAGTTCATCTCCTGCTTAGATTACTTAGTTTTAATTCTTGAATTTTTTTTTAAAAAGATGCTCAGTATTTTGCTTAATCATTTTCAAACCAAAAAGAAGACCCCATTTCATTTGCAGTTAGGTATATGCTGTTACAATTCACTGCATTTACTGTGTACCAATGGAGGCAATGAATAAATCCCTGCCTCTTGCGGTGTCCTAATTTTAATTTATTTTTTCCCCAAAACTAAATTTATGTTAATCACAGTCCATGCGTTGGTCTGTTGGCCAAATCAGAATTTCTGGAAGAAAAAAACCACCAATTTTATGACTTTGGCAGAGTCACTGTACATGTCCAAACACTAACGTCTTTCTGCCAGATCCGCTCGTGGCTCTTCACTGCACTACATCCAGTACTGAACCCCATTGAAAAACACAGACGCTCATGGCTCTTCACTGCACTACATCCAGTACTGAACCCCATTGAAAAACACAGACGCTCATGGCTCTTCACTGCACTACATCCAGTACTGAACCCCATTGAAAAACACAGACGCTCATGGCTCTTCACTGCACTACATCCAGTACTGAACCCCATTGAAAAACACAGACCCAGCAAGGGGGAAGACTGGGCCAGAGTCCAAGTCTGATATAGTAAATCTACTACCCAAAATCTATAATTTTTTCAAAATATGTTGGTTTTGACATTCTTTACTGAAAAGGCCGTGTGCACAGAAAAGGAGGCCTGGATATAATAACGCCCCCTTACCACCAGCAAGACTCTCCGCTGTCTGATAACGTTGTGCTAATAAATCCAAAGTACAACAAAAACTAACGACTCTGGATGAATCAATGAAAAGGAGCAGCAATTCAACAAAGGCTCCAACTTAGGAACAAAGTAAAGCCAGGATGAATGGCTAAACTGATGTCAACTGAGTAAGATAGAACAATATATAACCAGGGAAGAGGCGATCCCCGTTTTCAAGCACAAAGCTGCACAAAATTCAGATTCCACCAAGGTCACTATGTCCTTTACCTCACTAAGTTTCTTTTTTTTTTCTTTGGCCAACGAAGCAATGCATGGTATGTGACTTCATGCAAGGGGTTCCCCCTTGCTCTACTGTGCTACATGGGTTCCCCCTATGCTCTACTATGCTACATGGGTTCCCCCTATGCTTATATGCTACAGGGGTTTCCCTATGCTCTACTATGCTACATGGGTTCCCCCTATGCTCTACTATGCTACATGGGTTCTCCCTATGCTTACTGTGCCACATGGGTTCTCCCTATGCTCTACTATGCTACTACATGGTTGTCCCTATGCTCTACTAGGCTACATGGTTTTCCCTATGCCCTACTATGTTACATGGGTTCTCCCTTTGTTACTATGCTACATGGGTTCTCCCTATGCTCTACTATGCTACAGGGGTTCTCTCTATGCTTTACTTGCTCATGGGTTCTCTCTATGCTCTATGCTACATGGGTTCTCCCTATGCTCTACTTGTACATGGGTTTCTCTATGCTTCTATGCTACTGGGTTCTCTCTTGCTCTATGCTACAGGGGTTTCCCTCCCTATGCTCTACTATGCTTCATGGGTTCTCCCTTATGCTTTTACTATGCTACTGGGTTCTCTCTATTGCTCTACTATGCTACATGGGTTCTCTCTATGCTCTACTATGCTACGGGGTTTTCTCCCTAGCTCTACTATGCTTCATGGGTTCTCTCTATGCTCTACTATGCTACATGGGTTCTCCCTATGCTCTACTATGCTACATGGGTTCTCTCTATGCTCTACTATGCTACATGGGTTCTCCCTATGCTACATGGGTTCTCCCTATGCTCTACTGTGCCACATGGGTTCTCCCTATGCTCTACTGTGCCACGTAGGTTCTCCCTATGCTAATGGGTTCTCCCTATGCTCTGCTGTGCCACATGGGTTCTCCCTGTGCTCTACTGTGTCACATGGGTTCTCCCTATGCTCTGCTGTGCCACATGGGTTCTCCCTATGCTCTACTATGCCACATGGGTTCTCCCTATGTTCTACTATGCTACATGGGTTCTCCCTATGCTCTACTGTGCCACATGGGTTCTCCCTATGCTCTACTGTGCCATGTGGGTTCTCCCTATGCTCTACCGTACCACATGGGTTCTCCCTATGCTCTACCGTACCACATGGGTTCTCCCTATGCTCTACTGTGCCACATGGAAAAGTGCATGTATACACATAATTGTATTATGTGTTATGTCCGCATAAACAACACAAAAAGACAAAACATGTTCAAAGCAGTGTCCTACACAATACACAGTACACTTGTTTCTGCAAAGTTTCAGCATGAAAGAAACAGACAGTTTAAAAAAATTTTTTAAAAAAAATATATATATATATATATATATATATATACCTCAGGAAAAGAAAGAAATGATATTCTACTGAAATGTAGAAACAAGAAACAAAGCCTACAAAGCAAGCAAGCAAGAAAGAAAAAGAGACAAAAAACGAACCTGAAGAAAGAGAAGATTAATTCAGACTATGACAAAAACAAACTTCATACAAAACAAAAAGGAATTAAAGAAAGGAAAAGACATACATACTGATACTACTTCTACTGATAGAAATGCCTCATAAATGAACAGAAACAAATTGAAAGGAATATGATTCACCATAAACAAAAGCAGTATGATAACAGCCAATCTAAGTATCTCACAATATTTTATTTGTTAATTTATCTTCAGAAAATTGCATTCTTGTCGATGAATGAGGCTGATAGAAACACCTAAAACCTTAACAACCAATCTCGTTTCCAACTCATGCATACTGAACATAAAAAGGAATGAAATAAAAGCAGTTCCATACATTTTCATGACGATTCAATTCTTCTCTTTATTCTTCTTCTCCTGTTCATTCAAGAAACAACGACGACAAAAATTAACCAACTGAAATAACACAGGCAAGAAGAAAAAGAAAAAAAACAACATCAAGTACTGTATACAGCAACTAGTATGAAATAATGCTATATGGTCTCTACATGGGTATACATACATACTATCCGATACCCATCTAACATACATACTTTCTGATACCCAGCTATATCCTCAAGATTATTCCCAGTCATGACAAAGTTGAGTAGCGTGATTAATCATCTGATTATCCTTTGCACCATCAAGAACTCTTCGATTTTGCTTCCTCCCACTCATGAGATGGCGACAGTGTTACCAGTCGTACAATCCAGTCAAGTCTACTTTCAAAACTATTACACACAGGTTGGCCTCCTACAAAAGCATACAGATTTTTGCTACAAGGTTTTCAAGATAGTTCATCTCCTGCTTAGATTACTTAGTTTTAATTCTTGAATTTTTTTTTTAAAAGATGCTCAGTATTTTGCTTAATCATTTTCAAACCAAAAAGAAGACCCCATTTCATTTGCAGTTAGGTGTATGCTGTTACAATTCACTGCATTTACTGTGTACCAATGGAGGCAATGAATAAATCCCTGCCTCTTGCGGTGTCCTAATTTTAATTTATTTTTTCCCCAAAACTAAATTTATGTTAATCACAGTCCATGCGTTGGTCTGTTGGCCAAATCAGAATTTCTGGAAGAAAAAAACCACCAATTTTATGACTTTGGCAGAGTCACTGTACATGTCCAAACACTAACGTCTTTCTGCCAGATCCACTCATGGCTCTTCACTGCACTACATCCAGTACTGAACCCCATTGAAAAACACAGACGCTCATGGCTCTTCACTGCACTACATCCAGTACTGAACCCCATTGAAAAACACAGACGCTCATGGCTCTTCACTGCACTACATCCAGTACTGAACCCCATTGAAAAACACAGACCCAGCAAGGGGGAAGACTGGGCCAGAGTCCAAGTCTGATATAGTAAATCTACTACCCAAAATATATAATTTTTTCAAAATATGTTGGTTTTGACATTCTTTACTGAAAAGGCCGTACGCACAGAAAAGGAGGCCTGGATATAATAACGCCCCCTTACCACCAGCAAGACTCTCCGCTGTCTGATAACGTTGTGCTAATAAATCCAAAGTACAACAAAAACTAACGCCTCTGGATGAATCAATAAAACAGAGCAGCAATTCAACAAAGGCTCCAACTTAGGAACAAAGCAAAGCCAGGATGAATGGCTAAACTGATGTCAACTGAGTAAGACAGAACTATATATAACTAGGGAAGAGACGATTCCCGTTCTCAAGCACAAAGCTGCACATAATTCAGATTCCACCAAGGTCACTTATGGCCTTTACCTCACTAAGTTTCTTTTTTTTTCCTTTGGCCAACGAAGCAATGCATGGGCTGTGACTTCAATTGTCTGATATGGTACAAGATATTATATGATAAAGAAAAAACTATGTGCCTTTTTTTGTTGTGGTTGCCCCCCCCCCCACACAAAAAGCACGTATTTGCTTATTAAAAAAAAAAGGTAGGTATTTGTTTATTAAAAGATCTTTTTTTCATAGTTTCTTATGGTCCTATCCAGAGGCTTTTTTCACAGCTTTATTTCAAATTCAATTTTTAACTTTTCATTTTGTAAACCACCATACTTCACAACCTCAAAGTCTTTTTTGTTGTTGCTTTTCTTCTTTTTTTTTAACATTAAATTTTTGCATGCTTTAGCACACTCTTTAGCTAAAGGCCGGGTTATAACTCAGTTTTGTAAAAGTGTCACAAAAGATTCAATCCTAAAGAAGATTATTTAAAAAAAAAAAATTAAACCAAGCAAAGCCTGGTACAAATACTACTAACTTCAAAGAAAGAAAAAAAAAAAACCAAAAAAGCAGAAATCATAACCTACAACTACCAAACACATTCAGGAATAAAGACGGAACTAAAGAAAGAAAAAAAAAACCCAAACAAACAAACAACAATATAACGGAAGAAAGAAACGGGCCATTAACAGATGACATGAGAAAACAAAGCAATCAATAACAGACAGTAAAAAAAAGTCAGTATAAGATGGAAGAGAGAGAAAGAGAGAGAGAGAGAGGGGGGTATGGGGGCAAAGAGTCCAACATCATCAAAAGCATTCTTGCTGAATCCAACACATGGGACGTTACTCGCCGTGAAGCCATTCACTCAAAAAGTGCTACGGTCAAGCTGGACAACAGCAGGACGTGGTCAGCGAAGATCGATCGTGTCCCTCCCCTCCCCCCCCACCACCACCACCACACTCCTCCTGCTGGCTAGCGGTGTCGGCGTTGGCGTCTACGTGGGTCATGAGTGGGTGGATGAGGGCGAGGACGCAGGCAGGCTCTCAGTAGTAGTATCACAGCGCATCACATGCCACAGCTTCTTTTCTTTTCTTTATTCCTTTCTTTCTTTCTTCTTCTCAGGCAGCCTTGGAAGTGGACCGGACGTTGGAAACAACTTTCTTTAACTGTCTCTAAGCCACTGTTAACTGTTCTTCCCTTCCTCCGAGGTCAGGGAAAGCTGGGCGAACCCCACCAAATTTTTGTCGTCGGCTGCCTCGTTGGGGCCGCAGCCCGAATTCTGAAAACAGGGAAGAGAAAAGAAAAAGCATCCACAGCCTGCAAATCCAACATCACTCGTGTCAGGGGGGAGAAAAAAAAATCTCTCTATCAAGAGGGCTAAATTTAGCTCGCCCTTTCCTTTTATGAAGGAAGGTGGCAGGATGGTTAAGACGTTTGCCTGCCAACAAGTAAATCGTGAGGTTCTGGGTTCGATTCCCAGCCTCGCCCTTTCTTCCCAGTTTGACAAAAAAATCAAACTGAATGTCAAAGTCCTTCGGATGAGACTATACACCGAGGCCCCGTGTGCGAACGCATGCAGAACATCTTGCGCACACGTTAAATCCTGTTCCGCTGTTCGAAAGAGTAGGCCATTGTGTGCCGGTGGGAACAGATGACAAAATTTTTAAAAACCCATACACACGCATAAAAAAAAAGTTTAAAAAAATCATCTGAGCGCTTTGATTTGTTGCTTTACAAGATTCAGCGCTATATAAATTCCATACATTATTATTATTATCATTATTATCAAGTCCGAGTGTGGTCAATTCCTGCTATACCAACACTCCGTCAGGGGAAGGAAAAAAAATCTCTCTCTATCAAGAGGGCTAAATTGAGCTCACCCTATACCTTTTACCAAGTCCAAGTGTGGTCAATTCCTGCTATACCAACATCACTCCATCAGGGGGTAAAAAACAATCTCTCCATCAAGAGGGCTAAATTTAGCTCGCCCTTTCCTTTTTACCAAGTCCGAGTGTGGTCAGTTCCTGCTATACCAACATCACTCTGTCAGGGGGAGAAAAAAAAATTTCTCTCCATCAAGAGGGATAAATTTAGCTTGCCCTTTCCTTTTTACCAAGTCCGAGTGTGGTCAGTTCCTGCTATAATTAACATCACTCCATCAGGGGGAGAAAAAAAAATCTCTATCAAGAGGGCTAAATTTAGCTCGCCCTTTCTTTTTACCAAGTCCAAGTGTGGTCAGTTCCTGCTATACTAACATCACTCTGTCAGGGGACAAAAACAAAATCTCTCCATCAAGAGGGCTAAATTTAGCTCGCCCTTTCTTTTAACCAAGTCCGACTGTGGTCAATTCCTGCTATACCATCATCACTCTGTCAGGGGAAAAAAAACAAAATCTCTCCATCAAGAGGGCGAAATTTAGCTCGCCCTATACCTTTTACCAAGTCCGAGTGTGGTCAATTCCTGCTATACCAACATCACTCCATCAGGAGAAAAAAATCTCTCTCTATCAAGAGGGCTAAATTGAGCTCGCCCTTTCCTTTTACCACGTCTGAGTGTGGTCAGTCCTGCTATATAATTAGCACCAGCTGGGCTGGGATGGGATGGAATGGATAGCAGCTGAGAGAGAGGGGAAACTTGACAGCTGTTTTAGTATAGTTCCGTTTCTTTCCCTTAATACAGCTTTTATGACTGTAGTTCACGTTATGTCGTTGTATTGCACATCATCAGACATTACAGATTATAAGGATGCACAAGTCTCTTTAAAAAAAAAAAAGAAGAAATATATAAGAAAAAAAAAAGAAAAGGACTGGACACACAAATACATACAATGCCCTACTGACTCCCACAGAGTTAAGGGGAAAGAAGAAGACAAGAACCCATGGAAACTCTTTTCACATAAGCTGAAATGACACAAACCAGTATCCCCGACTTGTTTGAAGTTGACAAGCTCTATGCTAAATTTCTTTTGGCACTGTCACAGAACAAACCCATTTTTAACCATGGAAAATCCAACACCATAATTTCATATTTCCTGTTGGAATTCAGGGAACTCTTCCGGTATGAATAACACTCCCACCTTCCAGAAATTGTGTGCTGGAAATTTCCTGTTTTTCTCTATATCTCCTTCTTAATGTTTGTTTTTTTTCTCCTGCAAACTCGCATGCAAGCATGTGTGTATGTGTGTGTTTATTTTCTGTGTTTTGTTTTTTTCTCCTGCAAACTCGCATGCAAGCATGTGTGTATGTGTGTGTTTATTTTCTGTGTTTTGTTTTTTTCTCCTGCAAACTCGCATGCAAGCATGTGTGTATGTGTGTGTTTATTTTCTGTGTTTTGTTTTTTTCTCCTGCAAACTCGCATGCAAGCATGTGTGTATGTGTGTGTTTATTTTCTGTGTTTTGTTTTTTTCTCCTGCAAACTCGCATGCAAGCATGTGTGTATGTGTGTGTTTATTTTCTGTGTTTTGTTTGTTTCTCCTGCAAACTCGCATGCAAGCATGTGTGTATGTGTGTGTTTATTTTCTGCTTTCCAAGACCAGGCCCTTTCTTTTTTCGAACAAGCTCCCTTCTCCCCCTCTTATTCCCCCTGTCTGTGATATCAAGCAATGAAGCACCATGAAATAAACACACACACATGCTGACAATAGTGAAGACAGGAAACTTACAAAACATTATGGGTGCCTCTTCTCTCCAGGGAGAGCATCCCTATTCACACCATGACTTGTAGCGGTTTACACTACACTACAATAAAAAATGCAATTTTATTTCACGAGGGTAATAGATTAAGTAACAAGACTTTTTTATCATCCAGCCCTCAAAATGAAATGGAAAACGCTGCAAGAAAAACAAAAGCATAATTATGATACATATGAAAATACACAATCATGGATATCAACAGATGCACGAGAGAGAGAGAGAGATGAGAGAGAGAGAGAGAGAGAGAGAGAGAGTGAGAGATGAAGAGAGATGAGCGATGAAGGAGAGAGAGAGAGAGAGAGAGAGAGAAGAGAGGAGAGTGAGGGGGAGAGAGAGAGAGAGATGAGGGGGGAGAGAGACAGACAGACAGACAGACAGACAGAACAGACAGACAGTCTGAGACAGAGAGAGGAACAAGAAGTATGGAAACCAGATATAAATGGTGTATTAATACATTTTGGGAAGAAGATATGTTGTATCACATTGTTTCATCAAAAAATCTTGATACATTGTTTTAAAAAATTTTTTTCAGAAGCAAGACTAAGCACAAAACAACAATAATACAGCCATCTTACCAAAGCAAAGGTAATGGCCTTGGAGTCTGCACTGTCCACAATCTTCTGCAGATTGGCAGCGACTGAAACAAGCCATACATAGCACTCCTGCTGACAGACCTCTTCAACAATAACAACACTGATAACAACAATATGGGCTGCCATCCCTGCTTTCATCTCTTGTTTTCCTTAATGTTTCACCTACAAAACTGTACTTAAACACACAGGATTCTATCTCAAGCGCTTTGATTTGTTGCTTTACAAGATTCAGCACTATATAAATTCCATACACTGTTATTATAATTACTATTATTATCATTATCATTATCATCATTATCTCTAGCCCCATCAATACAACCATACTGTTTTACAAAAATACTGCCTCCATCGCGGAGGAATTTTTGCTGTTTGAATACTCAATAAAACAAGACTTTATAACAGTCCCCCAAATCTCAAATGGTTTTGGGATTTTTTTAAATAGCGACTGCAGTCAGAAATGTTACAAAATATAAAAAACAACTTCAATGACATGACATTTACTGACAGCAGTCCAGTCCAATCCAATCCTGCTGTTTATAGCCCCGCCGACCACAGAGGCCATATCAGGGCTGTCACCTTGTCAAATTTTAAATCTCAAATTAAAACTGTGCAGCTATATACAGATTAAAACAGGGTATAAAACCAACTCTACTGTCGCTCTTTGTACCAACACCCTGGCTAACCATAAGGGTCAACCCAGGACAGGCAATGTATTGTGGAGAAACAGCTGACAGCAGTCAAGTCAAACCAGGCGCTTGCTCACTCACCAACAATCATGTCACGGCCACTGACCAGCCCTGCTTCCACCAGTTCCCGGGACACACTGTCAGGGGTGTCTGAAACACAACCCAGCCCAGCACTCAATACTTCACACTCGTGTCATCTCTTCTAAAGTATACCTTCTTCCTTCTCCGTCAAATGTTCAGACAGCAGCTACGGTTATCTGTCATATAGAGCGAAAATGCGTAGTGCTGCTGTTTAAGCGCCTGACAAGTCAGGCCCAGCGCTTCCAACTTCAGCAGGTTTCAAGTACATAAGAGCTGTTCAATCACACAGGCTCCCCTGTGGCAGTGCCAGGGGCCTGTCAGTATAAATAGCATCCCCACCTTCTGGAAATTCTGTGCTAGAAATTTCCTCGTTTCTGTCATTCTCTTTGTTTCTGCCTTGTTCCTTTTCTTCCTGTCACCTCCTTCTTGTCTATTTTCTGCCTTCTTGGTCCATTCTCCTGCCTTTTTTCCATCAAGACTTTAAAGATAACAGTTCTCTCTTATGCCAAAGTCGGATGAGCTGGGCCCAACTTGTCAGGCGTGTAACGGCAGCATGACGCATTTTCACTCGAATAATGGAAAACAATAGTTGCTGTCTGAGCGTTTGATGAAGAAGAATCACACAAGTAAAGTAACGTTTTCACTTCTTTAAACAAAAATGATTAAGACATTAAAAAAAATTTTAAAAACCAACAAGAAAAGCTCATTTTCTTTCAGAAAAATAAGCATACTCTATTAATAAGTACCAAAACAAGGAGACAGTCAAGCAGGGGAAAAAAAGTAGAAAATATGAAAATATGAAAATGTATGAAAAATAAAAACTTAAAAATTTTTTTTTTTTAAAAGAGGCTGACATGCAGAACAACAGACTAGACAAAAAGAAGAGAGAGAGAGAAGAGGAGAGAGAGAGAGAGAGAGAGAAAAGAGAGAGAGAGAGAGAGAGAGAGAGAGAGAGAGAGAGAGATACAGACAGTGACCACAGAAAGTCAGACATACATACAAAGTGAAAGGGGGGGAGGAGGAAGGTTTGAAAGTTCCACTTTTACAAAGTCCAACAAAGTGTGTAAATTACCTTGCCCCGGCTTGAAGTCAAAGCGAATGTCATTCAGTTCACGTTTTTCGTTCCTCAGTCGCAGAACCAGATTGATGGATTTTCCCTGCACAGTCATACAGTGTGTCAAACGTCAGGCAGACAGTAAAAACTATCAACTCCATAGAGTCGCAGTAAAATGGATCCCGCCATTTTGTGGTGACGCGTGATTTTGGCTATATTTGAAAATTTCAGCACATTTATCCAACATAATAAAGACATACAAATTACACATCATCGAAAAGTTTATTATGTCTCCTTTTGAGATTGTTACACAGTTTTTCAATAGATGACTGTAATTATTTTTTACAAATTTTCAAAACATGTCACTGAATGGTGAAAAATAAAAAGTTTTGAAAATTAGGGCTGCTTATCTTACATGGCTTGAACTGTTCATCAACTAGTCCCCTTGAAACAATGCGATGATTTTTCACCAAAGTTAAAGTTTCCTGAAGTTGGCTGAATCCATCTGATGTCACTTTTTGCACTATACAGGTTTTGTTTACAAAATCGTAACACTGCAGAGCCTGAAATCCAAAAGAATACACTTATCATGTCAAAGAAAAGTAGCCAACACATGCAAAGTAGCAAGCTTATGGTCAAGAAAAGCAACTATTTAGAAAAATGATTGCCCTACAGGCCAGAATACTTTCCCTTCAGTTGAACATTGTTTAGTGTATTTTTAAAAAATTCGTAATTCTGCCGAATCATAAGCTTCGGCATGTCACAGTGAAGGAGAGGGGTAAATTCGGCACAACCTCAATTAGTTAACCTTTTCCCTATGGTAGGGTAATCAACCTCTCTACTAGCCCTTCCCTCTGTATCACCCACTACTGGGTTACGGTAACATACAAATTAATCTGCACAGTGCATGTATACTGGGAAAGAGGGGTTCTCTCCCCATAACCCTTTGCTGGGCACAG
>CM054136.1:77588310-77611751 GCA_028751875.1 Rapana venosa | reverse complement strand
CAGCATGAGAAGGGAGCTAGTCAAACAAAGCACCAGACACAGAACAGTCGCTGAAGCAGAATGTGTCTCAAATAAATTCTACCCACAGAGATGTAAATACAGTTTAAAGAGTGTAAACTCTGAATGAAGTCCAGTGCGTCAATCTAACAACCCTAGATAGTATTGAACATACAAAACAGTTAGTACTACATGATGATATTATGCCAAGAAATGCACACATAGTATGGTCTTCATCTGTACAATCATTAACAAAGCATTATCATTGTAGCAAGCAAACTGTTTCAGCATCACTCTTCAGAAAAAATGTTCCCCCCTATCAGCAGAATCTCGACAAGAGTGCAGAAACTAATTTGAAATAAAACTCAATAACGGGATAGCTCAGTGGTCGGAGCACTCGCTTTCCCCCAGCCAAGTTAAGCAGCGTCGAGCGTGGTTACCAGTTGGATGGGTGACCGTTTGCGCGCCTTGGCTTCAGTACAGTTCCCCCAGTTCCCCAGCTGTAAATGGGTACCTGCCCTCTTTAGGGTCAGGGAAGGTAAAGCAGCGAGGGAGAGGAGATGGGCGCCGCCCTCAATATGCTGGCCCTAGAGAAGTGAGGTCTCTGATGGGACTCCTTTACCTGTACCTTTTTCTATCCACAAACTCCACTAAAATATTCATCACAACCCTGACAAAACATAATCAGCCAACCATCCAACTAATGAAAAAAAAAAAAGACCAAAAAAAAACACCCCCCAAACAAACAAAAAAAAACCTGACGCTACCAGTTGCTGACTTTAGAATTTGCTGAGGCAATCACAAACTCCACTAAATTTTCATCACAACTCTTGACAACCTTAACATCAACAGCCAACCCAACCAAGAAAAACCAACCAACCAACCAACCAAGAAAAACCAACCACCCAACCAAGAAAAACCAACCACACCAACCAACAAACCCAAACCACCCAACCAAACCAAACCGAACCGAACTGAACCGAACCGAAGCTCCCAGACGCTGCTAACCTGAGAATCGCCAGTGCCCTGCGCGGGTTCAGGGGAGGGCGTCTTGGTCACCTCAGCAGCCGAGGCAGGGGGAGCCTCAGTGGAGCCAGGGGTGGGACTGGTGGCCGACGGTCCCGCCTCTTCCGCTTTGCTGGCGGCAGCTGCAGGGGCCGCTTGAGCCTCGGCAGCAGGCACCACAGCAGGGAACTGTGAGGAGGTGCGAGAATAGCAGTGAACATCACGTACATAGCTGTGAGCAGGTGCGAATGGGAGTGTACATCACATACATACACGCACGCCTGCTTCCGAAAACATCCTGCCTGTAATTCTGCAAGGACGTAAACACCGACACACAGCAAAAACTGACAAATATATACCAAGACACATGCAACATCTGTACACAACAAGGAACTCCCTTCCCCCCCCAAAAAAAATCTCATCACAGACATAACACATAAAGAAAAAATTGATGAACACAAGCATGTATTCTTCCCTTTTTCCTCCCTTACTATTTCCCTCTAGCTCTGTGACTTACCTATAGATGGCAAAACTACAGAAAACAACAGAAAATTCCTCAAAATTAATTACAGATGATTATAGATGATACCTTATCATTATTATCATTTTGGATAAAAACCAAAAAAAGTATATACACATGAAAAAACTAAGCGTTTTTCACAATATTTCATTTTACGATCACAGTAGAAAGTGTTACTGCAAACACTATTAAATGAAGAAAAAAAAATTTTAAAACCCAAAAATTAACAACACCCGATTCAATGCTAGATTTTTGTTCCCGCTTCCTGATGCTGGTCTCTAACTGCAATGCTAGTCATCACAAATCCTCTTTCAAAACTTTCTTTCTTCACACATTTGTCTTTTTTGTTATCCTGACCGAGAGCTCTGAGGTTCACCAATGGTGAGATTTTGTGTATGCGACCCTGTTTGCCCATCATGAAGGTAGCAGCATTCTGACTATGGGGATCTTCACACATTATTTGTTTCATTTTTGGTTCCAAGGTTCACAACGTTGAGATTTTGCACATGCAACTGTTTTTTTCCCACCATGAAGGTAGCCACATTCAGACTTCAGGGAGAATTTCACACAAAACAGTACTCTTGAGGTAGACATACTTCTTTTTGAAATAATTTTTTCTCACCAATCAACTTCTGCATTCACTCTCACCAGTACTTTCTTACATTCCTCAGCTAGAGCTCCAAGGTTCACCAATGGTGAGATTTTGCATGCACGGCCATTTTTACCCACCATGAAGGTAGCTGCATTCCAACTTCAGGGGCAATCAATATCTAAATAATGGAATGAACGAGCAAAAATCAATAAAAGTCTGCAATACTACAGCTATACCATGCTGAGCAATCATCCAAACACTTGCAAAAAACTGAATACTGCATAAACTGAATACTATCTGTCACAGCCACGGCAAAAAAATATACAGGCAGACCTGTACAGAATACACAGCACAGAAAGAAAGATGGACACAGACTACGGACACCAGCACTCACCTCCTGAGGGGCATTTTTCACCCTTGGGGACTGAAACAGACAAGGGGACAAAGAAACCTGTCACAGGACAATGATCCCCACAACATCCAATTTTCTGATGGACTGGAACGAACAGAACAAAGACCTGTCCACCACAAAGTTCACCACAATGACACAGGCACTTTTCTTTACAACACATTATGGAAACAGAGGGTTATGAAGGAAAAACAATACAAGACACAAATTTTAAAACTTCTGCATTAAACTTATTATATTTCAGTCACACTTTGATATATTTTAACAATTCCAATGTTGTTTTCTAGAATATCTAACTTTCCCAAAGTTAAAACACATCATATTACAACTGCTTACACATTTCTATGGACAATTTCCTATCTTAATTAGTAAATACATATGGAATAAGATATATCTTTACTAGAACTTAAAAATGTATAATCCTGTCTTAATTAGTAAATACATATGGAATAAGATATATCTTTACTAGAACTTAAAAATGTATAATCCTGTACTTTCACATGCTTTGCTTTCGTTTCAAAAAGTTTTTATAAGCTAAAGAAAAATCAAACTTGAGGTGAAAAGTGAAGCGAAAGCAACAACAAAATTATATGTATACTACCTTGAGTGATAAAAAAAATTTCTTGATTAAGCACAAGGTACCCGAAGTAATCAAACTAAATTCTAAGATAACAACTCTACATTTTCTCCTTATTTTCAAACTGAAACGTGGAACCAGACTTTCATGACTATCAACACATTTTGACCTCAGCCAAAAACTTTTAAAATGACAGATATAATCAAAGTGCTGAGGCCTACAGTAAAACACCGTTACGCTTCAAACTCGTTCAAAAACACTTCTTCAAACAAATCAGGTCTACAAGGACGCATGTCCATGTTTTTCATATTCCAAGAAACCACACAGACAACATCAGCATTGTGATAAGCAATACATTTATCAAAGATTTCAAAACGATTAAGGATGAAGACCTTCAGGCCTGACTGATGCACTGACCAACCGCCATGGCGCAGTGGTCAGTGCCTTAGGTCATGGGCCAAAGGTCGCTGGTTCGACTCCCAGTGGCTTCTACCCAGAGAGAGTGTGCTGGGAAGACTAGAACTACACAGTCAAGCACAATCCACTTTACAGAAGCTATTTTGAGAGCATTAATCAAATTACCTGACCAACACTGCAGGTGTCTTATCTCTTGGGCCCAGTTGACACTTGGATATATTATGATAGGAAGCATACAGTAAAGCTCTGTTAAGTAGTCTCAAAAGCACATGCATTTCCATAGCAGCACCTTGATATCATCCTCATCGCCGCTGATCATCATGCAATAAAAAGAAAGTCTCCCAGTGTGTTTCAGCTTCCAAGTCCCAACAGACCAATTGTCAATCAACAGCATCAGAAACTGAAGCAGCAGTAATGGGCCACCGGTGCCTACCACAGCTGTCAGTTTCTCCACTTTCAGCTACTCTCAGCTGCTATCCATCCCACCCCAGCTGGTGCTAATTGTAGCAGAAACTGACGGCACTTGGACTTGGTAAAAGGAAGGGGTGGGCTGATTTTAGCACTGGGCCCTGGACCCTTGACTGACTTATGCCGGATTTGCATGCTGCGCTCCATCATGTGCTGAACTCACTCTTTCCATGGAGACTGCAGCCTGGCCCTCCACAGAGTTCTCGTCCAGTTCGTCATCAGACCACTCCCAGCCCCCATCCTGCGTCTTGTGCAGCCGACCGCTGGAGCCAGGCACACGCTTCACCTGCACAAAGGCAGTCAACTTATTACCAAGTGAACACTTCTCCTCCTGTAGTCTGCTGCTGGGGACGGAATAGTCTGGTGGTTAGAGTAGTGTTGCGCCTCGTGCTTGTGATCTGCTGACCTGGGTTTGAATCTCATTCAAGGGGATTTTTTGCCCCCTGGATATAACAGTGCTGACTCAACTGCCCCCAAAAGTCCTTCGGATGAAACTGTAAACTGAGGTCCCGTGTGTGAATGCACACACAATATCTTGAGCAAATGTTAAAACCTGTTACGCTTTTAGGAAGAGTAGGCCACTGTGTGCCAGTGGGAACGGATGACAAAATAGACAAAACTGCACACACATGGGGATTGAATGTAAAAAAGCACATGAGTGCTTTTTCCATTATCCACGAAATACAAGAATAAAATACAATAAAATAAATGGAGCTTCATCAACTGCAGGAGAAGACAATGTCTACTCCATTCACTGTTTGGACATGTTTACAGCAGTCTTCAGTGTTTTATCAAGCAGCTATTAGAACAAAACAAAACAAAATATGAATCAAAATTTTTCTGCAAGTGGATTTTTCCCATTAAAGCTTACTAAAATACTTCTTACAACCAACTCGTTTATACCTGAGAGGCACCTCCCTTATTGCCCTGAGCAATTACTACACACCTACGATAGATAATCCCTAATCTTTAGGGATAAGAAGCCCATACTGATAAACAAAATCAAGATGTCAATGATGACAAAAAGCCACAACAATCACTGATAATGATAGTCACCTTCTGAGTCTTGACAGTCTGACCCTCAGACAGCAACATTTTCTTCAGGTATTCTCGGTCCTGTACACACAGACAACTAATATTGTAACTGGCATGACAGGGAACCAAACACAGCAAGAAAGTAACTAGAGAGAGAGAGAGAGAGAGGAGAGAGAGAGAGAGAGAGAGAGAGAGAGAGAGAGGAGAGAGAGAGAGAGAAAGAGAGAGAGAGAGAGAGAGAGAGAGAGAGGGAGAGAGAGAGAGAGAGAGAGAAGAGAAAGCGAGAGAGAGAACATCATTTTCCAGTACCACTTAATAAACACATACACACACACACACACAAAACCTGTTACTCATCCATAGTCATTTACTGCAGAAACAGGAGTACTTCCTATATTATTCGCTGTTACGATTAAAGTATTTCCTAAGTAATTCACAATCATAAATTTATTGCATAGATACTTCATTGATGCTTGTTGATCTCATTCAAAGGAATGGCCATCAAAAACAAAAAACAAAAAAAGTAACACTTCAAAAAGCCATAGGATAATTCCCTATAAGCATTTTTTTTTAAAAGCATATTACTCATGAAAACTACAGCACAAATTGAAGGAAACATTTCTTCTTTTTTTTTAAATACACTTATTTATTTATTCTATACTTTTTCATCTATCTATTCATAGATTCATTGATATTTTATCTTTTCACATATTCATTAACTTATTCTTTTTTTTTTTAATCTGAAAAAAAAATTCCATTACACTATACGTTAAAAAAATATATATATATAAAAAGTCACGCAACCTTTTGCCAAAACATCAAGTTAAAACGCCAACAATCAATCAACTCTTTGAATCCTTCGGATGAGACTTTAAACCGAGACCCCATGTCCGAATGCACATAGAGCATCTTGCACACACATTAAAAATCCCTTCTGCCTCTTGGAAGAGTAGGCCATTTCATGCCGGCAGAAACGGATGACAATTTCTTTTCATAACGCACGCACTTGGGTGTCGTGTTTAGACACCATCCTTGAAGTCCCAATGCAGCTGCCTTAGTGGTGGGTAAAAACAGTCATATACACAAAATCTCACCATTGGTGAACCTCAGCGCTCTAGCTGAGAAATGAATAAAACAAAAAACAAAACAACACAAAACAAACCAAAAACAAGACACTTTACTCACTTTGGCTTTTTTGAAGAACTCGTGCTTCAACAGCTGCTTTGCAGTTGGTCTGTATAGGAAGAAAAAAACAGAAACAGAACCCCACAAATTAATGCATGTAATGACTGTGGGGTTTTTTCTTTCTTATACTTGAAGATATCATTATATTTTGAGAATGAGCGACAACTAGCGTAACATTTTCAGAAACTATGTTTCCAATTCAACTACCTTTTTAGGTCATGCTTTTAAACTTATGGCTACAACAGTCAAGAACATTCATGCCTTATGTCTTCTTCTTCCTTTTTGTCATGTTTCTCCCAGGGGAGGTTTGACATTAATGAGCCTTCTCCATCTCTCTCTGTTTTGAGCTTCCTCCTTATTTATGCCCCTTTCTCTAAGATCATCTGCAATACAGGCAGCCCAGGTTTTGCTAGGTCTTCCCTTTGGTCTCTTTCCGTCCACTATGAAGTTCATTGCTCTTTTTATGATGTGGTGATCTGCTTTCCGTTGAATGCCTTATGCAAAGTCAATATTTTCACACTTATCTGTAAGATGTCCTGTAGCTATCAGGTTCACTGCCTGCCTGCATTGGTGGATCTTCAATTATAACCAACCAATATCCATTGTTTCTTCTGTTCAATACTTTTTGAGGGAAAAAAGTTGCTGAAAAACAAAACTTAGATTAAACAAAGCAATGAAAGGGAGTTGTGATGAATACATGAACTATACTTCTCACGTGAATAAACAAACTATAGAGAGAGACAGACAGACAGAGACAGATTCCATTATCAGCATAAAGTTAAGCATCGTCTCTCTTCTAGTATCCCCTCTCCTTATTCCCCTACCCCAAAACATACATACACACACGTATGCATGCATGCACGTGAGCGCACACACTCACTCACACACACCTTTGCCTAACCCTGCCTTTCTGATTAAAAAAGAGAGAGAGAGAGAGAGAGAGAGAGAGAGAGAGAGGAGAGAGAGAGAGAGGAGAGAGAGAGAGAGAGAGAGAGAGAGAGAGAGAGAGAGAGAAAGAGAGAGACAGAGAGAGAGAGAGAGGGAGGGAGGGAGGGAGAGAGAGAGAGAGAGAGATTGAGAGAGAGAGAGAAGAAAGAACTATAATCACAGCATTAGCAAATAACCTCAGATGTACTCCAGCCACATAACCATGAGTGAACCTACTTCTTCTACTAGCGACACATTAGAAAAAGAAGCAAATCTTGAAATACCTTTTCTCAGGGTCTTTCTTCAGGCACTCGGTGATCATCTTGCGGAATATCTTGCTGTACGCCTTGTACTGGTCCTTGTCCTCGGCACTCGAGTCCAGAGAGGGAGGCTCGTTCTGCAGGGTCAGCATCAGCACCTGCAGCCACAACATATTGCAGATGATCTTAGAGAAAGGGGCATAAATAAGGAGGAAGCTCAAAACAGAGAGAGATGGAGAAGGCTCATCAAGGTCAAACCTCCCCTGTGAGAAACATGACAAAAAAGGAAGAAGAAGAAGACACAGAACCTTTTATGATATTGTTTGGCAGTTTAGCGTTTTATCAAAATGATTTTGGCAAAACCTGGAGGATAAGTAGGTCTTTACGAGAATCAAAAAAAAAAAGATGATTTCAAGATATTCATAACTTGGTAAAGAGCCACAATCACACAAAATTGTTATGTAATTATAAGGCATGACAAAAAACAATACCCATCTGTGGAACTAGTTTTCTGTTATCATATCGTGTATAAACTTGCATGACAAAATCACAAAAAGTATCTGCCTCTACATTCAAAAATATCTTCCCAACACAGAGGCTTTGCAAAAGCAGACAGTCAATCACCAACTCACCTTCATGGGGGGATACTTGTGGTAGGGAGCTGTTCCAGTGGCCAGTTCAATAGCGGTGATGCCAAAGCTCCAGATGTCTGCCTTGAAGTCGTAGCCCGTCACCTATCCAAAATACTTGTAAATACATGCTGTCAGCAGGCCATTGTTTTTCCCCACACATAGTTTACACAAACTGCCACATGTTTTAACAAGCCATATTACAGTCTGTGACCATTCTCTTCTTCTGTGGATCTATTTTCTTTGATAAATTATATCTTCTTTTTTTTTTAAACTACAAGATACCATAAATATGTCATGAGGCGGATTAACCTTTTCCATTACACCTGCCTTTTTCTTTTCAATGTCTGCATGCAACTTTTATACATTTATCTCTACACACACACACAACCTGTAAATTCAAATGATCTTTCATTTATTTTTATTTTACTTATTTATTCTTTTATATAGAGGATAATGGAATAAGCACTCATGTGCTTTTTTACATCAAGTCCCCGTGTGTATGCGGTTTTGTAAATTTTGTCATCTGTTCCCACCTTCACACAATGGCCTACTCTTTCGAAAAGCGGAACAGGATTTAACGCGTGCGCAAGATGTTCTGTATGCGTTCACACACGGGGCCTCGGTTTATAGTCTCATCCAAAGTACTTATCCATTCAACAAGTCATACAAAATGCACAATGACCACCTATCACCTATCCAGCCATTACACATCCTCCCCCTAACCTCCTCACCACTGAAACAATCCTCACCCAAAGAGGCACAACAACAACAACAACAACATTTTTAGAAAGGCGCTATCTCACCTGTTCCATGACCTCAGGGGCCATCCAGCAAGGGGTGCCCACAAACGTGTGCCTCACAGAATCCCGGGTCATGTCCTTTCCCGTCGCCAGCCACGCACTCACCCCAAAGTCTGATAACAATGGTACACACACACAACACTATATATATATACACGACCTGTCCAGTCTCTGGTTTGGTGGTTATGATGGTGGTAGGGTTTTTTTTAATTCGTTTTTATTAGAGGGGTAGGGGACGGGATAGCTCAGAGGTCGGAGCACTCGCTTTCCCCCAGCCAAGTTAAGCAGCGTCGAGCATGGTTACCAATTGGATGGGTGACCGTTTGCGCGCCTTGGCTTCAGTGTAGTTCCCCCAGTTCACCCAGCTGTAAATGGGTACCTGCCCTCTTTAGGGTCAGGGAAGGTAAAGCAGCGAGGGAGAGGAGATGGGCGCCGCCCTCAATATGCTGGCCCTAGAGAAGTGAGGTCTCTGATGCCTCGCTCCCCTACGACCTTATAGGTTATGGGACTCCTTTACCTTTTTACCCTAGGGAACTGGAAATAAATCATATCAAAGCAATGGATATTATTTACAGTAAAAAATAAAAATTTTAAAAAACACAACCCCCCCTCCCTAAGCTTGCAAAATAACTGGCTTCTTACTCATAAGACTACACACAGAACAGAACAGCTTCATGGTTAGAGCGTCAACCCAGTGATCTCTCGGTAACTGAAAGCACGGGTTCCAGTCATTGCTGAGGTTATTTGACAGGATTTTTTCCCTCTGGAGTTAACTTTGGTTCCCACTCTATTCCCATGTACATTCTACAGGTGATACTAACCAGGTCTCAAGTATGAATGCACACATATCGTTTTGCACATACATTAAAAAGATCCATCCGTCTTTCATAGAAGACGAGACCAGATATGACAAGTGGCATAGATGTCACCATATATATATACCCAGCATGCAACCTGACCAGAACAATGGGCTTTGTCAGCTCCAACTTGCCTAAAAAAAGAATCAGTGCAGAGCCCCAATGGATCCTCAATGAATCAAAAAGTCAGCTGAAGTTAGCCCAACTACATGAAAAAATGTTAGTTCCATAAATTCTTCAGTAAAAAATATCTTTTTTTTTCTTTTCCCTTCAAACAATGGACTTCTGACTTTCGTATGTAATGGCAAAAGTGTGTCAAATTGTTTAAAATTTTGCAGCACTGTCAGATTAGAGGAGGGGGGGTGGATTTGAACAAGCAACGGTATAACTGAGTGACTGTGCATGCACACACACACACACACACACACACATTTTCATGACAATTGACAGATTGACATGCAAACCAGCAGACACAAAAAGATTTTCACATCCATTTATGTACATCAGATAAACAACTTATCCAACAGATCACGATATGTAAAACTGACCAACATCAATCAACGGACATAAGATACATAGACAGTAGTGAGAAATCAACTGATACACAAGACTAGACTGATCAACCACCAACCTAAAAGACAGTAACAACAGAAAGGTGTGTTTTGTCTAAGTCTGTACCACATGCTCACCTGCCACGTAAACTGCTCCATCCTCTCCCATCAAAATATTCCCGGCTTTTATATCCCTGAAACAGGAAAAAACCATTCCATAAGCTATTTGCTTGTTACTGTTCTCCATATGTGTCTGTACAATATTCATGTTTTCTGAATAAAGATCCAATAAAACATGAAAAAGAAAAGCACAAATGCCAATCCTCTGCAGTATCAGAGACGATACCAACTTTCAATACAAAAAGCAAACAGTCTTAAATTGAGTTAACACAAAGTTCTAAAAGTGAAGACGTTTTACAACTCCCTGTCTGGACCCAGCTATTCGTGTTGAAAGATCCTAAAGCAGTACAAGCAAAACCAACAAAAATGACGCTTAAAACATAAGGTAAAATCACTTCAACGGATTCAGCAAAACTCAGCTCAACTTGAACTGTTCCCTATATGTTTATTTTGGTACACATAAGTCGCAATCTCTTTCTTTTTCATTCTTCAACTGGAGCTCTGCAGTTCACCAACAGTGAGATTCTGCTGTGTGCAACCGGTTTTTTTCCTACTATGAAGGTTCAGTAACATAATCATCTAATTTCAATATCAATAACCAACAGCACTAAACGCTTCTGTCCATGCTAGTTGCCCCCACGGCTGTCAGGTTCCCCCCACTTTCAGCTGCTCTCAGCAGCTGTCCATTCCATCCCATTCCAATCTCTGCCTAACTGACCACACTTGGACTAGGTTAAAGGAAGGGGCACGCTAAATTTAGCAATCTTGACTGAGTGGTGTTGGATTTGTGCACAGTGGCCCCATTCACAGGCCACTTCCAGCCTCAAGACATATTTATTTCAAACCTAAGATTCCCCCCTCCTGTTTCATATCAGAACTATCCCACCTTCACTAACCCATGTCCTATCACCCTGCTAAAGTATATGACCTTTGTGAGTGTGTGTGTGTGTGTGTGCTTTTGAAAAACATTTGACTATTGCAATTTTATTTCATAGATTTGGTCTGCAGCGTACCATGTTTGTAATATCTGTTTGTTTAAACTATTGATTATTTGTTATTGGTTGTTTGACTGTGTAAGATTAGGTTGAATGCATGCGCTTTGATTTGTCTTTGCAAGATAATAGTGCTATATAAGTTCCATTTATTATTATTATTATTATCACTTCCCTACCTGTGAATCTGTCCGTTGTTGTGGAAGTACTCCAGTCCCTTCAGCACCTCTTTCAGCACCGTAGCGATGGTGGCTTCATCCATCACCCCGTTCTTGTAGTTCCCTGTCCGCATCCTGGCCTTGATAATGTCCAGCATCGATCCTGAGTGTCACACACACACAGAGTTACAGTGGACAAATCATGGTAGAGGTAACTAGTAATCACTTACTTATGAAAACGATTTAGCCTCCTCCTCCTCCACGCCGCCCCCCCGCCCCCCCCCAAAAAAAAAATTCTTGCATAGAGGTGGAGAGGAGATGTGGAGAATGGGTGTTGAACAAGTTCTTGGAATAGGAAATCTGATAACCACTTCAGGTGCTTGCAGCAGAGACCTGACTTCTGAGTTTCTCTGCTTCTGGATAGGCCATCCTCAGAGGTCCCAGCAATTGTTGGACCTTAGCATGCCTGGTTACTTTACATGAGATAAAATGTCATAAACCAGGAATGTCTTCAAGTTTAAACAAATGGGAGGGAAAAACATGAGGTTTATCAAAACTGTTGTCAAAATATCGGAAAAACAAGTATGTTTGAACTATGCCAACAAAATAAATAAGTAAATGAAACTAGACAAGTCAATTTTGGGAGACAGGATAGCCTAGTGGTCAGAACATTGCGCTCGCAATCTGACGACCCGGGTTCGATTCCCGTTCAAGGGGATATTTTCCTCTGGTGTTAACATCAGTGCAGACTCCACTCTCCCCAAAAGTCCTTCGGATGAGACCATAAACCGAGGTCCCGTGTATGAACGCACGCAGAATATCTTGCGCACACGTTAAATCCTGTTCCGCTTTTTGTAAGAGTAGGCCATTGTGTGCCGGTGGGAACAGATGACAGAATTTACAAAACCGCATACACACGGGGACTGGATGTAAAAAAGCACATAAGTGCTTATTCCATTATCCTCGATATAAAAGAATAAAATAAAATAAAATAAAATAAAAATCTTCGTACCTCTAATTCAGAGATTTTATGGCGACACAAAGAATACTGATACCACGGCTGTCAAGTTTCCCTAACTTTCAGCCACTGTCAGCCACGGTCAATTCCATCCCATCCACTCCCAGCCAGGGCCAGCTGGTGCTAACTATAGCAGAAACTGACCACACTTGGAACTCGGCAGCTTCACACCTTCCTTTCACAGAGTAGAAAACCTTGAGGGTGAAAAAAAGGGAGGAACATAGGGGTAAAATGAAAGGATGCACTAATTTTAGCATTGAGCCCTGGACCATTGACTCAGTTATGCTGGATATGCAATGTGTACAAGTAGTCACACTCCATAGAACTACTGCCTGATAATCAGACGGGATAGCCTTGTGGTTAGAACATTGCGCTCGCAATTTGACGACCTGGGTTCGATTCCCGTTCAAGGGGATATTTTCCCCTGGAGTTAACATCAGTGCAGACTCCACTCTCCCCAAAAGTCCTTTGGATGAGACTATAAACCGAGGTCCCATGTGCAAACGCACGCAGACCATCTTGCGCACACGTCAAATCCTGTTCCGCTTTTCATAAGAGTAGGCCATTGTGCGCCGGTGGGAACAGATGACAGAATTTAAAAAACCGCATACACACAGGGACTGGATGTAAAAAAGGAAATAAGTGCTTATTCCATTATCCTCAATATAAAATAATAAAATAAAAATATTTAAACAATTTTAATTTTAAAAAATCAGCACTGGCAAAAACAGTTAAAATAAATGGCCTCTACTTCAACCCTGTGGGAATTACACTTCCCTGCTTGGACTGGTAGCTTTCATGAATTACTGCGTAATCGATCCTTTGCACTGTGTATGTGTGCATACAGGATTAGGGCATTAGTAGGTCAGTACATGTAACATAAGTGGATACTGCTACAGCGCTTTTCCTTTGTTGTTGTCATATGTTTTAAGTCTTTTCACATTTAGCTATATTTAGCTATGTTGGCCGTCGCTCTTTCTCTGTTTCTGGTCCAGTGATCTAGAATGACTCCCTCTCTCCCTTCGCCCAAAGCCTACTTATGACACTTTTAAATACAGCCTCAAGACATATTTATTCCAAATCTGATTTCCCCCCTCTTGTTTCATCTCAAATCTATCCCTGCCTAAAACAGCCAAAATCCCATCACCCTGCCAAAGTGTATAATCTGTGTGTGTGTGTGTGTGTGTGTGCGTGTATGTACATTTGAATTTGTTAACTCTGTTAATTGTTATTGGTTGTATGTAAGGGTGTGTTGAATGCAAGTGCTTTGGTTTCTTTTTGCAAGATATAGCGCTATATAAATTCCATTTATCATTATTATATTAGACTAAGCACTTTTCCTTGAAGGAACCCAAAGCACCAAGATACAATAACATAGATGGGCCCAATAAAAGAACAGTATGAAAGGGGGAACCAAAAAAGGTAAGAAACCAGAAACCAGAAGCAAGCCTGTACATTATTTGACTTGATAAATCATACTCCTTCCTATACCTCCTTATTGCTCCATAGACTTAGCTGAATCGGGGTTCCTTTACATACATCTTCTTTTCTTTCTTCGTCTGTCTTTCTTTTTATTTATTTATTTATTCTTTTATATCAAGGATAATGGAATAAGCACTTATGTGCTTTTTTACATCCACTCCCCGTGTGTATGCGGTTTTGTAAATTTTGTCATCCGTTCCCACCCCGTCACACAATGGCCTACTCTTACGAAAAGCGGAACATGATTTAACGTGTGCGCAAGATGTTTTGCATGCGTTCGCACACGGGGCCTCGGTTTATAGTCTCATCCGAAGGACTTTTGGGGAGAGAGGAGTCTGCACTGATGTTAACTCCAGGGGGAAATATCCCACATAAGCACATAAGTGTTTCTTCCATTATCTTTGATATAAAAGAATAAATAAATAAATAAAAAGAAAGACAGACGAAGAAATGGAATGGAATAGAACCTGGGTCATCAGATTGCAAGCGCAATGTTATAACCACTAGGCTAAATCCCGTCCCCCTTTCTTGTCTGTGTGATGTCATGAGGGCTAGAACAGACTCACCTCCACTGCAGAGCTTCATCACCACCCAGAGCTCCTCCTTGACCACAAAGGAGGTGTAGTAGCCCACCACATTCTCGTGCTTGCACTGGCTCATGGCCTGGATCTCTTTCTGCAACACGCGCCAGGCAGCGTTAACAGACTTGGGACAATGCATTGTAACAGTCCAAACGATGCAGTAAAGCTACTGAAGGTATTTCAACACCATACAGCCTGATAAAAACGTTGCCTTTTATACATGGACACTGTAGAAATAAAACAATGTATATAAACTGAACCATAGAACAGGTATGACTTGTTTTTGTCAAACAAATATAATGAACACAATGGATTCTTCTTCTTTGTCGAATGCTCAGATAACAACTATAGATAACAACTGTTGTCTGCTACATGAGCAAAAATGTGTTGCGCAGCTGTTAAGCACCTGACAAGTCAGGCCCAGTGCATCCAACTTCAGCATGGGACGTAATTGTTTGTTTTTTTTCTGGAAAAAAGGCAGGAGAACAGACCAAGAAGGCAGAAAATAGACAAGAAGGAAATGACAGGAAGAAAAGAAACAAGGAAGAAATAAAGAGAATGATAGAAAAAAGGGGATTTCAAGCACAAAATTTCCAGAAAGGTGGGGATGCTATTATAACTGGCAGGCCCCCCGACATCCCCATGGTATGGCATAAAATGATGGATAAGAGCACTAACTTTATTCCCCAACCTTTTGGCGCCCCTGATGAATAACAGCATGTACTTTTCTCCCAACCCTTTTGGTCCATGACAAATAACAGCACTTACTTTTTTCCTTCCAACTCTCTCAATACTCCACTCACTATTTTATGTTTTGTAACCTTTTCCCATGACGGATACCAGCGCTTACTTTTTTATCAATTCTTTCAGTACCCCCAATAGATAACAGTACTTTCATATTCACGAACCTTTCCAGTGCCCCTAACTCGCGGATAACAGAAGCTTTTCTTTTTTCACCCTTTTTGTGCCCCATGACAACAACAGCTCTCATCCTTTTGTGTGCATAAAATGCCATTCGTGACAGGAACATTGACATAATCAGAACAGGATTTCCATTTACTTTTTATATTAAGATTGGAAATGTGCCATACAAATTATGACATGTCTGCATGGACTACATCACTAGTACTAGTAGAACATACATGTATAACTAGTAAATAGCAGGATTCAATCAACAGCCTAAATCAAATGTCTACATTTTGTTGATGATTCTTACCCCATCTCTTTACCCTTGCCCCAAAATTCCTAAATAAACTATTTTGACAAACTAAAATACCTAACAATGAACATTGCACAGGTCCGACTGTAAATGGGCTGGATCTATCCTAGAGCATAAAACAGGCTCAAGACAGAGTCAACTCCAGCATTAAACTTGCAGCCAATTCTATACTATACTGAACCGATGACTGTCTTAAAATTTTCTTCTCCAAAAATCTTGTTTACCCTAAAGATAAAACTTTTCTTATCCTACAGATTCCAGTACCACTGTGAGTGCCAGGTACATCCAAACAAAAAGAGGTATCAAGTGACAAACACACACACACACAGAGTAACACGCGCAGCGACACCCACAGTGACACACACACACACAGTGACACACATCACACACACAGTCACACACACACACATACAGAGTAACACACACCCACACACACATACAGAATAACACGCGCAGTGACACCCACAGTGACATACACACACAAACACAGTCACACACACACACACACGCATGCACACACACGCACGCGCACACACACACACACACACACATACACACACACACATACGCACGCACACACAGTGACACACACACACACACACACTTTACCAGCAGTTCTTCCACTGTGGTGTTGCATTTCTCCAGGTTGATGCGTTTGATAGCACAGCGCTCATCGCGTGGCTTGCAGAGAGCTGCCTGCACCACTGCTGTAGCTCCCGCTCCTAACAACAACAAAACCACGCCAACAACACATACATTTAGTTCTGCCCTTGTATAAATCACAGTATAAAACCATTTATTTCATTTATACCACTTTAAGTCACACAGATATCTCTGCATGAAATTCGGGCTGCTCTCCCCCGGGGAGAGCACATCGCCACAAGAGCAGCGCCACCCTTTTTTTTCTCTTTTTTTCCTGTCTGCAACAGTATTTGTTTCCCTATTGTATCAGAGTGGCTTTTTTCTACATAATTTTGCCAGGGACAACTCTCTTGTTGCCGTGGGTTCTTTTACGTGTGCTAAATAATTATGTGCAACACACGGGACCTCAGTTTATTGTCGCATCCGAAAGACTAGCGCCCAGACCACCACTCATGATCTAATGGATGGGGGAAAAGTTTCGGGTCCAATCAGGATATGAACCACCGCACACTTCCGACCCGGACTTTTCGCTTTCTAGACAGGCGCGTTACCTCTATACCACCGATCCACTCGTAAATCATCACATCAGCTTTTTTTTATACAATTTTTTCCGTCTCCATCAATGATGCTGATGGGTGGAGCTCCACGAAATGCCACCAAGTTCACCATCTTTCTCTGTCTCTGCTAAGTTCTGCAATCTCATGTTGCCTCCCAATACCACTGACCTCAGTGATGCTGGCCAATGTAGGATGTTGATGGTCTGCCTCTTTTCCTTCTGCCCTCAATGGGGAACTGTCATCATCAGATTCGTTGGTGAGTTTCTGTTTGCCTGACCAATATAATTATCTCACTCTGCATTTACAAATAACCTCAGAACATCAAAGTGGGATGTGCTGGGCCTGACTTGTCATGCGCTTAATGGCAGCACAACTTATTTTCACTCATACAACAACCTATAGTTTCTGACTGTTTGACGAAGAACAAAAAACTCCTAGGCTCGTCAATAATTTTTTTTAAAGGAATTTCTGCAGAGTCCTGTAGTCATTTTTTTTTCTCCAGTTCTCAACTGTTCTCTTTCTTTTCAGCCAATTTGAAAAATTAAAACCAAGTCAGTTATAAATATCACCTGGGGTTCTTCTAAGTTATAACTAAGTATTGTATCTGAACAGAATTTTGTGTTATTGTTGTTCCCTGGGCTAAAGCCCAAAGTTCACTGGGGAATTATGCATTCTTTTTTTTCCTCCCCCAGTCATTATAAAACAACCTATAGTTTCTGCGTTTGACGAAGAACAAAAAAACCCCTAGGCTCGTCAAAAATTTTTTTTTAAAAGGAATTTCTGCAAGTCTGTAGCATTTTTTTTCCCCAGTTCTCAACTGTTCTCTTTCTTTTCAGCCATTTAAAAAATTAAAAACCAAGTCATTTAAAAATATCCCCTGGGGTTTTTCTAATTTTCACTAAGTATTTATTAATAAAATTTTTTGTGTTATTGTTTTTCCTCGGCTAAAGCCCCAAAGGTTCACCAATGGGAGAATTATGCATTCGTTTTTTCCCCCCCCACCACGTGGATAGCCCCATTCCAAATTGGGGGATAAACTGACATGGGTGTGCATGCTGGGGTGGGGTTTGGTTTTTTTTGGTCATCCTTTCCCTAGGGCACAATATGGCCTACTTTTTAAAAAGGCAAATGGGTTTTTTAACATGTGGCAAGACGTTCTGCGTGTTTTTTCCCCAAATGTGAATGGGGCCTCTGTTTACATTTCCATCCGAGGACTCTTGAACCATTCAATTTTTTTTCAACCCGGGGGGAAAAGGGGGGGGGGATGGGGGCGAGCCCCGAACCTCACACTGTCACATTTATTTGGCAGGAAAAAATCTTTTTTTTTTAATCATCCTGCCCCCCCTTTTTGATAGAATTTAAATTGTAATAATTCTCACTAACAGGCCCTCCTTTAGCCTAGTTAGCAAGGTAAAAGACAACCAAAAGAGTTCAGAACAAGTCCCCCTTCTAAAGATTATACAACCCCATTTTTTTAGTTTTAAAAAGAGAGAAAATTACTCAGAAATATCTGTAAAACTAGAAGTATCAAGAAAACATCTCCTGGATAAGATGGTATGTTGGTAAAACCCTTAGGCCTTAAGTTAAGGTAGGGCATAGGGGCTTTAAGCTAATGAGTATAACTTATCAAAAACTGATTCAAGATATTATTATTACATTTAATCATAATGCTTACAGTCACACCACACTTTTAGACAATAAATCAGTACCACTAACTTAATGTAAGTTATATAAAGTCTAAAAATCCAGATTACTTACTTTATGCACAGTTACCATGAAAGGGGAATTTACGCCAATGCCAAAACTATAGAACAATCAGCCTCATCAGCCACGCCAGCAAGATAATGCTTAAAGTTATTTTGAATCGACTCAAGGAGGCAGAAGAACACCTTGCAGAGGAACAAGCTGGGTTCAGGGCAGGCAGGAGCACAATCGAACAGATTTTTAACTGCCACATCCTGATGGAAAAACATCTTCAACATCAGAGAGACCTGTTCCACAACTTCATCGACTTAAAGAAGGCTTTCGACAGAGTATGGCACGAAGGCCTGTGGCAGGTCCTCAGAATGTTTGGCATTGAAGGACTAGTGCAAACCAAATTCAAGCACTATAAACACCGCAAGCAGTGCAGTCCTTCTGAACAATCAGTCGGAGAAACTTCAAAACCACAGTTGGGGTCCGACAAGGATCCCTGTTATCTCCAGTCCTTTTTTAATCTGTTCTTGGAAAACATTATGAGAGCGACCCTCCATGACTTCCACTCAAACCATCTCCATTGGCGGCAGACCCCTCAACAACTTGCGGTTTGCTGATGACATTGACCTCATGGGCGGAAGTAACACAGAGCTGCAAGATCTTACGACCAGACTTGAGAAACAGAGCTGGAGCATATCACGCCATAGGGATGGAGGTGAGCTCGGAGAAAAGTAAAGTACTTGTGAACAGCACGAGCAACGCCACTGCTAAAATTTACATGAACGGCCAGCAACGGGAGGAGGTAACGCTTTTAAAATTTACCTTGGCGCTACACTCACAGGGGACGGGCGATCGACAACAGAAATCAAACTCAGACTAGCCTGGCAACATTTCCATGACAAACTCACCACCATATGGAAAAGTAAAGAGATCAGTTTCCCAACAAACTAAAGCTCTACAAAGCCCTAATTCAGACTATCCTGCTGTATGGAAGTGAAAACCTGGACATTGACTGCTGAAACAGCAAAGCGAATCCAGTCATTTGAAACAAAATGCCATAGAAAATTTTTTGCTGGGCATATCCTGGAGAGAACGAAAGACCAATGAATTTGTCAAGAGTCAAATAACACGGCTGGCAGGTCCACAGGAACCCCTTCTCACCATCGTCAAGAAGAAAAAGCTGACGGATCGGCCACGTCACCCGCCACAACACTCTGCCAAACACAGTACTGCAGGGAACACTCGAAGGTGGCAGAAAGAGGGGAAGACAGAACAAGTCATGGATGGACAACATCAGAGAATGGACCAGGATGAATGACTCGGCACTACTGTGCAGAGCCGAGGACCGAGATGGATGGAGGAGGTTTACCACGGCATCGTCTTTCGTGTCTCCTCCATGACCGCCAAGGTCACGGGACTGATGATGATGAGCATGAAAGAATTTTTTTCTCTATCTTATTCCTTACTTGGCTAGAGCTCCAAAGTTCCACAAATGGAAAGATTTTTGCATATGCAACCAGTTTTCTGCCCCACTGTTTATACTTAAAATGTTATAGGTAGCTGCACCCATGACTTCAGGGATGAAAACATTCTTAACTCTAATAATATGGCTGCCAAAATTAAAATGTTCAATCTTTGAAAACTTTTAACAGATAATACTAACAGACTTACAAGAATGATGTCTTTGTGCAATGGAACAGTATAACATATAATGTTATTATTAAAATGTTTTATAACCCAAGTTAATTAAATTTACATGCTACATAGAAAAGCCTTCACATCTGCTCACAGCAACTATTATTTTTAGTTTTAACACCACAAAATCATTACTTTTGCTATGTTATAGAATATCTAAGTAAAGCCTACTAAAGGGAGGGGGTGGTTTCTTTTCGCTTAATCAATGGTCTATACCCCACAGTGCAAAGATTTGTCACTGTAGTACTGTTAACACATTATTAACACTAATAACAGCCCTTCACTGGCTGATCGAATCTCGTTCAAGAGGATTTTTTTACTCTGGAGTTAACATCAGTGCCGACTCCACTCTCCCCAAAAGTCCTACAGATGAAACTATAATAATAAACCGAGGTCCTGTGTGCAAACGCCTTTCAGAGGAGCGGGCCATTGTGTGCTGGTGGGAACGCCCGAACGGATGACAAAACTTACAAAACTGCATACACCCAGGGACTGGATGACAAAAAGCACATAACGGATGACAAAACTTACAAAACTGCATACACCCAGGGACAGGATGACAAAAAGCACATAAGTGCTTATTCCATTATCCTTGAAATAAAAGAATAAATAAATAAAATAAATAAGTTAGAACTCTGACTTGATTGTAATTGCCCATAGGGGCCTATGGGATGATTAAAGTGTTATTGACTTTATTTGACTTTACTCTAGTCTCACACACACACACACACACACACACACACAAAGACATGCACGTACACACACATGCATACATACACATGCACACATATACATGTGCACGCATGCACACATACACACACAACAAAAGTAAAATTAAATAATGTGATTAAAAGTAATAAAACAGAAATTTGGTTATTTCTTTTTTAAATACCATATACTGTAAAAAGAAGAGAAATTATATAAAACTGAAATAATGCATTTTTTTTAAAAACCCAACTAAACAAATGGTCATTTATTATAGTATACTTAAACTTTATGTTAACCAACTAATTCTAGCTCCTTTCATTTTACTTGTAAACTAAAGTAGGTGCCATGGGACATGAGTGTTGTTAAACTGTGGTATGATATAGTGATATCAGTATCACACACACACAACATAAAAATCGATTAATCCTCACCATCATGTGACCGATGAGCGAATTATTATTAGGCCTAACCCACAACGTATACTTTCCTGAAATCTCTACTGACTTACTTCAACTTTCACTAGATCAGAGTGTTTTGAAACTGCCCTGCATTACCAGAAATGGATAAAATGTAGGCCTATTGACTCTACATAACGCTACCAAAATACCACATGTGTGCATGAGTCCATTCAATGACCGAACAAGTTGGCAGGCATAGGCCTACAATATTTTCAAACTTCTTATGCAGGTATAGAAAACGACGAACAGAACGTCCCACTTTGACTCATTCTCCAAGTAGGCCTACAGTATAGAGCTATTTTCAGTGAAGTGGTTAAGAGGTAGGCCCTTCATTCTTAAGTTCAGCATGCAAGGACTTGAACAGCTGTATATTAGGAGACAAAATACACATCTTTATTCACATCAAAACATTTCTTACCAATAAAGTCTAGAAGTTCGTAGTCATCTTTTTTGTTAGACCAAACATTCTCAGGTGCTGTAGCAGCTGCCATCTCTTGTATGTCAAGAAAATGGCGGAACAAGAAAACGCAGGTCTCAGAGAATTATTTCCCTTGTTGGGCTCCCCTCCCCGGATGTTAACTAGTCTCAGTTTCGATGTAGTATAAGTTAACACGTTTAGACACCTTTCTGTTTGCAAAACTAAAACTGTTAGCAATTATTAGAAATAAAAAATGACTGGATGCTGAAAAGCTATAATATTGAATAAGCAGAATCTCTAAAAACTAAAGTAACAACAAGATAGGCCTACTTTTCCTTTTCAATTCAAAGGTGAAGGTCATGCATAGAAAAGATTTAATCATGTTGTCCACACACACACACACACACACACACATATATATATATATATATATATATATATATATATATATATATATATATATATATATTATAATATTATATATATTGATCGATAGATAGATAGATAGATACAGTTGACAGGCTTACAGATAGCCAGAGACATGGGACTAGAAAATAAAACAGAAATTTACTGTTCAGTCTCATTGTTTTGGAACTCTGGCGTCAGGGAGGCTTGGGTACTGGGGTACTGGTACTAGACGAGGTCCAGTAGAAGTGGTATGGAGCTGGTTCCATATGAATGTGGACGGGTTAGCCTAGTGGTTAGAACATTGCGCTCGCAATCTGACGACCTGGGTTCGATTCCCGTTCAAGAGGATTTTTCCTCTGGAGTTAACATCAGTGCAGACTCCACTCTCCCCAAAAGTCCTTCGGATGAGACTATAAACCGAGGTCCCGTGTGCGAACGCACGCAGAACATAAGAATAATAATAATAATAATAATAATAATAATATAATAATACTATATAAACCGAGGTCCCGTGTGCGAACGCACGCAGAACATAATAATAATAATAATAATAATAATAATATATGGAATTTATATAGCGCTGAATCTTGTAAAACAAACAAATCGAAGCGCTTGCACTCAAATCATTTACGCACATGCAACTTTCCTCAAATATAATAAATAACATATTTCAAATTTATGCACGCGTACGTGCACGCACGCACACACGCGCGTGCGCGCGCGAACACACAGAGGAAAAGTGTCAGGAAGGAAATAAGTGTGTTTTGAGGCTGGATTTCAAGGTATCAAGTGAAGGTTTTTGGCGAAGTGAAAGAGGGAGGTCATTCCAGATGGACGGACCAAAAACAGAGAAAGATCGACAGCCAACAGTGGTTTGTTTGAATCTGGGTGTTCGAAAGCACAAAGTATCTGCAGCTGAATGAAGGGAACGGGATGGAGTGTACAGGTGAAGACAGTTACAAAGATAAGATGGTGCAGATTTGTGGAGACATTTGAAACAGAGGGTATTGATCTTATACTTCAGTCTTTGTGAGACTGGCAGCCAGTGAAGAGATCGC
>CM054136.1:77583310-77585810 GCA_028751875.1 Rapana venosa | reverse complement strand
TGCTTATTCTGTTACCCTTGAAAAATAAAGATTCATTCATTCACACACACACACACACACACACACACACACACAAGCATACATTATACCAGATCTAAAAGGTGAAAACAAATTTCATCTTGGGGAGAACATACATGTTGTTGTTGGGGGTTTTGTGTGTGTGTTTTTTTTTTACAGCAAAAGACGTAGCAATATTAATAGCCCTCGATTTTTTAAAACTGATTTTCCGAAAGCTTAGCTTTGCAAGTACTTTCTTGTGTTGATTCAAAATTAGTCATTGGGGCTATGATTTCTTTGCAAAGAAAAGTTAGATCTGAACTAGCAGTCACTTAAATTTGTCATTTGATCCATGTCCTCTCTTTAGAGGCTCAGATCTAAGTCTTTGTTGGATTCCATCTCACTCTGGTATTATATATCATTATGAAAAAGTTGATATTTTAGCAAAAACAACAACAAAAACCAACAAACAAAGGGGCAAGAGGTTTATTAGATGTTACAAATTTGAAACTTCATTTGTCACACGTAAAGAATTGCCATCCGATCGTTCAACAAGCACAGCAAACGTTACTCCAGTCACACTGGAGTAACGTGTGACTGGAGTAACGTTTGTTGTGCTTGCTGAACGATCGGATGGCATTCTTTACGTGACAAATGAAGTTTCAAAGCTGTACAATTTGAGTCTTGTGTTAAAAAACAAGAAACTGATTGTTACCGCCTAAAACAGATTGTTTCTCTGGCCTACACATGGAAATTGAACTCTTTTAAGACTAAGCATGCTGGAAATAGTTTTTGCATATGTGGTCACAGCATAACTGTTGATCATATATTATGTATGTATGTTTGTCCATCGTGTCCGACGATGACCTCCAAAACAGCAGAGGAAGCAGCTGCTGTTTTGGAAACTGGGCAGAAATCTGATTATAGTGGAGATGCCTTGCCCACAGTACATCCCCACTCTCTCGGCCAAGTGGGCATAAAGACAGCGTTGGAGATATGTAAAGGTGTCCCATAACCTATAAGGTCGTTGGGGAGCGAGGCGTCAGAGACCTCACTTCTCTAAGAGCCAGCATATTGAGGGCGGCACCCATCTCCTCTCCTTCGCTGCTTTACCTTTCCTGACCCTAAAGAGGGTAGGTACCCATTTACAGTTGGGTGAACTGGGGGACTGTACGGAAGCCAAGGCGCGCAAACAGTCACCCATTCAACTGGTAACCACGTTCGACGCTGCTTAACTTGGCTGGGGGAATGCGAGTGCTCCGACCACTGAGCTATCCTGACCCCCATATATTAATATGCCAGTTGCTAAAAGATTACATACCTATTTTTATCTCATCATCGTCATCCGCAATCTTCAGTGATCCTTAATTGATGTATAACTTTTTCAAATCGTTATTGCCTAGTTCAATTGGTTCTTTATTATGATTTAACTGCGGACTTTAAAGATATTCTCCTTTGGTGGAATATATTTCCTTTTGTTCATTATTGTTAGACATGTGGGGTGTTTTTTTTTAATCCACTTCATTTGTTAGATCTCGTTACAAATGAGGGTTTTTGTTTTGGTTTGTTTTGGTGGGGGTGGGGTGGGGGGTGTAGGGGGGGAGGGGGGGCAGTAGTTTTGTTTGTACTTAAGTATTATTCAAGAGTTGCATATTCATTGTAGGTCAGTCATCTACCTGCAAAACCTCACCCCACACCGTTTCTTTTTTTTCGTCCATCTAATATCACAATTTGCGAAGAGACTTAAAATGAAATTGAACACACACACACACACACACACACACACACACACACACACACACACACACACACACACACACACACGACCCGGGTTCGATTCCCGTTCAAGGGGATATTTTATATATCAGTGCAGACTTCACTCTCCCCAAAAGTCCTTCGGATGAGACTATAAACCGAGGCCCCGTGCGCGAACGCACGCAGAACATTTTGTGCACACGTTAAATCCTGTTCGGCTTTTCGTAAGAGTAGGCCATTGTGTGTCGGTGGGAACAAATGACAGAATTGACAAAAGCGCATACCCACGGGGACTGGATGTAAAAATAGCAAATAAGTGCTTATTCCATTATCCTCGATCTAAAAGAATACAGTAAAGAAAATAATATAATAAAATAACACACACACACACACACACACACACACACACACACACACACACACACACACACACACACACACGCCAAACTTCTTCTTCTTGTTCTTCTTCTTCTTCTTCTTTTATTTTGAAGATAATGGAATAAGCACTGGTGTGCTTTCTTACATGCAGTTCCCGTGTGTATGCAGTTTTGTAAATGTTATCATCCGTTCCCACCAGCACACAATGGCTTACTCTTCCGAAAAAGCGGAATGGCTTTTAACTTTTGTGCAAGATGTTCTGCGTGCATTCGCTCACGGGACCTCGGTTTTTTGTCTCATCCCAAGGACTTTTGGGAGGAGTGCAGTGGAGTCGGCACTGATGTTAACTCCAGGGGAAACATCCTCTTGA
>CM054136.1:77573310-77575810 GCA_028751875.1 Rapana venosa | reverse complement strand
TTTGTGTTTCCGTAACCCACCGAATGGTGACATGAATTACAAGGTCTTTAACGTGCATGTTTGATCTTGTGCGTGTGTATATACACGAAGGGAATTAAGGCACTGGCAGGAAGTTGACCCGGGAGATCGTCAAAAATAACCACCCTTAATTCACCAGATGCTGCCGAGATTCGAACCCACGACTTGATTAAATTGAAGTCTAAATGTCTTAACCACTCGACCACGTACACAACAGCCTTCGCGCATAGATGATGGTGTCATACATAACATCATTTACGCTTAAAAGAAGATGAAAACACTTCTTCATAATTATTCTATATTAATCATGGAAACGGAAGTGTAACCATTTCTTCGTCAAATTTTGTTTTGATACTGAAAACTGAATCTTTCTCATGATCATCATCACCATCTTGTTCATACCCATCATCATCACCACCACCACCATCATCGTCATCGTCGTTGTCATCGTCATTTGTCAATTTTTTTATATTGATAATGAAAACCTGCATCTTCATCATCATCATCATGGTTGCAAAGTGCAAATGCAGGCAGCTAGAGCGGCAGTGGCGAAAAACAAAAACGGAAATCAACAAACAGCTCTTCCGAAAACAAATCAACAAAGTCAAATCTTTAATTCTTTCAGAAAAAAAAAGTACTACTCTTCTCAAGTTCTTAATGCCACGTCTATGAAATCTCTCTTTTCCCTCACATCTACTCTTCTTGGATCTGTGAAGGCAAGCCCTCTGCCTTCCATCCACAACCACTCTGAACTTCCTTCTATATTTTCTGCATTCTTTTCTGACAAAATCCGTAACATCCGTTCCAGATTGGATCAGACTCCTTTCCAGCCTGCAGTTCCTGATCCCCAATTCTCTGGTACTCCTCTCCTTTTCTTTCATCCAACAAGTGAGAAAGAAATTACGACAATTCTGAAAGAAATGACTATAAAATCATGCGACCTCGATCCCATACCTGCTTCTCTTTTTGTACAGTGCCTACCACAACTTATACCCGCTATCACGAAAATAGTGAACTCATCTCTTGTTTCAGGAAATGTTCCATCATCTCTCAAAACTGCAATAGTTACACCTCTACTCAAAAAGCATGACCTTGACCCTAACATTCTGAAGAATTATAGACCTGTTTCCAACCTACCTTTCATCTCTAAAGTCCTTGAAAAAGTAGTTCTAAAACAGCTCAATAACCACCTTCTCTCCAACAGTCTTCTTCCTGAGTTTCAGTCTGCCTATCGCGTCAACCATAGCACTGAAACTACCCTAGCCCATACCCTAAATACACTTCTACTTGCTTCTGACTCGGGGAAAATCTCCCTTCTCACTCTACTCGACATATCTGCAGCCTTCGACAAAATTGACCATTCAATTCTTCTCTCCCGTCTTCAAAAAACATTCGGTGTTACTGGCACAGCCCTCTCCTGGTTCAGTTCATACCTCACTGACCGATTCCAGACAGTCGCAGTAAACAAGATACAGTCAATACCTGCCAAACTGGAATGTGGTGTCCCGCAGGGATCAGTTCTCGGCCCTGTTCTTTTCACTCTCTATACTGCTCCACTATCACATATAATAAACCGTCATCATATCAACCATCACTTTTATGCAGATGACTCTCAGATTCAAAGTAGTGTTACACCTGAAAATCTGCCTTCTCTCTTGACAAAGAAAGCCTACTGCTTTCAAGATATCCAAAACTGGATGATACAAAACAAGTTACAGTTTTAAAAGCAGATAAAAGCGAAGCCATGCTTGTAGGGACCAAACACAAACTCTCTTCCATTACAACAACTTCAATAGAACTCGGCAATACATCAGTCCCTCTATCCACTTCCGTGAAGTATCTAGGTGTCGTTATCGACAACACACTCTCTATGAAAAAATTCATCACCCAGACCTGCCAGTCGTGCTACTATCAATTACGGCGTATTAGTGCAACTGGAAAGTACCTGTCCACTGATGCAACAGCCAAACTTGTCACTTCTCTCATTCTCTCACGTCTGGACTATTGCAATTCTCTTTTAGCTGGTCTGCCAGCAACATCTATCCACTCCCTTCAACGTATACAAAACTCCGCAGCTCGACTAGTTCTCAGAAAGAAAAAATCTGAGCACATTACCCCTCTCTTGCGATCTCTCCACTGGCTGCCTGTGCCACAGAGAGTAGATTATAAGATCAGTACCCTCTGTTACAAATGTCTCCACAAAACTGCACCCTCCTACCTATGTGAATGTCTTAACCTGTACACTCCTTCACGTTCCCTCCGCTCTACTGCAGATACCTTGTGCCTACGAATACCTAGATTCAACCAATCCACTGTTGGCGGCCGCTCATTCTCTATTTCTGGTCCATCCATCTGGAACAACCTTCCTCTCTCTCTTCGCCAGAAACCTAGTTATGACACTTTTAAATCCAGCCTCAAGACATATTTATTTCAAACCTAAGACTTCTTTCCTCCTGTTTCATATCTAACCCATGTTCTATCA
>CM054136.1:77560810-77568310 GCA_028751875.1 Rapana venosa | reverse complement strand
ACAAAAGAAACAAAACAGAGAATCTGAAACAAGACGTTCAAAGCAAAGATCGAAAGAAAGAACAAAAACATAGTGGATGGAGATCACAGAAAATATGAAAATCAGAAGGAAAAAAATTGTTGTCTTTTAATTTTTTTATTTCATTTTATTCTTTTATATCGAGGATAATGGAATAAGCACTTATGTGGGTGTTCTTTTGACATCCAGTCCCCGTGTGTATGCGGTTTTATAAATTCTGTCATCTGTTCCCACTGGTACACAAGGGCTTACTCTTACGAAAAGCGGAACAGGATTTAACGTGTGCGCAAGATGTTCTGCGTGCGTTTGTACACGGGGCCTCGGTTTATAGTCTCATCCGAAGGACTTTGGGGGAGAGTGGAGTCTGCACTGATGTTAACTCCAGGGAAAATATCCCATTGAACCAGAATCGAAACCGGGTCGTCAGATTGGAACGCAATGTACTAACCACTAGGCTATCCGTCCCGTGTAGTGGAAAGGAGAGAGAGAGAGGGGGGGGGGGGGGGGGGGGTGGAGAGATTAAGGGCAGAGAGAGGGATAAAAGAAGAGACAAAGGTGAGAGGGGAATGAGAAAGTAAGAACAGTATTATTTTTATTTTTTTTAGACTGTATTGTAATTGTATAGTCATTAAGCCATACTTCCTAATTTTCAGACTCCTCTGATATAAGGAAAGCTTCAAAGTTATATGAATTGGAAAGTTAGTATTTTTGCTGTTTGATGTTTTTGGGGTTGGTTGTTTTTTGTTGTTGTTGTTGTTGGGTTTTTTTGTTGTTGTTTTTTTTCCCCTCAGAATTCTTATTTATGCTTTTTCATAAAAGTTGTTTATTGCGATTGATTAGTTATGTGCATACCCCTCCCTCCTACACACACACAAGCACATGCGCGCGCGCACACACACGCACGCACGCAAACACACACTTTCCCGTCTGATATCACTATTTAGTGGAAGGACGTTAAACTGAAGAACTACTTTTTTTTTATATTCTTTTATTTTAGGAATAATGGACTAAGCACTCATGTGCTGAGTAGAGGAAAGGAGAAATAAAGGTGTAGGAAGGAGAGGGACAGGGGACAGACAGACAGGAGGGAGTGGAGGGGGAAGGAGGAGAGAGAGAGAGAGGGAGAAAAGAAAAGAGACAGAGAGGGGATAGGAAAGAAGAGGCAGAGGAAAGAGAGAGAGGGGGGGGGGGAGAAAAAGAAGGGAGAGGCGAGAGACAGAGAGAGGAGGAGAGGGAAGCAGAAGAAACAGGTGAGAGAGGGGTAGAGATATGAAGAAAGAGTGGAGAGAGAGAGAGAGAGAGGGAGAGAGAGGAAGAGAGAGAGAGAGAGAGAAGAGAGAGAGACAAGAGAGAGTGGAGGGAGAGAGAGGGACAGAGATGAGAGAAGGTAGGCGAGAAATGGAGCAAGAAAGAGAGAGAAAAGAGACAGGAGAGAGAGAGAGAGAGAGAGAGAGGAGAGAGAGAAGTGAGAGAAAGAGAGGAGAGAGAGAGAAGAGAGGAGAGAGGAGAGAGAGAGAGAGAGAGGAGAAAAGAGACAAGATGGAGGAAGAGAAAGAAGACAGAAAAGAAAGAGAACAGAAAAAGACAGAGCAGAGAAAGGAGGAGAAACTGAGAGAGGAGAGAGAGAATGGAGAAGTAGAGAGAAGAGAGGATGGATGAGAGAGAGAGAGAGAGAGAGAGAGAGAGAGAGAGAGTGGAGAGAAGAAAGGGAGAGAGAAGAGAGAGAGGAGAGAAGAAGAGAGATGAGAGATGGAGCGACAGAAGAAGAAAGGAGGAGAAAGAGAAAGAGATAGGTATGAGAGATGGAGAACGAGAGTAGAGAAAGAGCCAGAGATAGGTATGAGAGAGGGAGAGAGAAAGACAGAGGAGAGAGAGAGAGAGAGAGAGGAGGAGAGAGAGAGGAGAGAGCGAAGAGAGAGAAAGAGGAGAGAGAAGAGAAGAGAGGAGAGAAGAGATGATGAGGGGGAAGAGAGAAAGAGAAAGGAAAGAGAGAGAGAGAAGAAGGAGAGAAGAGGAGAGAGAATATGAGAAGAGGAGGAAAAGGGGAGAGGGAGAGAGAAAGAGAAGAGATAGAGAAGAAGGAGAGAGAGAAAAGAGAGAGAGAGAGAGAGAGAGAGAGAGAGGGAGGGAGAGGGAGAGGGAGAGAGCGAATAGATATGAGAGAAAGAGGAGAGAGACAGAGAGAAGAGAGGAGAGAAGAGATGATGAGAGAGGGGAAGGGAGGAGAGGGGAGAGAAGAAAGAGATAGGTATGAGAGATGGAGAGAAAGAGAGGAGAGACAAGAAGAGAGAGAGAGAGAGAAGAGGAGAGAGAGAGAAGAGAGAGAGAGAGAGAGAGAGAGAGAAGAGAGAAGAGAGGAGAGAGAGGAGAGAGAGAGAGAGAGAGAGAAGAGATATGAGAAGGGGGGGAGAGGGAAGAAGGAAAGATAGAATGAGAGATGGAGGAGAAGGAGGAAGAGAAGGAGAGAGAGAGAGAGAGAGAGAGAGAGAGAGGAGGGGGGAGAGGAGAGAGATAGAGAGAGAGAGAGAGGAAGAGAGAGGAGAGAGAAGAGATATAGAGGGGAAGAAGGGAAGAAGAGGGGAGAGAGAAGAGAGGATGAGAAAGGAGAGAGAGAGAAAGAAAGGGGAGGAGAGGAGGAGAGGGAGGAGGAGAGGGAAGAGAGAAGAGAGAGAGAGAGAGAGATGAGAGAGAGAGAAGAGAGAAGAGAGAGAGAGAAGAAAGAGAGAGAGAGAGAGAGGAGAGGAAGAGGGAGAGGATAGAGGAGAGAGAGAGAGAGGGGAGGAGGAGAGAGAGAGGAAGGAGAGAGAGAAAGGAGGAGAGAAGAGAGAGGAAGAAAGGAGAGAGAGAGAGAGAGAGAGAGAAAGAGAGAGAGAGAGAGGAAAGAAGAGAGAGAGAGAGAGAGGAAGAGAACACAGGAGAGAGGGGAAGAGAGGAGAGGGGAGAGAAGAAAGAAGAGATAGATATGAGAGAAGGGAAGAGAGAGAAAAGAGAACAGAAAAAGCCAAAAACAGAAGCACAGGTTCCATTCACACTGGAGGGGGAAAAAAACCCAGCAGACCACTCACAAGTTTAAAAAAAAACACCAAACAACTTTCGTTTTCCAGGATGTCACACAATTTATTCAAACGTTATAACATCCCCCCCAAGGAGTATAGTAGGAGTAGTAAGTAGTAGAGTTGGGGCAATGACCTTTTTTTTTGTTTTTTCCTTTTTTCAAATATACATTCATTATTCCACTAGTGCGTACCGAAGACCATGACGGCATCGCAGCCAGCGACCGGCTCGGCCACCGACATACGGCTGCCGGTCGGATTCTTGGCCATGCTGCCGTTGCTCTCGGCCTCCACGTCCCCTTCCCCCACCCCTGTGTCGTCGTCGTCGTGTACGTCCCTGCCCTCGTCGTCGTCGTCGTCCCCCCCAGTCTCGCTGCTGGCCAGGCGTCGCCCTTGCGGCGGGACGTCGCTGCCGTCGCCGGGCGTTGCGCGGGGAGGAGGACTCGCGGCTCAGCTTGCGGTGGGGCTGCAGCCCTTTGCTGGCCACCTTCTTGGCGGCCGCCGTCTTGACGCTGGTGCGGCTGCTGGCGCTGGTGGTGCTGTTGACGTTGCTGCTGGAGCGCTGCGAGGGCAAGGAGAAGCGCTCTTCCCGGATCTCGCGCAGCAGGCCGACTTGACGGCGCGCTCCAGCGCCGTGCGCACCAGGCAGGTGTTGGTCTTGAAGCCGCTGCGGATCAGCTTGCTGCGGATGGACTCCATGGTGGAGCCCCGCTTGTTGTTGAGCTGCTTGATGATGGTGGCCATGCGCACGGCCGTCAGGTTGTGCATCCGCGAGGAGTTGTTGTCGGCCCGGCACGCCCGGGGCTTCCTCTCCCGCCCGACTTCTTTGTGGCCTTTCCGCGATTTGCCGCCGCTGCCGCCGCTGCTGCTGCTGCTGCTGGCTCCTGCCCCGGCCCCGCGCAACGTCGCTACCCCACCATCCCGTCTTTGCCTCATTGTTGGTTGACTGGTTGGTTGGGTTGTGTGTTTGAGAGGTGTGTGTGTGTGTGTGTACCCAAGTTTCCGTCTAACAAAGTCCGTCGAAAAGTCGATGTCCGCGGTGATAGGTACCGTCGTCGTCTCCGAGCGCAGAGACGTGAGTCCAGGAGGAGATGAGTTGGAAGTGGTTTCCGTGAGGTAAATGACCCTCCCCTCCCCGAGGCAGGTCTATTTATCAACTTCCACTGTTGCTGGCGTTGCCATGCCCACACTCTGGTCTCAAGTGTGGAAAACGGCCTCAAGTCGGGATCTTGATTTGTTGCTTCTTCTTTTGCCCATAGCAATGACCTGGAGACGTATCCCCTCACCATGGCAAAGAGAAAATAAACACACAAAAATCCTGAGTATCCAAACAACAGATCCTGGGTTTTGTTTTTTTATCTATGGCAGATACTCCTGATTTTTATTCCCTAAGCACTGTACGTTTTTGGGGGGAACTGAAGAAATCCTACTAGTTCGATTTTGTTTTAACAAGTTACTTTTTGTTTCTTTTGCCCATAGCAATGACCCGGAGACACACACCTTCATCATTTCACGAAAGAGAGAGAAAGTCCGTTCTCCAATAGTACAGGTTTTTTGTTGTTATTCTCTGTTCGTAAAAGTTACTCACGGCTTTTTTGTTTTCTAAAGTTTTGCGCCACAATTTTTTTCCATTAAACTTGTCCAGTATAAAAGCTTAGCAACTTTTTGTCGTAGTGTGCGTAAATTCTAAACACGTCTTGCAGTTATGACGTTCAGTTAAATGACGTAAAACGATGAGGAGAAGAGAGAGAGAGAGGAAGGATCATTTAACACTTGTAATTCTATACTGACAAAACAGAACGCTATCGCCTACATTTCATAGCCTGGATTAATGAATAAGAAGATTATGCTCACTGTTGTTAAAATGATTAGTACATTTGGAAATAACATGTAGACCATATTCAAAGATATTGAAATATATATATATACAGAATTGTTTGTTGCTCCGTGGTAGTGTGTTCAAACTGTCTATATGCTGCATGTATGTTAACCAGTTATGATTTTGTTCCTTGATATAATGTAAAACCATCCATATCCCTATAGGGATGACAGGAAATAATGAATTTGATATAGATCTAGACCTAGGTAGGCTATATTTTCTTGACTTTAGGCTGCAATGCATGCGAGACCGTCGCTACTGCCAAAGAAGGATGACAGATCTAAACTCTGTCGACGTGTCTGACTGCAGCCTTCAGTCTCGGAAGGCTATGGAGTTGCGCTTAGGTGGTCATTCTGGTACAGCGTAGGTTATGTATGGCTGGCCAGTCCGACACAGGAATAACAGACAGTGCCTACGGCAGAGGACACAGATGAAGTCTGACAATGCTGGTCTGTCTGTCTGCCTGGGCTGCAGCCTTTCTTCTCGTTCTCTTTGCCTCGTGCTGCTGAGCCAGTAGTGTGTATCTTTGAACTTGGAGAGAGAGACCTTTCTGTTTGACGATGAGCCTTTTGTCCATAAACAGTCCGGACTTCGTGTGCGCGTGCAATATTTAGATTTACACAGTGAAGAAGGGGCTATGCGCGTCAAACTCCACTATATATCTTTTGCTGGTGGTAGGTCACAAGACTATCCATGTATTCTTAGGGCTGCGGTAGACACTTCTAAATTATGGAAAGTGTCTTGCTGTTAGGTACCACAGAGGGTAGAGAGGTTTCAATCACTGTCGGGACCTCTGAAGAGTGCTCAACCAGGAGCTGAAACTCGAGTCAGGTCAGGCCAAAGGCATGGTCCTTCCTCAATAATTCCTCAAACGCTGCCTTGAAAGTTTTTTTTTTTTAAATTGTTGTAGTGATTTTTGTTCTTTCGAATCTTTGACCAAAAATCATGTTTATGATGAGAATGAAGATGTAGCTGGTTACCTGTACTTGTTTTTCTCCACTATAGATAGATTGATATTGATTGATTGTCTGTGTAAATGTCTAATTTGTTAATCTTATTTGTGAGCGGTTGCATGCGCGTGAATGATTTGAATGCCAGCGCTTTGATTTGTTTATTTTTACAAGATTCAGCGAATATATAAGTTCCATATATTGCTATCATCATCATCATCATCATCATCATCATTATTATTATTACTATTATTATTAGGAGTAGTATTAGTAGTATTGAAGTCGAACGGTCGTAACCACGCGGCTGTAGTAACAACATCCGTCTTTCCTTGGTTTCACGCTGCTCTCCTTTCTGGCGGCATGCAAGTAATGAGTTCATCTGCAGCAGACCGTCCGTCAGTCACCCTGCTGTGCAGAATGCTGTAAACAACTTACAGACTTGAACACATCATTCTTTAACAATTTGTCTATTTAGAAAGCAGAAAAGAAAAGAAAGAAAAAGAAAGACTGCACGGCAAAAACAAAAAAAAACAACCCTGATGTACTATCTACCTACCTAGCACCCCTTTCCTAACTCTCTCAACCCTTTCAACTACTTATATCTTCTTCCCTCCACTATCCTATCCCCAAGACACGTATGGCGCGCGAACGCATGCATATACGCACACGCACGAGCGCGCGCGCCCACACGCGCACACACACACACACACACACACACACACACACACACATTCCCAAAAGTCCTTCGGATGAGACTATAAACCGAGGTCCCTGTGTGCAGAACATTTTGCGCACACGTTAAATCCTGTTCCGCTGTTCGTAAGAGTAGGCCATTGTGTGCCGCTGGGAACAGATGACAAATTTACAAAACTGCATACAGACGGGGACTGGATGTAAAAAATCACAAAAGTGCTTATTCCATTATCCTCGATATAAAAGAAATAAATAGATAAAATAAATAAATACACACACACGGGGACTGGTTGTAAAATAATAAAATAAACACACACACACACACACACACACACACACACACCGGTCAAGATGGCGACTAACAGACGTTAAGCGATTTCTAGTGAACACAGAGATCTGGTGAATGTGGTGAATGTGCATGAAATGTCACGAAAAAAGAAGGGATGTGACACGAAATACTACGCTGTGACTAAAGGGAGAACGGTTGGAATCTTCACGACTTGGAATGAGGCGAGTACATCAGTTTTAGGCTACCAGGGAGCAGCCCACAAAAGTTATGACACCTTAGAAAAAGCAGTTGAAGCAATGAAGCAATCAGGGATTAGATGTCCGCCAGTGTATGGTTATAGTAGAGATGAAAATGACAAAAACAATGAAGAAGATGATGATGATGAATGCAGAGCTGATGAAGAATGTGACAGCACACAAGAAACTGACAGAAAACACGTACTGACTGCAAATGAACAGACATGCATATGTAGCAGACATTTTGAAGGAAAAACCTTAAAGTGCAGTGAGTGTAACAGGAAGATCCATTGGGCCTGTACCTCACTCCCTAAATACCAGATCACACACGCGCGCGCGCTTACATTACATTGAAGACAACAACAACAGCAACACATACACA
>CM054136.1:77543310-77558310 GCA_028751875.1 Rapana venosa | reverse complement strand
CAAGCAAAAAAAAAAAAAAAAAAAAAAACCAAAACCAAAACAACAACCAAAAAAGCCAAAAACTTTCATGTCATAGCACCTGAAAAACGTCTTTTTAGGGCAGACAAGCACCGTGGTTTTGCTGTGACAAAAACTTTCACACACACACTCACACACACACACACACACACACACACACACACACACACACACACACAGAGGAAAGTCTTTCGGATGAAACTGTAAACCGGGGTCCAGTGTGCGAACTCACGCAGGACATATTGCGCACATGTTAAAACCTGTTCCACTTTTTGGATGAGTATGCCATTGTAGGACCGTGTGAACGGATGAGAAAATTTACAAAACCGCATACATACACACGGGGACTGGGTGTAAAAGAAAAAGCACACGAGCGCTTCTTCCGTTAACCTCGAAATAGAAGAATAAATAGATGAATAGCTAGCTATCTATCTATCTATCTATCTATCTATCTATCTATCTATCTATCTATCTATCTATCTATCTATCTATCTGGATGTTAAAAAGCTATTGTTATGCTTATTCTATAACCCTCTATAAATAAAATTTGTTCATTGTTCTCTCTCTCTTCTCTCTCTCTCTTTTCTCTCTCTCTCTTTTCCCCTTCTCTCTCTCTCTCTCTCTCTCTTCTACTCTCTCTCTCTTTTCTCTCTTTTATCTTCTATCTATCTATCTATCTATCTATCTAACCAACTAACTAACTAACTAACCAACTTTAAAAAAAATTATTCTTTTATATCGAGGATAATGGAATAAGCACCCGTGAGCTTTTTTTTACATCCAGTCCCCGTGTGTATGCGGTTTTGTAAATTTTGTCATCTGTTTCCACCGGCACACGATGGCCTACTCTTCCGAAAAGCGGAACAGGATTTAATGTGTGCGCAAGATGTTCTGCATACGTTCGAACACGGGGCCTCGGTTTATAGTCTCATCCGAAGGACTTTGACATTCAGTTCGACTAACTAACTAAAGAAGTACCCGAATGAATAAATTAATACATGAAGAAAGAAAGAAATACAGACAGACAGAAAGACAGACAAAAAAGAACGAAAGAAGCAGCTGGTGCATAATCCACAGTCACCAACAGTCACAGCCCAGCCGAGTCGCACTGTCAGACTGGAAGAATAATGCTGTCTGCCGGTAAAGCTGCCAGTCCGCTCTGAAAACTCGAGAAAACAAACGGTTACAAGCTAAATTGAAGAAGAAAAGCTATTTACAAAACGCCTGGCACATTTTACAATTTAGCAATCTTGCATAAGTTCAGGGGGGAAGGGAAGAGGGGGGGGGGGGGTTGTTATTATTTTGTTTTGTTTTTCTTTGGAAGTGTGTGTGTGTGTGTGTGTGTGTGTGTGTGTGTGTTCTTTATTTTAACCTCTTTTAAAAATTGTAATATTCAGGTGTTTGTGTGTGTGTGTGTGTGTGTGTGTGTGTGTGTGTGGGTGTGTGTGTGTGTGTGTGTGCTAAGTGTGTGTGCGCTTTGTGTGTGCTTAGTGTGTGTTAGTGTGTGTGTGTTCTTTATTTTAACGTATTTGCATATGAAAAAAGTGTATTCAGTTTATTTTTGTTTTTATTTCGTTGTGCGCGGTGTGTGTGTGTGTGTGTGTGTGTGTGTGTGTGTGTGTGTGTGGCTAAGTGTGTGTGCGCTTTGTGTGTGCTTAGTGTGTGTTAGTGTGTGTGTGGTCTTCATTTTGTCATACGTCTTCTCCTAATTATTCAGTTTGCCTTTTTTTGTGATGTTTTATTTCAGTGTGTGTGTGTGTGTGTGTGTGTGTGTGTGTTGTGTGTGTGTGTGTGTGTGTGTGTGTGTGTGTGTGTGTGTGTGTGTGTTTATGTGTGTTTATGTGTGTGTATGTGTTCTTCATTTTAAAGTCTCTGATCATTAAGAATAAGTGATGTTCAGTTTTCTCTTTTGTTCCGTCCTCGTTGTTTTGTGTTGTTTCGGTGTGCGCGTGTGTGTGTGTGCATGCGTGTGTGCGCGCGTGCGTGCGTGTGTGTGAGTGTGTGTGTGGTCTTTATTATAATGTGTGCCCCCCCCCCCCCCCCCCCCTCCCTATACAAAAAAAAAGATACATTCGTCTCCTCTTCTCTGCAGACATCATTGGGTGCGGTGTTGACCTCTGGAACCAAAATGACACAGACATCCATTTATCCTCCTCCTTCTTCTCCGTTTGCGATTCATCCATCTCTTTTTTTTTATAAAAAAATGGTATTAGACAAGTGGGGAAAACTGTGTGTGTGTGTGTGTGTGTGTGTGTGTGTGTGTGTGTGTGTGTGTGTGTGTATGTGTGTGGTTGGGGGTGAGGGTGAGGGGGGGGGGTGCAGGGCTGGGTGTGTGGATTTGCATGTGTGTGTGTGTGTGTGTGTGTGTGTGTGTGTAGTTGGGGAGGGGGGGGTAGGTGGGGGGGGGGGGGGTTGGGAGTATGTGGGTATGTGTGTGTGTGTGGTTGGGGGATAGGTGGGTGGGTGTTATGTGAGTATATGTGTGTTGTGTATCTGTGGGGGTGTGCGCGTGTTTGTGTGTGTGTGTGTTTTAGCCACTGCAGTCAGTGACTGTAGTAAAGCAGCGAGGGAGAGGAGATGGGCGCCGCCTTCAATACGCTGGCCCCTTGAGATGCTGAGGTCTCTGATGCCTCACTCCCCTACGACCACATAGGTTATTGGGAACACCTTTAGCTTCTAGTCAGTGACACGAACATGCATTTGTCCTCCTCCTCCTCCTCCTCCTCCGTTTGTTTCTCATCCATTAACAAGCAAAAACAGAAAGAAACCAAACGTGTCTCATAACCAACGCGAAGTAGGTGTCAGAGACCTCAACTTTTTCTAAGTGCCAGCATATTGAGGCCGGCGCCCATCTCCTCTCCCTCGCTGCTTTACTTTCCCTGACCCTTAAGAGGGTATGGCAGGTACCTATTTACAGCTGGGTGAACTGAGAGGACTGTACTGAAGCCAAGGTAGAAAGAACGGTCACCCATCCACAAGGCAACCACACATTTTGAAGTGGTCTCCCTCATCTTTCGCTTCTAACCACCGAGTTACTCGGTTTTGAATCAAATTTCATCAGCTCAGATCAACGTAGCTAGACCAATACATGAGCTGAGTTCCACATACAATGCTCGTACGATTAGTCCAGCATCTGTACGCAAGCAAATATGGGATGCTGTCGCTGAACGAAATTGCGTCAAATAGATTTTTTTTAAAAAGAATAACAGTAAGCGTTCCTTCTTCTTCGTCGTCGAATGCTCAGACAGCAATACAATATAATACAACACAGTTCAATCCAATACAATACAACACAATGCAATATAATACAACACAGCACAGGACAGGATAGCCTAGTGGTCAGAACATTGCGCTCGCAATCTGACGACCCGGGTACAATTCCCGTTCAAGGGGATATTTTCCCCCTGGAGTTAACATCAGTGCAGACTCCTCTCTCCCCAAAAGTCCTTCGGATGAGACTACAAACCGAGGCCCCGTGTGCGAACGCGCGCAGAACATCTTGCGCACACGTTAAATCCTGTTCCGCTTTTCGTAAGAGTAGGCCATTGTGTACCGGAGGGAACAGATGACAGAATTTAAAAAACTGCGTACACACGGGGACTGGATGTAAAAAAAAAAGCACATAAGTGCTTATTCCATTATCCTTGATATAAAAGAATTTTTTAAATAAGTAATACAATACTCCTTTCCTCGTGAATGTCTCGTGTCTGTTATATGAGCAAATATGCGTCACGTTGCCGTTAAGCGCCTGACAAAGCAGGCCCAGCGCATCCGACTTCGGCGTAAGAGAGAATTTAAGACTCTCTGGATAAAAAGGCAGGAGACTGAACCAAGAAGGCAGAAACTAGACAAGATGGAAGTGACAGGAAGAAAAGGAACAAGGCAGAAACAAAGAGAGCGATAAAAAAAAAAGAAGAAGTCATTTCTAGCACAGAATTTGCAGAAGGTGGGGGATGCTGCTTATACTGACAGGCCCCCTAGCATTAAAGATTTTGAACACATTCACAAAAAGAAACAACCAATAAACAAGGATAATCAAGGAGGTGTACATATATCGTGGCAGTACAAGACAACACTATCGCAAGACCGGCATAATTATTCCTCCCGCAGAGAAATCGGCTCTGACTTAATAGTGGTATACAATACAAAACAACACAAGGCCAATACAACACAAGGCAATGCAATAAAATACAGTATAATACCACACAATTCAATCCAGTCCAATACAACACAATGCAATGCAACATAATACAAAATAACACAATGCAATACAATATATAACACTCAGGGGACGGGATAGCTCAGTGGTCGGAGCACTCGCTTTCCCCCAGCCAAGTTAATTAAGCAGCGTCGAGCGTGGTTACCAGTTGGATGGGTGACCGTTTGCGCGCCTTGCTTCAGTACAGATCCCCCCAGTTCACCCAGCTGTAAATGGGTACCTGCCCTCTTTAGGGTCAGGGAAGGTAAAGCAGCGAGGGAGAGGAGATGGGCGACGCCCTCAAAATGCTGGCCCTAGAGAAGTGAGGTCTCTGAGGCCTCGCTCCCCTACGACCTTATAGGTTATGGGACTCCTTTACCTTTAATACAATATAATACAACACAATTCAATCCAGCCCAATACAATACAACACAATGCAATGTAACACAACACAATACAATATGATACAACACAACATAGTGTAATACAATACAATACTCCTTTCCTCGTGAATGTCTTTAAGTACACCAAAGTACAGTCCTACTTTGTGTTGAATCAGAACAGGCAGCACAGTCATATAAACCAAAAATACTGAACACAACAACAGGGCCTTCTCTGGTGAGTTACCTTCTACCAGCCTTGGATTCCGGACTGGAAGGTCGCGGGTTCGAATCCTGTAAGTGTCATTGGGATTTTTCGGACTCTGGCCGGCCTCTCCCCAAGAGTGAGTGTGCTGTGGGCTCAGTGGGAAGACTAGGACCACACACAGTCGAGCTTCATCCACTTTAAGGATGCGAGTTCGAGAGTGTTGCTCAAATTGCCTGACCAACGCTGCAGGTGTCACTGGTAGCTATAGCTTCCTTGTGGAGTGCTGACTCCAGAGAGTTTGAAGCAAGAGTTTGGGATTGGCTACAAGTGTGACGTAGTTCGCTGAGGTCACAAGGGTCACAGCGGTCAAGCAGCAAGATTTTTTTTATTATTATGCTTCACAAAAAAAGAAGAAGGAAAAAACCCACACGCGCGTGCACACGCGCGCGCTCACACACACACACACACACACACACACACACACACACACACACACACACACACACACACACACACACAAAACACACAAATAATTAGAGTATTAGTTGTCGTTTCTATAGCCAGTCCCCCTCCTCCCCACCACCCCACTTCCCTCCCCTCCCCCAAAAAAAACAAAATTGGGGAAGACCAACTAGGGCTAGTGGTCGTTAATTTACGGGTGCTTATTCCATTATCCTCGATATAAAAGAATAATAAAATAAATATAAATAAAATCACACACACACACACACACACACACACACACCACACACACAACACATACAACACACAACACACACATACATACAACACACACACACACCACATACACACAACACACACACAACACACATACACACACACACACATACAACACACACACACACACATACAACACAACACACACTATACAACACACCACACCACAGAAAGTATGTTCTTTCGAGCCAGAAGGCCCATAGAGCCGGAGCTTATCCCGGTTTCTGTAGCGTTAAGCGAACTGATGGTTTTTCACCACCCCTGTGACAGGACGCTAGTCTGTCGCCAGATACTTCCCCAGCAGAGCTGGTACCCACTTGTACACCTGGGTGGAGTGAGGAAAATAGGAGTAAAGTGTCTTTCCCAAGGACACAACACCGAGCCGAGCGGGGATCGAACCCGCGACCTCTGGATCACGAGTTGACCGCCTAAACCACTCGACCACGGTGCCTCCACACCACAGAAAACAGCTATTATAATTATGGGATCAGTTCCTGGTCTGTCAGGGTCAGCCCATAAAGAAGCTGGCGGTAATGACTGTTAATTGCTTCCTCACCTCCACACGCAGGAAACGGTCATCTCACTAACAGCCCTGGCTGCTGACGTTTCATCTGTCCTTTGTTCTCACCCTCCCCCCCCCCCCCCCCCCCCCCCCCCCCCCCCCCCCCTACCCACACCCCCACTCCTGCCACCCCCCTACCCCCACCCCCACCCCGACCTTCCCCTCTTCCCCTCCCCAAACCTGTCTCTCCTGATCGTCTCCTATCTCGCTTGTCCTTTTCCTTCACTGACCCCCCCCCCCCCCCCCCCCCTTCTGCCTCCCTACACTGACAAAACTGCATACACACGGGGACTGGATTTTTTTTTAAAGTACATGAGTGCTTATTCTATTATCCTCGAAATAAAAGAGTAAAATAAAAAAAATAAATAAAAATTACTCCCACTCCCTCTCCATGCTTCCATCCCCTCCTTCCCCCCCCCCCCCACCCCTCCCCCCACTCCCTCCCCACCGCTTCCACTCCCTCGTCCCTTCTTCCATCTTACCTTATCTCTTATGTGTCTTCCAGTTCTCTTAACTGCGATGAGTATATAATTATGATCGTTGTGAGGCAAATCACGGAAAGACAATGTCAGTATAAATCTAATGGGCTATCTGGAGAGGGATGGGCACCAACAGGTTCAATTTGACCTGGATTTTATTTTTAAAAAAACAAAGAAAAAAGAAATCCCTGCAGTGCCACAAAGGTTTAGTGTGGTTTTTTCCCCCAAAGATGTCCAGAGAAACAAATCTAGTGCAATCAATATTGCAGGTGCTGAACAATATTGTTTTGTATCATACTATTATTATATTATTATTCACCCGTGGAGATTCCGGGGGGTCTATCTATCAGTACAACTACCATCCCCACTTTCTGGAAGTTCTGTGCTAGAACTTCCCTCTTGTCTATCCCTCTCTTTTGTTTCTGCTCTTATCCTTTTCTTCATTTCGCCTCCTTATCGTCAACTTTCGGCCTTCCTGGTCCATTCTCCAGCCTTTTTTGTTCCCCCCCAGAAAGACTTAAAGCATAGTTGGGTTTTTTTTAAACTCACGCCGAAGTAGGATGCGCTGGCCCACCCTGACTTGTCAGACGCTTGTAACACATTTTCGTCCAAAGAACATCATTATTTCTTTATTTCACTTTCTTCTTTTATATCGAGGTTAATGGAATCAGCACTTATGTGCTTTCTTTTTTTAAACATCCAGTCCCAGTGTGTATGCGGTTTTGTACATTTTGTCATCTGTTCCCACCGGATCACGATGGCCTACTCTTACGAAAAGCGGAACAGGGTTTAACGTGCGCGCAAGATGTTCTGCGTGCGTTCGCACACGGGGCCTCGGTTTATAGTCTCATCCGAAGGACTATAACAGTAGTTGCTGTCTAAGAAGAATATCATAGTCATGTAGCATGCAACAACAATACAAGATAGTAGAGCAACGATAAAACAGACACGTATACCAACGCATTAGACAATTTTGCTAAGAGAAATCTTCAGCAGCTTTACAGCAGCTGTCCACTGATGCAACTTCCAAGCTTGTCACATCTCTCATTCTTTCACGTTTAGACTACTGTAATTCTCTCTTGGCTGGCCTACCAGCATCATCTATCCACTCTCTTCAACGCATACAAAACTCTGCAGTTCGACTGGTCCTAAGAAAAAAAAAAATCTGAACACATCACTCCTCTTCTGCGATCTCTTCACTGGCTGCCTGTCTCACAAAGACTGGAGTATAAAATCAATACCCTCTGTTTCAAATGTCTCCACAAATCTGCACCCTCTTATCTCTGTAACTGTCTTCATCTGTACACTCCATCCCGTTCCCTTCGTTCAGCCGCAGATACTTTGTGCTTTCGAACACCCAGATTCAAACAAACCACTGTTGGCCGTCGCTCCTTCTCTGTTTCTGGTCCATCCACCTGGAATGACCTCCCTCTTTCACTTCGACAAAAGCCTTCACTTGATACCTTCAAATCCAGCCTCAAAACACACTTATTTCCTACCTGAGACTTTCCCCCCACATATCTGTCCCTAATTTTCAACAGCATTTTTCACCTTCTAAGTGTTGTTCCGAGTGTGTGTGTGCGTGCGTGTGTGTGTGTGTGTGTGTGTGTGTGTGTGTGTGTGTGTGTGTGTGTGTGTGCGTGCGCGCGCGCGCGTGTGTGTGCGTGCATGCGTGCATACGTGCGCGCGCATGGTTTTGAAATCTGTTTTTCATTATGTTTAAGGAGAGTTGCATGCCTGTAAATGATTGAGTGCAAGCGCTTCGATTTGTTTGTCTTTTTACAAGATTCAGCGCTATATAAATTCCATATATTATTATTATTATTATTAAAGTCAAATGATGAAGGAAGGAAAAGCTGAGAACCAACAACCAAAGGCTACACAGATACACCCCCCCCCCCCCCCCTCCCCCAAAAGGCTCCACACAGTCGATGGACTTTAGCTGGCATCTTGAACTTGACCCTCAGTTGTTCTTTCTGAGCAGTCCACTCTTTTAGCCTGTGGCTAAAACAACTCAAGCAGGAGGCAGGGGAGGGGGGGGGGTGGGGGGGGGGGGGGGGGGTAGCGTACTGGTTAGATCGTTGCGCTCACGATTTGATGGCCTAAGATCAAGTCCAGGTTTGTGCCACCATTCAAAGGGGATTTCTCCCTTGGACTTAGACGTTATCCCTGAAATGGGAATGTGACTATCTTAATTGGGGGGGGGGGGGGGGGGGGGGTGGGGAGGGGGGGGGGAACGGTTGCATACGCAAAAATTTCATTACTGGTGAACATCAGGGCTTTATTCAAGGGGCGAAAACAAAAACAAGAACAAAAAACAAAAAACAAAAACCGCTTTCCTGTTGTTGTTTTTAATAATAATAATAATAATAATAATAATAATAATAATAATATTAATAATAATAAAAGGAATTTATATAGCGCTATATCTTGTAAAAAAACAAACCATCCAAATCAAAGCGCTTGCATCCATTCTACTCCCGCACATGCAACCAACAATGATTAACAGTTTAACAAATTCAAATACGCACAAACGCACGCGTGCACACTCACACACACACACACACACACACACACACACACACCACACACACACACACACACACACACACACAGAGGTTATATGCTTCAGCAGGGTGATGGGAACTTAGGCCATTGAAGGCAAGGACAGATAATTATGAGATGAAACTGTCGGGGGAAGTCTTTAACGCATAAGGCAGTCGAAGTACTCCAACAAGGTTTTTTTTCAACAGTAGCAGCAGCAGCAGCAGAGCAATATCAGTTTGTCTGTTCCTTATGTCAAGGTTCCTGACAATGAAGTCGTTGAAACCTCGCTCAGACAGTCACGCTGAGCCAAATCTTGAAATGTTGAGCATGCACCTCTCTGACCAAAGAACCGTCTATCAAGAAGTTTAAAAAAACATATTGTTGCTATACCTATAGACAGCCTGCAATGTGTGAGACTACAAAGGGTCTGAATCACGGAGTATCTAGGAAAGAACTAAGCGGGTGACATTCTTGCTTGATGCCTTTAAAAATGAAGAGGAGATGGCTCCTCAAACTCAAAGTCTTTAATAGTTATACAAAATAAACCAAGGTTGTTTTGGGGGCACATGGAAAAGAAAACACAAAACCATCGAAATTATGATTATCAATTGATTTTGCCATCATTTCTTCATTCAAAATAACCAATAAAATTATTATCACAGAAAGAAAGCCTTAAAGAGGAAATCACGACAACAACAACAACAACAACACACGCACACATGCATGCACCTGTTCACACGCGCGCGCGCGCGTACACACACACACACACACACACACACACACACACACCTGATGATGATATAGGACAAGATATCAATCTGTAATATATAAACACTATGATTTTCATAAACATTGCCAAGTTCAAGAGGTTTTTTTTTTTAATGAATTAGTACCAAACAATGCATAAAACTTTATGACATTAGGTCATTCATAACAACAAGGTGTTTTTCTTTGTTTGTTTGTTTGTTGGTGTTTCTTGTTCTTTTTTAACAAGCTTTTTCCTGCTTCCCAGAAAATATGGACATTTGACAATATATCCGATATCGTTTCCTTCTGGTGACATTTCCTACATAATCTTTTCTCCTCTTCCAATGCCCCCTGACTCAACCTGCCTTCTTGGGGTTGGTAATTTGAGACTTAGTGTCCTGAAAGACTGAACCAAAATATTTTTTTCAATAATCCCCCTAGGATCTCACCACAGCTTGTTAGTGCACAAACAGCCCTCATCATTCACATGGATCATCCTAGCCAATTCTCCCCTCGAAAATACATCATTCTTGCCTGTGTGTTCTTCACCTACGAAGAAGACCTAGCCTTCACATGTTTCTAAGGGCGGCAATCAGATGTACAACAGTTGCTTCCTCCTGCCCCCTAGCCCCACTCACAATGGCTTCCTTTCTTCTTTCTCCCCCTGTAACAAAAACGGGGTTGTGCAAATCCTTCACGCTTCGTATGGGCGAGAAGATTTATCTTTTGGAGTCGAGCAAGTGAGAAGCCGACCTTTGCCCTTGAGAGGATACGTCACACGAAAAGATGGGCACCTACTTCCGGCAGAAGGTAGGGAACTGTAGGGGTAATAAAGTTCTCTGACTTCGTGGCGTTTGTGGCTGTATGCATGCGCGTGTGAAGCCGTTCTTTCCCATGACTAAAAATGTTGGAAGGGAGTTATGTCAAATAATCCTCTAACCTTACTACATGCACTTCTTTCCTCTTTTTTTGTCAAAGGATAAAATATTATAAATTTTTAATTTATTACTGATAAAAAAAATAATAGTGAAGGAAAATAAGTAGCCTACATGTATCCACTTACAGCCTATCTATCAGTTTGAAAATTATTTATCAAAGATTCATTTTTTTAAACTGTTGAAAATAACATCTTTCAAAACCGCATTTTTACCTTTCATGGTTTTAACTAAACAAAAATGTCTAAAATACGGTTCTGTATTTTAGGCATGTTTTAGTTGTATGTTTGTCCATCGTGTTCGACGATGACCTCCAAAACAGCAAAGGAGGAAGCTGCTGTTCCGGAAATTGGGCAGAAATTTGATTATAGTGGAGATGCCTTGCCCACAGCACATCCCCACTCTCTGGGCCAAGTGGGCACATGGACAGTCAGCGTTGGAGATACTCTCCAAATGCCAACTAGGCCCCAGGGCTGCAGCACATAGGGACTGTGCAAGTCAAGCCTCCCAATCAGAGAGTCACAGTCGAACAATAAAGACTAAGCTGTACAGTGGAATTCCATGAGTGGGAAAGCTACTGGTCATACAGCCTCTCACTTTGCTGTTGCCCCCAGCGTCAATGGTTTAATCAAGAACTGTGATAAAGCCCAGGCGCTGGTGGTACTTTTAGAACGATGCCTTTGGCATGGTCTGACTCGAGTTTCAGCTCCTGGATAAGTCTTTGTCAGAGGTCCTGGCGGTGATTGAAGAGTCACCTTTGGTGGTACTTTACAGCGAGACACTTTTCAGAATTTGGAACTGTCAATCGCATTCACAAGAATATTTGATATTCCTGTGCCTATTCAATCTGCCATCACTAAAATTAATGAGAAAGAAAATATGCTTAACACATATAATCATTGCACCCCAAAAAGAACTATGAATATGAGAAAATAAACACCAAATTTCATATACCAAATTGCACTAAAACTATGACATATAAATCGTACTTTACTTTTAACATCAAATTTTACACACAAAAAGTTAGTACACTTTTAAGTGACAAAAGACCTGACTAGAAATTAACCCCTTCATGGATTAAAGATGATGAATTCCACTTTATTTTCAACAATAAATTTTTTTCCAATAATATACTTAACAAACAAGAAGATCCCGGAGTTTAGAAACTAAACAGCTTGGTGGATTAAAGATGACAACAGCTTTGCCCTTCAGTTTTTGATGTCATTCCACCATTAGCCAGCTTATTTGGCCGCACACCGGTATTAAAAAATCACTCTTTTCCTTCTGTTTTTCTATGTGACTCTTATATTCATACCGCACGTACTAAGGCATCCGCAGAAATAAAAACCACTTTTTGTTAAAGACTAGCCTCTGACTCAAAACTCATGTGATTTTGAACAAATTTAGTAGGTTTAATTTTTTTATATAATTTTTCAGCAAACACTGTACCCCCCTCAGTCCTTTGTCGTCTGCTAGCTTCCTTACCGCAATATGCATGCGCGGGGTCAACGCTGTAGGAATACAGGCAATCCTCATTTGATGGTTATTTCCAACTTTCTCGTGACTACCTGGTATTGCTCTATGTCCTCAATCCCCCAAAACAAGTGCACAGTCCATTTTTTCATGCTAAAAAAAAAAATCTGTGAAAATCACCAACATTGTTTTTTCCACTCGCACTCTATACAAGATACTACATGACCCGCAAATTAATACCGGTGTGCAGCCTGTTTTAGAAGGTGTTGTTTGTTCTTCAACACGAAAGAGTGATAAATCATGACAAGGGGACATCACCATGAAGAAGCAAGCGTCCAATTGCAGCACACCCGTCCCCGCCCTGTGTTGGAATTCTACTGGCTGCGCTCTGTGGACATTTTTTGGTGGGTTTTTTTGTGTTTTTTCTTTTTGGCAAGGATGTGTTGCATACGTTCATTTGTCGTTTTTTTGTTTTTGTTTCAATATCTTCATTGTTTTTGTTTTTCATCTTGTCTTTTTAGGGTGGTTTTATTTTAATATAGGGGAAGGGGTTTTGTTGGTGGTGGTGTTATTGTTGTTATAAATGTGATAGTGTTGGTGGTGGTGGTGGTGGTTGTCGTCATATTGTTGTTGTAGGTGTTGTTGTTGTTGTTTTGGTGGTGCTTTCGTTATAATCTTTTGTGTTGTATTGATCACATCTTTTTAAAAAAAACCACAATATTGCTCTGTGTGTGTATGTGTGTGTGTGTGTTTTTTCCGTCCGGTAAAATCGATCATAAATATATTCACATCCACTTTGTGAAGACACATTCACATTAATTATCTACCTTTATATTTCAAAGGTGCGCGCACACACACATACACACACATACACACACACACACTCACGCACGCACGCACACACACACACACGCACACACGCACATACACACGCACGCCCGCGCATCTCTCTCTCTCTCTCTCTCTCTCTCTCTCTCTCTCTTTCTCTCTCTCTCTCTCTCTCTGTTTAACTATTTTTTTATGAGGGCCTGGTGTAAAGAGCATCTGGCTTATTCAACTACCCTCAATAGAATATTCGAGCTCGAGTTCGAGTTCGAGTTCGAATTCTCTCTCTCTCTCTCTCTCTCTCTCTCTGTTTCTGGGTTAATGCATTCAGTGAGGCTGTTCTCATTGGTTACTTTCAGTTTACATAATAATTATAGTTGTTTATGGTGTCTGGCGATTCATCATGTCTGCATTCAGCTATGTCTTAGAGTAAGGGTCACCAAGAAAGGTCGCGTTTGTTTTTGTTTATATTTCTTGTCATATACATCAAGTAGATAGCAGTGGGTATCTTTGGTATGTAAAACTATCACAGATAAAGGTGGCATACGTTTTGTTGATATTTCTTGTTGGAGAGGTCGGGTAGATAGTATGAGTTAATCTTTGGTATGCATGGAAAACTGTCACAAAGAAGGGTAGCATATGTTTTGTTTATATTTCTGTTCTAGACATCGTGTAGATAGCACTGGGTATCTTTTAGTATACATGGAAAACTGGTACAGAGAAAGATTGTGGCATATGTTTTGTTTGTATTTCTTGTTCTCGGAGATCGTGTAGATAGTACTGGGAATCTTTAAGCATGTAAAACTATCACAGAGAAAGATGGCATACGTTTTGTTGATATTTCTTGTCATACACATCGGGTAGATAGTACTGGGTATTTTTGGTATGAAAAACGGTTACAGAGAAAGGTGGCATATGTTTTGTTTATATTTCTTGTCATACAGATCGGGTAGATAGTGCTCAATATCTTTTGTATGGAAAACTGTTACAGAGAAAGTTGGCGTAAGTTTTCTTTATATTTGTTGTCCTAGAGATAGTACTAGATAGCCTATCTTCAACACTCATCCTACCGCAGACAGAGACAGACAGACAGGTAGAGACAGGCAGATAGAGACAGAGAGACAGAGACACAGAGAGACACAGAGAGACAGAGAGAGAGAGAGAGAGGGGGGGGTAACTGATGCAAAAAGGAGAAGGGTAACACTGGCTTCTTGTGACACAGGACAGTCAACAAGGAGGACTCTGTCACTTATCATACCGCAGACTGAGACATAGACAGAGACATAGACAGAGACACAACAACAACAAACAGACAGACAGAGACAAAACAGACAGAGAGACAGAAACATATACACAGAGAGACAGATACAGACCGACAGGGAAATAGAGACAGACAGAGACAGAGACACACAAAAACAGAGACAAAACGGACATAGAGACAGAAACACACACAAAAACAGACAAGAGAAAAAAACAGGCAGAGACAGACAGAAACAGATACTCAGAGACAGAGACATACCGTCAGGGAGATAGAGAGACAGGGGGTAACCAATCTAAAAACAAGAGAAACGTAACAAAGGCTTCTTGTGACACCAGACAGTCAACAAGGAGGACTCAGTCACTGATTATACCACAGACAGAGACAGACAGAGAAACAAAAAACAGACAGACAGAAACAGAGAAAGAAAAAACAGACAGACAGAGACACAGACAGAGACAGAAGCAGACAGAGACAGAGAAACAAAAACAGACAGAGACACAGACAGAGAGACAAAAAACAGACAGAGACATAGACACAGACACAGACAGACCGAGACTGAGACACAAAAGGCAGAGACATAGACACAGACAGAGACAGACAGAGACAGAGAAACCAAAAAAAACCCAGAC
>CM054136.1:77525810-77535810 GCA_028751875.1 Rapana venosa | reverse complement strand
CACTCTCTCGGCCAAGTGGGCATAAGGACAGTCAGCGTTGGAGATGTTCTCCAAAGGCCAACTAGCCCTCAGCGCTGCAGCACATAAGGACTGTGCAAGTCAAGCCTCCTAGTCAGAGAGTCATAGTCGATCACTAAAGACTAAGCTGTAAAGTGGAATTCCATGAGTGGGAAAGCCACTGGTCATACAGCCTCTCACTTTGCTGTTGTTGCCCCCAGCATCAATGGTTTAATCAAGAACTGTGATAAAGCCCAGGTGCTGACGCAATGGAATTCATGTATTCCAGCCACAATTACACTAGTGGAACAGTCTCCCTTTTAAACATATATAAAACAAGGTGACTCTGCAGTCAGCTGAACAGACATCTTTATTTTGAGAGATGCACTCATTGCTCCACATTACTACTACCTTAGTAAATATTGATGAACAATTCCAACACTGCAGACTTCGTTTAGGTACGAGTAGTCTTGATAGCCGTCATTTTCGCCTGGACCCAAAGTGTCCATGCAGATATGTAGAGGAATCAGCAGAATATGGGTTTTTTCAATATTTTGTTTGAATTTTGATGATACAAGACTGGATCCAAAGTGTCCATGCAGATATGTAGAGGAAACAGCAGAATATGTTTTTTTTCAATATTTTGTCTGAATTTTGATGATACAAGACTGGACCCAAAGTGTCCATGCAGATATGTAAAGGAATCAGCAGAATATGGGTTTTTCCCAATATTTTGTCTGAATTTTGATGATACAAGACAGACTACAGTTTCTGCTCCACCTACCAACAAAAATGTGTGTGTCTGTGTGTCTGTGTGTGCCTGTGTTTTGTGTGTGTGTGTGTGTGTGTTTGTGGCGTGCTGTGCGTATAGTGTGTTGTGTGTGTGTTGTGTGTGTGTGTTGTGTGTGTGTGTGTGTGTGTGTGTGTGTGTGTGTGTGTGTGTGTGTGTGTGTGTGTGTTTTCGGATAGACTTCCAAGGTTCACCAACTGTAACATTTTGCGTATGCGACTGTTTTTGCCCACCCGGAAGATATAGCCGCATTCCGTTTTCGGGATTAACCAAAACACGAAACAAGTTACTGATATTCTAGTATGTGGATGAACACTGTCTAGTGTATGATTTACCTGTGTTTATGTTGGGTATTTTCTTTCCCGTCATTGTATGTTTTTTGCTAGTGTTAAATGTGTTCTTTTGAAAGGGCACAGTATAGGCTTTGAACTTGCTGTTTCCATTACAGATTTGTTAATGTTGTAATAATGCCATTGTGAATAACATTTTTAAAACAGAGAGAGTGAGAGAGAGACAAAGAGAGAGAGAGAGAGAGAGAGAGAGAGAGGGGGGGGGGGGAAGGGGTAAAATTCTTAATTTCGAGAATAATAGACAAGCACTGACGTGCTTTTCTACATCCAGTCTCTGTCTGCCCTTCTTAGGGTTTATTATTCATAGAACATTAAATCATAATGAAAAGGAAAAAAAAGCACTCGGTATTCATCTTTACGATCATGAGACAAGAATCACATGAATTTCATAAAGAAGCTGTCTGTCTGGCTGGCTGGCTGGCTGGCTGGCTGTCTGTCTGTGTTCGTTTGTCCGTCTGTCTGTCTGTCTGTCTCTCTGTTTCTGTCTCTGTCTGTCTCACACACACATACACACACACGCGCGCGCACGCGCGCGCACACACACACACACACACACACACACACACACACACACACACTAAAAAATTAGCCTACGTGAGAAACAAAAACTTTCGACAGAGACACAGAGAGAAGGAGGAGGGAGAAACCGTTTTAATTTATGGGCAGAAAAGATAATGGCCTGTTTTCAAACATCAAACAAATCTTGAAATAAATGACAAAATCGGGGCCCAGTCAGCTCAAGTTCGTTAGGTTTAAACGAAAGTTTCCTCCTCTGAGAGTGATATATCCAAAACAGAATAGAAACCAAGCTAGATTTGGAAGGTTGGGGGAGGGTGGGGGGATGATGAAGAAGAGTAAGACAAAAGATTTATTCCCCTTTGCAGCAACAAACAGGTCGGGAGAGGGCTGGCTGCGGTTTAAAAAGCGCGAGTTGACAATGTGTCGCAGACGACAAGTAAGAAGTCAGTAAGCAAGCTTGCTGGTCAGAACGGTGGTGAACCAGGTTGGACAGCGGAGAGAGAGACAAGGAAGACGAAGGAAAGAGCGAAAGAGAGCACAGAACCCTTGTCTGGCTGCTTGCTGTCTGCCTTCTGCGCTTCCTTCAACTGACGAACTGTTTTCTTGACAAGACTGCTTAGAAACCGCGATTGTTCCTCAACAACTGATGCGATTTGTTAAAACTTTATTGAATTTTGTTTCTTATTTTGTGCACAATCCTGGATGCAGAATAGTATTTTAGTGGGAGCATTTTTTCTGAAAATTTCGTTGTTTTGGAAAACTGCCTGCAAGTGCTAAAACATTTTTTTTTTAGTTTCTGAAGTTCTGCAGTTTTTCTTTTTTTAATGACTTTGGTTTACGAGACTGTAGCCTAGCGAAACATCTGTAATTTTTAGTTTTAAAAAATATATATAAGCCAAGAATTCCAGTCTCTATGGTGCTTGCATAGCAACGATATAAATGTGCTGTTTGCCATAAGGGTTAAATTTATTGCTGCCGAGATATCTTATTCTGTTGGGGAAAAGTTCGGTTTCTGCTGCTTCTGAAGACAGTCGTCAGATCTCTTCTGCTTCTCGGGGAGATTCCTACCTGCTTTCACGTGTTCTTATCTTCGTGTGCATTGTGTAAGTTTGGCACTGATTCTTCTGTAACATTCGTCTTTAATACTCTCTCTCTCTCTCTCTCTCTCTCTCTCTCTCTCTCTCTCTCTCTCGCTCTCTTGTATTTTTGGTCAGGTTATAGGGTAGTGTATGTATTGGCATTGTGTTGATATGGGGAAAAAATCGGTGCAGTAAAACCAAATGAATGATATTGTCAGAACATCACCAACATGATACTGATGGCCATGATAATGATTTACTTTATTTAGAGATCACTTCAGCAGAATGGAATGTGACGGCCAGTATTTACTATGTTGCGTTGAACATCAGTGCAAGCTTAACTATCTAGCATAAAGTGTGATTCTCTACATTACAAAAATACCTCGTTGTGGAAGAATGGTTCTGAGGGCAAGTAACGTCCCTTGATATATAGCAACGTCGGGTGTACAGTACCTAAAATTTTTATTTCATTTTATTAAAACGATCGGCAAAGCGTGTCAAATGCGTTATCAAAAAAATTCATATGACCCTGACAGGACTATAACAATTCGTCTTACTTACTTTGCAGATAAATCAGTTAAGCAGACAGCAAAGACAAGTAAGAAATATCTTACATGAAAAAACAGCTCATAAATACTTTTCAGCAGCAATGATATCGAGACAACTGAAAGAATTTTGAAAGGCCTTTGAATTCTTAAGTTAAAACTTTTCAAAACCTATAATATGACAATTATATATTTTTCAATAAGCTAGTTCAAAGATCAGCTTGAAGAAGGTATAGATAAAAACTATGTGAAGGAAAAGAGCTAAGAATATGTCGTAAACAGAATATCTCAGTGTTTGGGTGCTGTTTCTTTGAATATATCTTTTTCCTCTGAATTGTTACAGTTGCTCTGGTTACCTGTATTGGTGAAAGAAGGGACTAAAACTATGACTGAAAGTTTGTAAAACTACATGGATATCACATTAACAAATATTAAGTAGCTGTTATTTTAGTGCTTTGATTTATTTGCTTTACAAGATTCAGCGCTAAATATTCCATATATTATTGTTAAAAGATTAATGATCCCTTACAAATTATAACAAGAAAACGAACTTGAAAACTAGACTTTGCGAAATATCAACTCATTTACTTGCTTGTTGCACGCACGCTTACCTACTCTGTTTATTCATTTATTTATTAATTGTTGTATTTGGGTTTTTTAAAGAAAATTGCCTTCTATTTTTTGTGTGCAAAATTCCTTAAAAGCTCACGAAACAAAACAACACCCCCCCCCCCCCCCCCCCCCCCCCCCAAAAAAAAAGAGAAACAAAATAGACAATTCTTGGAGGAACACTATTGCTTCAAACCTTTTTTTTTTTCGTTCCTCCGCTAAAGCTCCGAGGTCTACAGATGGGGATATATATTTTGGGGGTATGCGACCGCTTTTGCCCACAATTAAGGTAGCCGTATTCCAACTTCGGGGGAAAACTCATTTAAAATCAAAAAGAGACTTTAAAAAAGAGCTGCACAACGCTAGATCATCAAGAGAAGACGTTCCTTTTCAGCAAGTTTACCGGTCATAAGCGTCTTACACTCTACGGGGGGAGTGAGAGGAGTGAATCCTTATCATGATATCTAGATATTTGGTGCTACAGATTTTTGGGGTGGTCTTGTTTTGTTTTGGTTTGGTTTTTTTAAACTGCATAGACCCCCCAGATATAACCCGTGGCCTCAGGATTTGAGGCACCTCAAGGCAAACCATTTTTTTGTCGGATAACTTAGTCACGCTGACATGAGGGCACATATTGTTAGTGGGGAAGGTATGGCCTGGTGGTCAAAGGTATGGTATGAAGGCCCGGGTTCAACCCACTACTGAGACCCCTGTTCAAAGGTGTTTTTTCCCCTGGAGTTAACATCAGTACCGATTCCACTTCTCCAAAAGTCCTTTAGATGAGACCATAAACCCAGGTCCCGTTTGCAAACGCACGCAGAACATCTTGCGCACAAGTTATAACGTGTTCGCCTTTCGAAACCGTAGACCATTGTGTGGTGGAGGGAACGTATTACAAAATATACAAAAACGCATGCATGCCGGGACTGGATATAAATATAAAAAACACCAGTGCTTATTCCATTATCCTAAAAGTAAAAGAACAAATAAGTCGAATAAATAATGTTCACTTTTGTTCCTCCTTGAAAGATTCAAACAAAACACTTTCAGCTGCCTCTGACGTTGCCTTTTAAAGGTCTACTCTTTTTCTTTCTTTTTAAATTACCAGAAATTGAGAGCTGTCTTTTATCACATCATTGGTAGCTGTACTACAAACCGTCGACCTCCGATCTCCACGGCACACGATTTCTTGAGCTTGAAAACTGGATTCTTTCCAGCCATCTGCAAGACTGACATGTTTTTCAGTGTTGTAGATGTTGCCTTCCTCCATTCTGCTTTGGTACAGCTCAAGGAAGCCGAATCAAAACCGCTTTTTGACTACTGAAAGCAGGAGTACTGTTATGGGGTCTTCATGCCACACGTAATGATGATTTCAGTGTATCCTTTCAACTCTGGATGATCCGTGTGCATGCTTAGTTATTCGTTTTACCCTGCAGATTTTGCATCTGTGCTTTGATAATACAGCTGTTTCAGGCCCCGTTTTGCTGCCTTTTGTCTTGCAGAATGTTGCATGCAATGACCTCAGAGGGAAAGACTTCATCAGGCGGTACTTAGGCGTATGTCTCTTCTTCTCCCGTTTGCTTTACACCGTCAGGTGTGTCTGGGGTAGAAAATAATAGCATGTCCTTTCCTCTCATGCTGGTGTACAGCTTGGTCTGCAGGGTTATCTCCGTCAGCCACACCATCTTCTTCAGGTCGCTGTACAACAACTTATGCAATCTTCGAACACTTAGTTCTGTTTCCATCCTCGAGCTCTTAGCTATGCGTTCCCGTTAAGCCGTCCTTGGCCTCGTGTTCCTTTTCCATGAGCTCACGATCTGCTTCACTGGTACTCGGACACACACACAAAAAGGGACGTCGTCATCTGATCTACCAGCTCTTTTCATCAGATTTGTGACAGGGGGGTAAGAGATCTTGTACAGAGACAATGTCCCACATGGGGTAACTCAGGATGACGAGAAGCCCTGAATAACTTCGTACTCAGATCTGAGAGTGAAGCTGATTCGAAGACTTTTTTGGAGATTTCTACTCTTCCTCCATGTCATTTACTGCCCCTGTTGCTTTTGCAGGACTGCTTTCTGAAATGTTCTGGCATCTTCTTGGTAGTTGGGGTTTTGGGGGTCTTTTTTCATGTCCATTCTTTACGCCTGAAGAGGAATGGACTCTGCCGGGGTAAAGCTGGCCTAAGGTACACTGCCTGAACAATTCAGGTGACTTCCTAACGGCTTTTCAGGGAATTCAGGGAGAAGTCAGTCAATTCTATCATGTCTCTTCTGTTTTGTTTGTGAAGACTATTGTTTCCGAATGCCCTTCCACGTGAAGAATCTTTCTGTCTCTCTGTTTGTCTCTCTCTGTCTGTCTGTCTCTCTGTCTCTTTCTTTTTCTTTCTTTCTCTCTCTCTCTCTCTCTCTCTCTCTCTCTCTCTCTCTCTCTCTCTCTCTCTCTCTCTCTCTCTCTCTCTCTCTCTCTCTCTCTCTCTCTCTCTGTGTTTAGGACTAGCGGTCTCAGCCATGCTGCTACTGCTGCTTGCCAACCGAAAAATAATATGAATAGCTCACACAATAAATCACATATGAAATATCACACTGACAGGAAATATTAAGTTCACATGTCAACATATAAAATGTAAATGTTCAACTTTTCATCATGGTCATTCATCAGAAGCGACTTCAATGATGAACAGAGTGTTAGAAATGGCAATGGCTTTGTGAGGGTAGAGTTGTGTATGAAGCAATGATGATGATATATTTGCTTTTGTAGCCACTGAGATAACCAAAACAATTTACGAGGTGGCAGCCCTAATATGACCTCAGTGGTCGTCGGGGCTATAAACAATAGGATTGGATTGGATTGAAACCACAGAAAAGCAAGAGGGTCTATTTTACTCTGGGAAAAATAGGAGTAAATGTTGTTTGTATTCTTTTGTTGCTTACAGTGTTCATAAGAAATTGAATTATCACCTGCGATGTTTCTTAGTCTGTTTCTGGTATCGAGATTTTTTTTGGGGGGTTGGGTTTTTTTGGCCTTGGTCACAGCACCTTGGAACGGTTTCTGTTTGTCTAGCAGGTAACCACACCATGATGATTGTCCTGGTCTTACATCTGCTGGCTCTTCTGTCTTCAGTGACAGGTAAGGGCTTCTTTTTTTCTTTCTTAACGAAACAAATTCCTGTATAGTCTCTGTCTGTGTGTCTGTCTCTGTCTGTCTCTGTCTCTGTCTCTCTTCTCTCTCTCTCTCTCTCTCTCTCTCTCTCTCTTCTCTCTCTCTCTCTCTCTCTCTCTCTTCTCTCTGTCTGTCCTTATCTCTATGTCTCTGTCTGTCCATATCTCTATGTCTTCTGTCTGTCTGTCTTCTCTCTTCTTCTCTCTCTCTTCTATCTATCTTCTCTATCTTCTATCTATCTTCTCTTTCTTCTTTATCTGTCTGTCTATCTCTCTCTCTATCTCCTATCTATCTATCTATCTATCTCTTCTGTCTGTCTGTTTCTCTCTCTCTTCTCTCATCTCTCTCTCTCTCTCTCTCTCTCTCTCTCTCTCTCTTCTTGCCAAGTGCCAAGCACTTTCAAACGTATCAACATAATTACATCCATGAAGAGATCCTATATCAACATTAAAACTCCATAAATGTCTGACATTAAGCTGTTCAACTTCAGAATATTTAGATAATAAAACAACAACAGCACACACAAAAAAACTATGGCCATGAGTCATCCGTTAAAAGTGAAACAGAATGTAGAAAATGACAACCGTGTCTTCATGCATTCATAAGACATAAATGGTACAGATGGCATGATTCTATTCAGATGCATGTCAAAATCTCTCTCTCTCTATCTCTATCTCTCTTTCTCTCTCGAGTGAGTGAGTGAGTGAGTGCACGCTCTGTGTAATTGTGTGTTAGTGTGTGTGTAGGGGGAGTTAGTGTGTGTTAGTGTGTGTGTGTGTGTGTGTGTGTGTGGTGTGTGTGTGTGTGTGTGTGTGTGTGTGTGTGTGTGTGTGTTGTGTGTGTGTGTGTGGAGAGAGAGAGAGAGAGAGAAAATGGGGGGATGGCTGTTAGAATATAGAATATGAGCACTCACAACAGGAATAGTTGACTGTGAAATTTTCCGACGTGCTAAGTTTTTGTCTTCCTTTGTGTTGTTACTCAGATACAAACTCTAACTCTCTCTCTCTCTCTCTCTCTCTCTCTCTCTCTCTCTCTCTCTCTCTCTCTCTCTCTCTATGTCTGTCTGTCTGTCTCTCTCTCTCTCTGTCTCTCTCTGTCTCTGTCTCTGTCTCTCTCTCTCTGTCCCTCTCTCTCTCCTCTCTCTCTCTCTCTCCTCTCTCTCTCTCTCTCTCTCTCTCTCTCTCTCTCTCAAACTCTCTCTTTCCGGCTTGCAGTTAACTATAGGGAATCCTAATGCGTTTGTTGATTGCAGGGGACAGGAGCGGAACGTCCACATTCAAAACAGGGATCGATATTTATACAGATGGCAGTCCCATGTTAATTTTTTTAGGGGGACGTTTCTTGATAAATTATCATTGAATAAACTTCGTTTTCAATAAAGAATTAAGCGATAAATTGCTGTATGCTAACACCTATCTTTTCACCCGTTCAAAAGGGGATATGACCAACTGAATAAATGATCTAAAGACTTTATCTTGGTTCCTTATCTAGAGCTCCAAGGTTCAACAATGGTGATATTTTTTTTAGTATGCAACTGTCCCCCCCCCCCCCAATCTCCCCCCCCCCCCCACCCCCGTCCTCATTTAGGCAGCTGCATTCCGACTTCGGGGATAATCTGAAGTCTGAATCCTTAAGTGTTCACTGAGGTCAGCAACTTCACAAGTGTGTTTTGGGGGGGGTTACTTTTTTCAGGTCTGTGCTACAGTCCAGTGCTGCACGGTTTTGCCCCAGACGTCATCTTACCCTCTGTGTTGAGTTCGGAAATCTACTGTCCTCATCCCCACGTCTTCGACCACTTCGTCTGCATGTGTGTCGGTAAGTGCAGCTGTTCAGAAGTGACCAGTATTGTCCAACGCATGCTTGGTTTACATGTTGGGAAGTGGAGCTGCACAGAAATGACCAGTAGTGTCCAAAGTATGTTTATTCACATGTTGGTAAGTGCAAATGCTCAGAAATGACAAGTAATGTCCAAAGTATGTTTATTCACATGTTGGTAAGTGCAAATGCTCAGAAACAAATGGTAATGTCCAAAGCATGCTTAGTTACATGTTGGTAAGTGCAACTGCTCAGAACAGTAATTTCAAAAGCATGTTTATTCACATGTTGGTAAGTGCAAATGCTCAGAAATGACCAGTAATGGCTAAAGCATGTTTATTCAAATGTCGGTAAATGCAGTTGTTCAGAAATTACCAGTAATGTCCTAAGCATGTTAATTTACATGTTGGTAAGTGCAGCTGCTTAGAAATGACCAGTAATGTCCAAAGCATGCTTATTTACCTGTCGGTAAGTGCAACTGCTCAGAATAGTTATGTCCAAAAGCACGTTTATTCACATGTTAGTAAGTGCAACTGCTCAGAAATAACCAGTAATGGCCAAAGTATGTTTCTTCACATGTTATTTATTTATTTATTGTTGTATATCGAGGATAATGGAATAAGCACTTTTTTTTTACATCCAGTCCCCGTGTGTATGCGGTTTTGTAAATGTTGGTAAGTGCAACTGCTCAGAAATGACCAGTAATGTCCGAAAGCAGGCTTATTTACATAGGCGCTATTGCAGCGTGAGCCGTCAGTGACAGCTCCCTATCCTGTCACATCCTGGGCGATCTACACACAGTCGTAGCCCATGTCGAGTTCCTCAGTGCTGACTCAAGGTCTGGTCGCCAGGTGCCCTTGGCTTTGCTTTTTTTCTTCTTCTTCTCTCTCTATCTTCCGTGTGGATTTTGTGAAAGGGTTTGTGATGTCAAAGGGTTTTTACTCCGCATATGACGAATGAATTCAGCGAGGATTTTTTGGGGGGGTCTTCCTCAAGAGTCGTTCTCTGGATCTGTTTTTGCCCTTTTCTTTCTTTCTTTCTTTTCTTTGTTTCTTTCTTTCTTTCTTCTTCTTTTCCGCAATTTTTCTTCTTCACAATTCTTCTTCTTCTTCGCAATTCCTCTTCTCTTTCTTC
>CM054136.1:77495810-77520810 GCA_028751875.1 Rapana venosa | reverse complement strand
AGATGGGGAGAGGGGGAGAGAGGGGAGAGGGATGGAGGGGGGGGGGAGAGAGAGAGGTGGAGGGATGGAGGAGAGGAGGGGGGATGGATGGGGATGAAGAGAGAGAGGTAGAGATGGGGAGAGATGGGAGGATGAGAGAGAGAGGAGTGAGGGATGGAGAGAGAGGAGGGGGAATGGATGGAGGAGAGGGTGAAGAGAGAGAGAGAGGGAAAGAGAAGGAGGGGATGGAAGAGGAAGAGAGAGAGTGGAGGGATGGAGAGAAGAGAGGGGGGGGAAAAGGAGGGGGATGAGAGAGATGAGAGATTAGAGATGGGGAGAGAGGGATGGGGACAAAGGGATGGACAGACAGACAGAGAGAGGGAGGGAGGGAGAGAGGGGGGAGGGATGGAGAGAGAGAGAGAGGGATGGAGAGAGAGGGGGGGAGAGGGAGGGAGATGGATGAAGAGAGAGGGGGGAGGGATGGAGAGTGACGTAGAGAAGGGGAGAAGAGAGAGAGATGGAGAGAGAGGAGGGATGGAGATGGAGAGGGGGAGAGAGCGTGGAAAGAGGAGATTGTGTATGTGTGTGTGTGTGTGTCCTAGAGAGAGAGATATACGGAGTGTGAGGAAGGGGGGGGGGGGGGGTTAAGAAGAGGGTTTTCTTTCAATGGACTGTTATAATTTCTTGTATGTACATATAACCTAAGCCTTTCTCTAATCTAAGGCCTCTCTCACACACACATTCACACACACTACACATACACACACACACACACACACACACACACACACACACACACACACACACACACACACACACCACACACACACACACACACACACTTGCAAGTAAATCTGCAATGCAAGGTTGTTTGTTCTTTTAAATAGTGTACTATATATACACAGTGTATACGTTGGGACGGGAGGCATGTATTTGATATGTATGCAAGTTGTGTAGGCCTCTATTGTCGTACATTCAGAAATGGTCTTACTTGTGTATATAAACGTGAAGGAAATTGTGGTACATTTGTGCGTGTGCATGTGTTATGTGTGTGTGCGTGTGTGTGTATGAGTGTGTTTGGGTCAGTGAGAGAGAGAGAGAGAAGTAACCTAATTGTGTGTGTGTGTGTGTGTGTGTGTGTGTGTGTGTGGTGTGTGTGTGTGTGTGTGTGTGTGATTCAGAGAGAGAGAGAGAAGTAGCCTGAGAGAGAGAGATTTAAAGCTGGACGTATCATAACTGCTGAATCTTTTGTAAAGACAATAAGAAGGGAGGGATGGAAATAAAGCTTTTCACCTGCGTGAAAGTAACATGGAGACGAAACCATCATTGTCACTCTGTTAGGACGTAGTTTCAGATTATTTACCTGTGCTTGAATACAGACGTTTAGTTGACAAACAACAAGAGGTAAGGGTAGGGAGGGGGGGGGTGGCAGGGAGGAAGGCACATTTATTATAATGTTGGTAGCTGAAGCCGTCTTTAGACCTTTTTTTTGGTGTCTTTTCAACAGGGGGATGTATGAAAACCAAGGTTGCCTGTGTCAGCTCATGACGTGGCTCGCTTGTCTTACTTGGTTGAAATATTCGTTTTATTCAGGTTTTGTCACATAGCAGTTACATTTTGTAATCTTGACAGAATAAGGAATGTCACTTATGTCCTGTCTACACGCGCGCGCACACACGCACGCACGCATGCACGTGTGTGTAAGAGTGTGTGTGTGTGTGTGTGTGTGTGTGTGTGTGTGTGTGGTGTGTGTGTGTGTGTGTGTGTACTGGCATATGATATACAAATTGTGACTGCTCCACATTTCTACGATATTGAACTACACTGAACGACTGATTGTCACTTACATCAAAATTTATTTTCATCAAAAGTGCATCTTTTATTCTCCATTTTCTCTCGATACTTTTATGAACTCTCACGGAAACAGTCATTCAAAATTTTATGTCATTGATATCAGGTTGGAGTTATTTGTTTGACTAAAAACACAAAGTTTGGAAAATAAGTCTTTAGCTTTTAATTAAAAAGACGTAGGTCAAAAGACTGTTTATCTGCCTCAATGGAGTCTCATGCTAAGGATATACACCGTTCCCAATGGTTTTTCCTTTCTGGAAGAACAGTCTATCTTGGAACTGTAAGAATATGTCTGTGGACTTTGTCACTTCATCATCAGTACAGAATATGATTCCAGCCACATGTGTTTCTTCAGGAATAAGAACTGGTAATTGATTAAGCCAAAAATCTGGAGAAAAAAATAAAGTGATTATTCAAGCAATTTATACCCAGTTATGGCAGAATGGTCTTGAGAACTGGTAATTCTTGTCTTCACCTGTACACTCCTTCTCGTTCCCTCTGCTCTGCTGCAGATACCTTGTGCTTAAGAATACCTAGATTCAACCAGTCCACCGTTGGCCGTCGCTCTTTCTCTGTTTCTGGTCCATCAATCTGGAATGACTTCCCTCTCTCCCTTGTCAGAAGCCTTCTTATGACGCTTTTAAATCCGGCCTCAAGACACATTTATTTCAAAGCTAAGATTCTCCCCTCTTGTTCGATTTCACTTTCGTCCTGCCCTCAGCAGCCAAAACCCCATCACCCTGCCGAGTGTATAACCTCTATGTGTGTGCGTGAGTGTGTGTGTATGTGCGTGCGTGCGAGCGAGCGTGTGTGTATACATTTGAATTTGTAAAAAGAAACACACACCCCCCCCCCTAACTATTAATTGTAACTAGCTGCATGTGAATGAGTAGGATGAATGAAAGTGCTTTGATTTGTTGGGGGTTTTTTGCAAGATATAGCGCTATATAAATTCCATCTATTATTATTATTATTTTTATTATTATTATTATTATTATTATTAATTGATAATCTTTGAGATCCAAATCTGGAAAATAAAGCGATCGTTCACGTAGTTTATACCCCCGGTTATGGCGGAATGGGCTTACTGTAGTAATGGCTGGTTTGTGGGCAGACATGTTGTCCTGGTAGAAAACAAGCCCACACGTCTAGCCATCTTTTCCAGGATGCCTATCGTTTACTCCCGGGACCGTGCATGTGATTCTATCACATCGGAGTTGCTGACAGGAAAAAAACTGAAAATCTGATCTCAAAGAAAGAAAAGGATGCTTATCGATGATGGCAGCACATCGTTGCTTAAACAGATTATTGTGATATCTCTGCACCACCACCAACAACAACACCCGGTCATAATGCATCTCTTTTTGATAGTGTCGATTTTGGAAGGATACTGTCTATAGCACCACCACCACTACCGCCATGGATGTCGCGAACAGACCCAGCATGCATCTTGCCGTCTGCATAGGGAATGGGCTCCGCCAAGTTCATTTTTTATCCAAGTTCCCGGATTGATTAAAAGATTCAGTGCAGTGCCCCAGAGACGCCAGTCAAGGACTTAATGAAAAGTCAAAGTACTGTAGAGATGTCCAAAGGCTAACGTGCTTCATTGTGTTTTACATTATATAAATCAAGGGTTTGTTTTTTGAAGAGACAGAGTTTGCTGTAATACTTAATGCTCTGAACCTGAAATATATATACTCTCTTTACTGGGTAGGGACAGTCCCCGAGTGGAAAGTTCTTGGTTTTATTTTGGAGTTGTGGTAAGTTTCTGAAAAGAAATAAAATTAGAGTTTGATTTGGTTTCATTGCATGTTTCCGAAATACACACACACACACACACACACACACACACACACACACACACACACACACACACACACACACTCTCTCTCTCTCTCTCTCTCTCTCTCTTTCTCTCTCTCTATTTCTCTATTTCTCTCTCTCTCTCTCTCTCTCTCTCTCTCTCTCTCTCTCTCTCTTCTCTCTTCTCTCTCTCTCTCTTTTGCTGTCTCTCTCTGTGCCGGGGATCGGGATAGCCTGGTGGTTAGAGTGATGTATTCGTGCTGCTGACCCGGGTTCGATTCTCGTTCGAGAGGATTTTTCCTCTGGAGTTAACATCAGCGCCGACTCCATTCTCCCCAAAAGTCCTTCGGATGAGACAATAAACCGAGGTCCCGTGAGCGAACGCACGCAGAACATCTCGCGCACATGTTAAAACCCGTTCCGTTTTTCGGAAGAGTAGGCCATTATGTGCTGGTGGGAAGGGATGACAGAATTGACAAAACTGCATGCACACGGGGACTGGATGAAAAAAAGCACATGAGTGCTTATTCCATTATCCTCGAAATAAAAGAATAAAATCTCAATCTCTCTCTCTCTCTCTCTCTCTCTCTCTCTCTCTCTCTCTCTTCTCTCTCTCTCTCTCTCTCTTCTCTCTCTCTCTCTCTCTCTCTCTCTCTCTCTCTCTCTCTCTAGGATTCAAACATGTCTGGAAGAACCAAAGCACTCTTAATGTTCATCGGTTGAGTTATGCTGTTAGAAGAAAACTTGAGGACATGTATAAAACATTTTGGATCTACCAAAAGAAAGAGTTTGCAAAACTAAAATTTTATGATTTTGCTACCAAAGAATACATATTGGAACCATACTTAGTAAACTATGAAAACAAAACTCATAAGAAGACATATTGTAAATTTCGCACAAGCTGTCACAATTTAATGATAGAGAAAGGGAGACACCAAAATATATCCAGAGAGGACAGAAAATGTAGACACTGTAACAAAATTGAAGATGAATTTCATTTACTTGATGAATGCATTTTATATGATGACCTCAGAAATAATTTGTTATTAAAAATCAAAACGAAAGACAAAGAACCAACAAACCTGTGTTACTAAATTAAGTGCATAATCACAGTTGTTATTCAGCAGATATCATCGTATGTGTATGGTGTTTTGAAAGAGGAAAGAGAAGTAAATACATGTTTTCAGTGTACATCACTTTTAGCCAAAATAGATAATATTCTGTTGTTTTTTGTTGTGTCAAATAATCTACATGATTTAAATGGCAATAAAATATCTGAATCTGATTCTCTCTCTCTCTCTCTCCTCTCTCTCTCTCTCTCTCTCTCTCTCTCTCCCTCCTCCCCCCCTCTCTCTCTCCCTCCCTCTCTCCCTCTCTCTCTCCCTCCCTCCCTCCCTCTCTCTTGTCTCTCTCTCTCTCTCTCTCCTGCCTCCCTCCTTCCCCCTCCCTCCTCCTCCCTCCCCTCTCCTCTCTCTCTCTCCCCCTCTCTCTCTCCCCCCTCTCTCTCTCTCTCGCTGTGCTCTTCCTCGTGTCAGTTCGTCTCATTTTGTTTCGCAACCAAAAGTCAGGCTGCCGTAAATTAGCTTCATCAGTATGCAGGAAACTTTCTCACCCACAAAGAAGCAGTTGTTGTCTGTTATGATGGTGGTGGAGGAAGGAGAAGGGAGGATGGGGAGGGGGGAGTTGGGGGGAGGGAGAGAGAGAGGGGAGGGGGATACACACGATTGTCCCTCTCATTTTTTTTTTCGGTATTGTTAAACGTCTCGGGTGTACACGTTCTACAGAATCTGTGGAAGGAGCGCGCGCGCGCGCGCACGCACGCACGCACACACGCACAAACACACACACACACACATACACACACGCACGCACGCACGCACGCATGCACACACACACACACACAGCAGAAAGAGACAGACAGACAGAGATATGGAGAAAGAGAATGACAATGACAAATTCTTTTATTTCGAGGATAATGAATAAGCACCCATGTGCTTTTTTTTTTACATCCAGTACCCGCCTTGAGAGAGAGAGAATGGATTCAGCGTCTCTTCCTTCACATCTCTCATGTTCATTTTGTAACCATCGTAATTTTCTCATACTGCTGCTGTTTCATCTCTCAACAAGTTTGGCTACAACACCAACACTAGAATGTGTTATTTAAAAGAGAGAGGGGGGGAACAGAGATAGATAGATAGATAGATAGATAGATAGATAGATAGAGAGAGAGAGAGAGAGAGAGAGAGAGAGAGAGAGAGAGAGAGAGAGAGAGAGAGAGAGAGAACACTGAACAAAATTAGTGTACATCAGCCTTGGGATACGATACATACATGGGGTTTGGGAGCGAATCAGAACACAGTGAATTTCGAATAATAGCAACAAACCAAAGTGATGAGTAACATCTGAAGCTAACTAGTGAGAGAGAGGAGAGAGAGAGAGAGAGAGAGAGAGAGAGAGAGGAGAGAGAGAGAGGAGAGAGAGAGAGAGAGAGAGAGTCAGACAGTCTGACTGACTGACTGACAGACAGACAAACAGTAAAGAGAGGGTGACAGAGGCAGACCAGCCAACAGAGAGAGACAGACAGAGAGTCTGTTTATGAAAAAATGTCTTTCTTTCTTTCTTTCTTTCTTTCTTTCTTTCATTGATTGATTGATTCATTCTTTCTTTCTTTCTTTCTTTACTGCATTATAACCACAAAGACCGGACCCTTGACGCACTGTTTCAAGACCTCATATGGTCTTCCATTGACTTTGAATGTTTTAAATTTACACTACTTTTTTTTCTATTTCCAATGAGCTATGGTCCTTAGCGCTACATAAACATAAATGAGATTATATTATGCATAATCTTGTTCTACCTTTTTATATAAAAAGTAGGCTATGACGTCTTGCAGGTGGGTTTGGATGACAAAATAAGCATACATATGAACACTGATGTTGTGTTTGGACGTCATCCTGTTTTTTTAAAAGAAAGACATGTCTGCCATACCTGGGATTAACCACGATGGCATACGCTAAAAAAAAACACCTCCTTTTCTGAACCTGAAAGTTCTCTCCAAGGACAAAATATAAAAGAAGATTTAAACAAAAAAAAGGTTGCAGGCACACCCAGGAAGTCTTTAAAAACAAGATCGCTGTGATATCTGTGCTTTCTGGAATATTTAAGTAACTTGAAAGAAAGGCCAACGCGAATTTTTAAAGTACGTTTTATGTAAATCATATTACTTGGAAATATGTGTATTGGTGAAATTGTCTTGTTTTAATGATGGAAGAAGGATAGATATCGGCGATTTTTTCGCTCATTTTTAATCAAGTAAAAAAAGAAATTGTGTGCTGTTTTCTGTGGATGTTTCATGGACATATGCGCACCTAAACGTTGACAAGCATGTACAGAAATGATTACAGTGCAGTGAGACACATGCAAAGACACATTATATTCACCCACATGGGCACAAACAGTAAACCAGCACTTGCTAATTCCTTTACATACTTACACACACGGAGACACACACTTACACACACGCACTTACACACACACACACACACACACACACACACACACACACACACACACACACACACACACCACACACACACACACACCCCGTCCTAGTACAGATGGCTTGATGAAGAAAAAGCAAATGCTCTGCTTATTTAATGTACCATTTGGAAATTTAGAAAACTTGGCTTTGAGTCTACCATCATAGCTGAAATGTCCTTCGGATGAGACTATAAACGGAAGCCCCGTGTGCGAACGCATGCAGAACATCTTGCGCACACGTTAAATCCTGTTCCGCTTTTCGAAAGAGTAGGCCATTGTGTGCCGGTGGGAACAGATGACAAAATTTACAAAACCGCATACACACGGGGACAGGATGTAAAAAAGCACATGCGTGCTTGTTCCATTATCCTCGATATAAAAAAAAATTCATTTGAGCGCTTTGATTTGTTGCTTTACAAGATTCAGCGCTATATAAATTCCATACATTATTATCATTATTATTAAATCACTACCATTCCCACCTTATCCTCTCTCTCTCTCTCTCTCTCTCTCTCTCTCTCTCTCTCTCTCTCTCTCTCTCTCTCTCTCTCTCTCTCTCTCTCTCTGTAGACATTTTTTCCGTAAATTGTGTAAGTGTATTGCTATGGGCTTTATTTTATTTTATTATCATATATATCCTTAAGGGCGGGATGGCCCAGGCCAAAAGTTGTGTCAGTTATTGATGTCAGCTAATTGCCAAGGCCTACACTAAAATGTTGTTATGTTTAAAATGTTGTGTTGAGATTGCCTTCAGCCATGACAAGCTCTTAACATAACAACCTGCACTCTCCTTTATAGGAGAAAAAATCCTCTGAAGTCGGAGTATGGCTGCCTATGTGGCGAGGTACTTGAAAAGAGTCATACTCGCAAACTTCCCACCCGGTGTACTTCCTATCTCACAGTGATTCCCAGGTGGGATGATGAGTGAGTCAGAGTGCATGTTCTGGGTGACCCCCAGAGTGTAAAGCTGGGGAACGCACAACACAACAACTTAAGGGCGGGGACTGGATGTAGAAAAAAGCACATGGGTGCTTATTCATTATCCTCGAAATAAAAGAATTTGTCATTGTCATTGTGTCCCTCTCTCCCTCCCTCCCCCTCTCCCCATTCACCACGACCACCACCATCAACAACTTCACTAACGACACAACCCCACCCACGAACCTTGTCGCAGACGCCAGCGTGGTGCGAGTCCAGCTCCCGACAGCAGAGGGCCGGACCAGCCTGGAGCTGAGCGGCCTGGTCAACCGACAGCGCCTCCCCTCCAGCCCCCCCACCTTCCGCCTCGCCTCCCCGGTCGCCGGCCTCCCAGACATGCACGTGCCGGGCTCCTCCCACCGGTGGCCTTCCGTCAGCCCCTTCCAGCTGACATCTTCAGGCGGCAGCAGTAGTAACAGCGGCAGCAGTAACAGCGGCGGGGGCCTCTCGAGGCGCGTGGTGCCCGTGCTGAACCCTTACGGGTCCTTCAACCTGCCCGCCAAGGCCAAGCTGGTCAAGGACAGCAGCAAGGTCGCGGAGGCCGCGCCCTTGCCCAGCGCCACCAAGCAGCGGGAGCTTCTGGAGAAGGTCCGTTGGAGGGAGCAGCTGCAGAGGGAAGCCTCCGTCGTGGCTGCGGCAGAGATGGCCGCTGCCGCTGCTGCTGCTGCTGCTACCGTGCCTGTGTCTGCTGGTGGGCAGTCCACCTTGGACTTATTCATGAGGGACACGCTGCGACGTATTCTTTATGGTTACTAGATGATTGTGGACTGGTTTTTTTATATATAAAAAAATATTTGTTTTGGTTTTGTTTCTGTCTGGTTTTCTTCTTTTGTGTGTGTGTGTGTGGTAATGTTACTGTGTACAAAAGTTCTTTTAATTAAAGGCTGCTCGGTGTATTTTACTTTTGCTTGTAAAAGATTGATTATTGCTTTTTTTGGGGGGGTAATACTCTTTGTTATTGGTAGTGTTTTTATGGTGTGTGTTTTTTTAACTAGAAGAAAAATGAGAAGTCGCAGATTTTCATACATGGCTCCTTTTTGTATCCTCCAGACGTTATGAATGGGATTCAGTTACGAGAAAATGGGGAAGAAACGTGTGAGGAACTTAAGTGTCTTGCATGCATTCTGGATGTTTGTGTTTCCATAACCCTCGGAATCCTGACATGAATCATAACACTATATTTTTCAAATACATGCATAATATTCTGTATGAATATGGACGCGAAAATAATGTTGGTACTCCCGTGTCTACTGCTTTGTATTTGTTTTTGTTAACCACTTCAAGTCACAGCAGATTTTCCTGCAAGAAATTCAGCCTGCTCTCCCTGGGGAGAGCGTGTCGCCACAAGAGCATCGCCACCCATTTGTTTTTCTTTTTCTGTCTGCATGTTTATCAAATTTTGTTTCCATGTCAGAGTGACTTTTTCTACAGAATTTTGCCAGGGACAACTTTCTCGTTGCTGTGGATTCTTTTACGTGCCCTGAACACATGTTGCACACGGGACTTCGGTTTATCGTCTCATCTAAAAGACTAGCACCCAAGTCACCATTCATGGTCTGATGGATGGGTGAACAGTTTCGGGTACAAGAGAGGATGGAACCCGAGCTTTACGCTTTCTGGACAGGTGCGCTACCTCTAGACCACCGATTTCTGTTGAAAAGTCATAAGAGGCCAATTTCATTCCTTCCTCTGCCATCTGTCGCTTCGGAGGCAGAATGGTCGCATGATTTTTTTAAAACACGTGATCCAGCACTGTAGTCATGCCTTTACCAAACCTGTTTCTTGTCTCAGACCTCTGTGCACAGTTGTTCTGTCAGTATCTTTCGGTTTTAGCTCAGAATGTTTATCAGATGGGTTGAATCTCGTACGTACAAGAACTTTACCATGGTAGCCAGGACATACCCAACAAACGTTTTAGGGCTTTTTTTTTAACCACTGAGATTTTGCTTTCCAATGATCCATCGATGACTGTTATATGCTTAATCATAAGAGAAACCAGACTCTTTCATCTGTTCTGATCACCATGTTGATAATTATGAAGAAACTAGTCAGTGATTGGCCTTTTCGCTCAAATAAGATACCTTTTTACTTGTCAATAATAGTTAGTTGGTTTGACTGTTTGACTGATCGTTTGCTTTGAATGGTCATTAGTAGGCCTGTTGTCATTTTCACCTGGACGTGGTGTTAATCCCAATACATGCCAAGGGGCGCTTAACGGCAGCGTAACGCATTTTCGCTCATGTGACAGACAACAGTTATAGTAGCTGTCTGGACGTCGTGGTAATCCCTCGTCGAAAGGTAGTCTGTAGACAACATGAGCAGAAAATAGGGGAAGCTCTTATGTAGCTCTCCTGTCGAAATATAAGCCTGCTGAAATGATATTTCATAACTTGAAAAATTTCTTGCTGGGTATTATCAGATTGAATGACCCAAACCTCTTTGCTTTGTCATGACTACAAATTCTGACCAATGTCATGAAGACACTTTTTAATGACAGAACAACGACGGTAACTTGAAGATGCTGGGGCGGGGTTCTCTTTTTTCTTTGAGTGTAAATATAGTAATCAAACACTTGCACAGTCTTCAATGAAAACACTCTTCAATTGATCACTAAATTTTGAAAAATGTTGGGTATTTTAGGCTTGCAGAATAGGAGAAAATAAACACCAAAATAAAATGTCATACATCAAGTAAGACAACTTTTTGTTTCGAGATGACACTTTCCTGTGCAGCAACGAGGAAAAAGTGCAGAGCAATATTCCCTTCTGTGTGAATCACTGACAAGCTGTTCCCGAAGCTTTGTTGCGCCGGCAGTATATTTCAATGTTTCGGTGGTCAGAACACTCGCTTTCCCCAAGCTAAGGTTAAGCAGCATTGAGCCTGCTTACCAAATGGATGGGTGACCGTTTGCGCTCCTTGGCTTCAGTACAGTCCCCCAGTTCACCCAGCTGTAAATGGGTACCTGTCATCTTTAAGGTCAGGGAAGTTAAAGCAGCGAGGGAGAGGAGATGGGCGCCGCCCTCAATATGCTGGACCCTGGAGAAACTAAGGTCTCTGACACCTCGCTACCCTGTGAGCACATAGGTTATGGGAACACCTTGACCTTTAAGTATAATAGCAGACGTATACCCATGAATCTACATTCTCAACTCTGAAACTTGGTATCTTTTCGTTTTGTTTCCGAAATGTGTGAGATTTTCGATGCTTCACCATTTGATGGATTGAATGTTACTTTTGTTTTGAATATCAGCAGTACACTAAATCGTTAAAAAAAACATGTGCAGATACTAGATCAACGTCTTTGGGCCATCAAGAAGCTCTAAGTATCTTTAATCCAAAAATAGCTGTAAGTATCTTTAATACAAAACTAGCCGATAATATCCAAATACTGTTGAAACCATGTGATGTTGTTTGTGCCATTTGCTAGCAGATTACTATCAAACACTGAGCTTTGTAGGTGAAGATATATTAGCCAACTTTTATCCTGTTCGCACACTGAAGCAACAGTATTTTCCTTTTTTTGTTTTCCTTTCCCTTAAAGACACTGTCTTGCATTGCACCGCTACCACACAGTTCAAAACCCTTAGAGTAGGACCATTCTAGTTCTCTGGATGTATGTCAGTGTGTATGTATGCGAAATGTCAACAGAATTTTCGGGGTAAACCGTTTTATGCTAAAGGGTATCAGATAAAATAAACGTATGATGGTTGATTTTTTTTCTGGAAAAAACGGGACTAACCTTTTTTTTAACTGCCATGTCATGAGCATTTTGTTCTGCAAGTAATGAAAATTCCTTATTTTAACAGAAAATAAGTTACAGTTTTGCCTTAGGTTCTTTTACATGCACCAGTTGTATGCTTTGCTCTGATTTTGGGTTACCATCTCACCCAAACTGCTAGTAGTGTGTGGCATTTTCACGGCACACTTCTGTGTGCGAAATTCTGGGTGCTTCTCCGGGGAGAGCGCGTCGCCACAAGAGCAGCGCCACCCATCATTTTTTTTTCTTTTTCTATCTGCAACTATATTTGTTTCCCTACCAGAGTGGCTTTTTTAAATACAGATTTTGCTAAGGACAATTGTCTTGTTGCCGTGGGTTCTTTTACGTGCGCTGCATGTGTGCTGAACACAGGACCTAAGTTTATCGTCTCACCCGAAAGACTAGCACCCAGACAACCACTCACGGTCTAGTGGATGTGGGGGAGGGGAGTTTCAAAAACAAACGGGGGGATCGAACCCGGGCTGTTCGCTTTCTAGGCACGTGCGGTACCTCTAAACCACCGATCCACTGTGCGATGATTTCTATATTCTTTCCCCTGTCAGCGTGTGTATACACATGTTTGCCATAGAGGGTGTGGGTTTTCTGCATGATTCTGTCGCAGACATCTCTTTTGCTGCATGGGTTCTTTTTCCTGCGCTAATAGCGCGACACAAAGAAGGACTAGTTCCCAGACCAGGGGTCAGAACCTGGTGGAGGGAAAAAGAGACAGGACTGGAACCATGCAACTGTTGTTTTCCATGTGCTTCCTTGATTCAGCATTACTCGGTGTGTGTGTGTGTGTGTGTGTGTGTGTGTGTGTGTGTGTGTGTGTGTGTGTGTGTGTGTGTGTGTGTGTGTGTGTGTGTGTGTGTGTGTGTGTGGAATCTACAAAATTAATTGTTACCGCCTTTACAGTAATATTGAGATAACGGTTTCAGTTTGCATTATTCTTAGGTAGAGTTTTATATATATATACAGTAAACACTAGATCGACATACATATTTTACACTTAAAAAGCTTTACCATAGCTGCTATACCAGTTTAGTGTACAAATAAAATGTATGATTCAAATTACAGTGTTGATCTTTTTTTGTTGAGTGGAGGTTATTTGAATGTGTTTTGGAATGTTTCTTTTAAACTTATGGTTTGTTGTTTGGTTTGGTTTGGTTGAGGTGGAAGCAAGACAGAAAAACAGGGTGGGAAGGGTCGAATCAGAGACTGAAACTTAAGTTATAACAAACGAAACGTGAAGAATATTGATAACATTAATACGATATCAAGAAGCCAAAATATCACAAATAACTTAACTCGCAAAAAAAAACACCAATCAAGATTTTGCCATCTTAGTTGGTAAGCTATGATTCACACGTTCAAGTCCACTGAAAGGTAGAGTGCCTTTACATCGTCGTTTTGGGGTTGTTGTTGTGGTGGTGGTGTGGGTTTTTTTTTCTTTTTTTGTGTCGTTAGGTGCACACTGGGCCAAGAAAATTTGAAGGTAATCTATTTTCAATACTTAGACGATTCTGTTTTCTTCTCTCACAATAAGTTTGAAGTTTTTTTCAGTCCCCGGCAAAAACTCCGAGGTTCACCAATGGTGAGAATGTGTGGTGTGTGTGTGTGTGTGTGTGTGTGTGTGTGTGGTGTGTGTGTGTGTGTGTGTGTGTGTGTGTGTGTGTGTGGTGTGTGTGTGATGCGACCGTTTTTGCACATCGTTAAGGTAGCCACATTCCGACTTCGGGGAATCTGAATGTTTGAGTTCCTTAGACGTATGCTGGGCGGGAAAATGATGGAGGCCATCTACTATCAGTACTATACGATTTTATTTTCTGCTACTTCAATAACTTCGTGAATTCAAAGAATGTGAAAATTGACGATCACGAAGTATATGAACACGGCAACTGCCTTCTGTTTTTACCTCATTCTACACCCCCAACACTCTGACGCTACCTAAGAAAGCACCAGAAAGCAGATTTTATCATTCACTTCCCAAAACCCAAAAGCGCATCACAGGCATTGTAAGATTCAGACCGCAGACCCAGTAAGACGGAATAGAATGTCTGAACTCTGTCACACCGCTTTAGCACCTATGAAATCTAATCCAAAAAGTCTTTTTTTTTTTTACATTCTTTTATTTCGAGAATAATGGAATAAGCACTCGTGTGGGTTGTGGTTTTTTTTTTACATCCAGTCCCCGTGTAAATGCACTTTTGTAAATTTTGGCATCCGTTCCCACAGGCACACAACAGTCTACTCTTTTGAAAACCAGAACGGATTTTAACGTGTGCGCAAGATGTTCTAGCGTGCGTTCGCACACGAAACCTCGGTTAATAGTCTTATCCGAAGGACTTTTTTTTTTTTTTTGGGGGGGGGGGGAGGGATGTGGAGTCGGCACTGATGTTAACTCCAGAGGAAAAATCCTTTTGAACGAGATTGGAACCGGGGTCAGCAGATCACAAGCGCAATGCGCATCACTCTAACCACCAAGGTATCCCGTCCCCTATGTATTATGTATCTAGGGAACTACAGTTAATCCCCAAGATTTTTTTTTTTTTTGATATAGTTTTTGAAAACTGGGACTTGACTTTGCCTGCCACTGCTCAGTTTCTATATTATGAATTAACAGTCTCAGTGACCCAGAAAACCCATAATATGAGCTTTCAAATTTATTCATATATGAAGTGTTCAGGATTTGGTGTGAGTCAGTTTAATGGCTAGAATTTCTCTTAAAGCAGCTCGTATTTGCATGTGTAACTACACTTCCGTTAGGTTCTTTCTAGGCTTTTTTTCTCCTTCAAGCAGAATTTTGATGGTTGGAGTTTTATCAACAACACCGATTGTGTCAAGATGCTCATAAAGCAACTTGTTTTAAGCGGACAACGATTAAAACAACATCACTTCGCCTACTTAAAAACATCCTGGTGAAGAATGATATATGTCTGCACGCTCACTCACACACACTACATACACACACACTCTACACACACACACACACACACACACACACACACACACACACACACACACACACACACACCACACACGCACACACACAGCATCAAGGCTTAGCATACACACACACTACACACACACACACACACACACACACACACACACACACACACAACACAACACACAATACACACACACACACACTCTACACACACATGCACACACACAGCATCAAGGCTTAGCATGCATGCACACACACACACACACACACAAACACAATAACACATACACACACACACACACACACACACACACACACACACACACGCACAGCATCAAGGCTTAGCACGCACCCACGCAAAATGACAAGCACAAACTGTAGGCAGAACAATGAAGAGAAGAGATTACAATTCAAGCCATTCACATCTCTGTCGTGGGAAGATGGAGCAGAGGTGTCAAAGGAAGCGACGAGACCTTTTCAATTCCTCAGCGGCATACTGTACAAAATACTAATGAACAAGACAAGAGAATGAGGATAGACAGCAAACGGAACTTTCACTGTATGCAAAAGTAGTCTGCACTGTTCGTTTTCGCTCCAAGTGTCACGCCATAAAAAATTATTAAAAGTACTAGCTAACTAACATACGTACCGCTTGCAAAGAACGTCAGGGCGCTTTTGCTCATTTGCGAATGCTTATTTTTATTTATTTATTTATTTATTTATAAATAGTTATTTATGTATTTATTCTTTTACGTCGAGGATAATGGAATAGGCTAAGCACTAATGTGCTTCTTTTACATTCAGTCCCCGTGTGTAAGCCGTTTTGTAAATTTTATTGTCTGTTCCCACCGGCATTCAATGGTCTACTCTTTCGAAAAGCGGAACAGGATTTAACGTGTGCGCAAAGATGTTCTGCGTGCGCTCGCACACGGGACCACGGTTTATAGTCTCATCCGACGGACTTTTGGGGAGAGTGGAGTCTGCACTGATATCAACTCTAGGGGAAAATATACCCTTGAACGGGAATCGAACCCGAGTCGTCAGATTGCAAGCGCAATGTTCTAACCACTAGGCTATCGCTTCACATCTCAAAACCTTGTTTATTCATATTATGTCAGGAAGGGGTTAAACCTTGGTGACATCTGAGCCAAAATCTTACTATACCAGACGGACGCTACAGCCGAGTGGTTAAGACCGTTCGACCTCAACCCTATGGGTCCATGAAGTCGTGGGTTCGAATCTCGGCGGTGTCTGGTGAATTAAGGGTGGGGGTTCTTACTATCTCCCAGGTCAACTTCAAGTGCAGACCTGCCAGTGCCTTCGTGTTATACACACACAAACCCACATACACACACACACGCGAAAACACACACACACACACACACACACACACACACACACACACACACCACCCTCACACACACACACACACACAACACACCCACACACATAAAGATCAAATATGCCGTAACATGATTCGTAATCAGTCAGCGTTAGGTTGGTTACGGAAAACATGATCATGGACCATCTCCGAAGTCGCAATGCGGCTGCCTTCGTGGGGGAGAGAGGGGGGGGAGGGGGATGACGGTTGCATATCCAAAATCTCACCATTGGTGAACCTCACGGTTGTAGCCGAGAAAGGAATAAAAAGTAAAAGATAAACTATAAATGAGCCAACTTACTCTTTGCAAGACAGATTACTGCAACACATGTATGTATGTTTGTCCGTCGTGTCCGACCATGACCTCCAAAACAGCAGAGGAGGCAGCTGCTGTTTTGGAAACTGGGCAGAAATTTGATTATAGTGGAGATGCCTTGCCCACAGTACATCCCCACTCTCTCGGCCAAGTGGGCATAAGGACAGTCAGCGTTGGAGATGCTCTTCAAAGGACAACCAGCCCCCAGGGCTGCAGCGCATAAGGACTGTGCGAGTCAAGCCTCCTAGTCAGAGTCATAATCGATCACTAAAGACTAAGCTGTAAAGTGGAATTCCATGAATGGGAAAGCCACTGGTCATACAGCCTCTCACTTTGCTGTTGCCCCCAGCGTCAATGGTTTAATCAAGAACTGTGATAAAGCCATGGCGCTACAAAAACACATAATTGCCTATCAAATGACAAGCACACCCATTTCTGTCTCCCTTTTTGTGCAAGTGAGAAAACTTAAAACGGGACCACGTGGGTCTAGTTCTGTGTATAAAATTATAAACTTCACTGCTCCATGTGCAACAATGGCTGGCTTCACTTTTAGTAGTTATTGATCTCACGTGGAATAATAATGGACCCGGTCCAAAAGCTTTGTCACAAGGTATAAGCTTAGTACCAAGATCTACATTAAAACGTTGTTATGCTTGAACATGATATGTCGAGTTTGTCTTCAGCAATAACAAGCACACAACCTACATTCTCCTTTTAATGAAGTTGATTGCAAGTATAACTAAGTGATTAAGGTTTTTGTCAGCTTCATTGTGTATATGCTATGCATTTCTTCATGTTTGTTTGCCTTTTGTTTTTTTGTCTTTGTTGTTGTTGTTTGAGGACCTGGTGTAAAGAAGCCCCTGGCTTATCCAATTATCCTCATTAAAACATTCGAGTTCGAGTTCGAAGAAATAAATCATGGAGGAAAAAATCCTATGAAGTTGGAGTATGGCTGCCTGTATGGTGAGGTACTTTAAAAGAGTCATACACGCAAAACGTCTCGTCCAATGAGTGCTTTCAGCCTCACAGTAATTCCCAGGTGGGATGAGAAAGTCAAAGTGCATGTTCTGGGTGACCCACAAGGGGGTTAAGGCGGGGAACGCGCAATAACAACAACAACAACAACAAACATGGCATAAATGTTGAAACAGACAGAAAACATTTTTTTCCACGTCCCCATGTAAAGTAGTAAGTAGCAGTAAATTTCGCTGCATGAAAACCTTGCACACAGCACAACAAAGGGGACAAAACACGGTGCAAGGTTGTAGCCCGTGACAAAAAAAACGTGTTACCTTGTCACCGCCACAAAATGCACTAAGCCCAAACAATCCCAAGCACTGTTGTGCTTTAGACACCCTGCATACAGCAGTCGTAGCAAAGACAGCAACATTGGCAAAAACTTGCAGGGGTTGAGCACATTCCACTCAGAGTGCATGTCTGTCTACCTTAGTGCATACTAGGGGTGTCTAGCCTGAATACATCCTTGGGGATCACAAAGCAGCTTGATAACAATAAATGATAATAATGTATGGAATTCATATAACTGAATCTTGTAAAGCAAACAAATCAAAGCGCTAAACCCTTCCTGTTTATAACTTTAGTTTAAGCTAGAGAGGAGGGTATCAAAATTACGTTTCTATTGGCTGTTTACTGATGACGCTAGTGACAGCTCTTAGTTACAAAGCTGTGACCAGTATACACATAGATTCTAAACATCTGCAACCTAATTTTAGATTAAGCAATCTCCATACACACCTTTCAACTCTACATCTCCCCTATACTTCCTCACATAAATATCATGTAAGCATTGCAAAACCACAAAAAGAAATGTCGCATTTTATATCTTGGAACACAGCTTTCAGCAACCTTTCTACTTCATCCACTTCATGGATGCCATTGTGAGAGTGTTGTTTAACTGAAACTGACCAATACTGCAGGAGTCTATCTCTCCAGCGGGGTTGACGCCAGGATATAATTATTATGATAGTAAGCTTAGAGTACAACCCTGTCAAGTAGTCTCAGAGCACAAGCGCTTCCTTAGTAGCATCGCTACATCATCCTCATTGTCATTGGTCATCATGCAATGAAAGAAATTGTTTCTGAATCGGTGGCTCTGGTTGCTCTGATCTCATAGTGACTTCAAGTTCAATGTCCCCGTACACTTTCGTGCCTGTGGTGAGTTTGTGTCCAAGCCTTCGGGGCTGGAGGTTCACAGTAGAAGCTCGTTGGAGGGGCGTTGTGGTGGAAGCCACCCCGGGTGGGCGTCTCATTCAGTCTGGCTCTACGACTATGACTGTCGTCAGAAGAGGGCTAAGTAGGTAGTGTTTTGCGCGTGTTAGCTCAGAACAGGCACCACTGAACAACGCTGAAGTGACCCAGCAGCAGTGCAGGCCCCCCTCTGGCTAGTAGCCCCACAGCAGCGTGGCACTGATGAGCTCCCTGTGGACATCCGACCTTGAGAATGCACATAACGGATCTGGGTATGGCTGGGACGAGGAGATTGGAACGAGTGGGGTGGGAGCAGCAGGGCAAGAAAATCACAGATGGTGAGGAAGCAAATATATGTGTTATATTCTATTCTATTCTATTATGATGGTATCTATTGCGATGCTTCAAAAATGACTAGATAATTTTTACTACTACTACTACTGCTGCTGCTGCTGCTGTTGCTGCTGCTGCTGCTACTGCTACTGCTGCTGCTGCTGCTACTACTACTACTACTACCACTACTACTGCTGCTGCTGCTGCTGCTGGCTGCTGCTGCTGCTGCTACTACTACTGCTACTGCTGCTGCTGCTGCCGCCACCACCACCGCTGCTGCTGCTGCTGCTGCTGCTGCTGCTGCTGCTGCTGCTGCTGCTACTACTACTACTACTGCTACTACTAACTGGGAAAGAAAGGACAAATTGGTAATAGAAGTAGCAACAATCACCACCACCAGGAGAAGGAGTAGCAGCAGAAGCAGCGGTAATGGAGGTGGTCATTATAACTGTATACTTCTTCAGGCAGATACTGTGACTAGCCGAGTGGTTAAGACCGTTCGACTTCAATCTTTTATCTCTAAAGTCCTTGAAAGAGTAGTTCTGAAACAGCTCAACAACCACCTTCTCTCCAACAGTCTTCTTCCTGCGTTTCAGTCTGCCTATCGTGCCAACCACAGCACTGAAACCACCCTAGTTCACACCTTAAACATGCTTCTACTTGCTTCTGACTCAGGGAAAATCTCCCTCCTCACTCTACTCGACTTATCTGCAGCCTTCGACACTATTGACCACTCTATCCTTCTCTCCCGTCTTCAAGAAACGTTTGGTGTTACTGGTACAGCCCTCACCTGGTTTAGATCATACCTGAATGACCGATTCCAGACAGTCACAGTAAACAAGATTCAGTCAGTACCTGCCAGACTGGAATGTGGAGTCCCGCAGGGATCAGTTCTGGGCCATGTTCTTTTCACTCTCTACATCGCTCCACTGTCACATATAATTAACCTTCATCAGATCAACCATCACTTTTACGCAGATGACTCTCAGATTCTAAGCAGTGACACTCCTGAAAATCTGACTTCCCTCTTGATGAATATGACCTACTGCTTTCAAGATATCCAAAACTGGATGATAGAGAACAAGTTACAATTAAACGCTGATAAAACTGAAGCCATACTTGTAGGGACCAAAAACAAACTCTCTTCCATTACAACAGCTTCAATAGAATTCGGCAATGCATCAGTCCCTCTATCCACTGCTGTAAAGTATCTAGGGGTCATTATTGACAACACACTCTCTATGCAAAAATTCATCACCCAGACCTGCCAGTCCTGCTTCTATCAATTACAACGTATTAGTGCAATTCGAAAGTACCTGTCCACAGAGGCAACATCAAAACTCGTGGCATCTCTCATTCTTTCACGTCTGGACTATTGCAATTCTCTTTTGGCTGGTCTGCCAGCATCATCTATCCACTCCCTTCAACGTATTCAAAACTCTGCAGCTCGACTAGTCCTCAGAAAGAAAAAAATCTAAGCACATTACCCCTCTCTTGCGATCTCTCCACTGGCTGCCTGTGCCACAAAGAATAAACTATAAGATCAGTACTCTCTGTTACAAATGTCTCCACAAAACAGCACCTTCCTACCTCTGTGAATGTCTCCACCTGTACACCCCTTCTCGTTCCCTTCGCTCTGCTGCAGATTCCTTGTGCTTACAAACACCTAGATTCAACCAGTCCACTGTTGGCCGTCGCTCTTTCTCTGTTTCTGGTCCATCGATTTGGAATGGCCTCCCTATCTCTCTTCGCCAAAGGCCTTCTTGGGACTCTTTTAAATCTGGCCTCAAGACATATTGGTTTCAAACCTAAGAATTTCCTCTCCTGTTTCATTTCATAGCTATCCCTGCTTTTCAACAGCCAAAAATTCCATCACCCTGCCAAAGTGTACAAGGTGTGTGTGTGTGTGTGTGTGTGTGTGCATTTGGACTTGTTAGAACTATTACTCGCTATTGGTTGCATGACTGTGTAAGAATGAGTTGAGTGCAAGCGCTTTGATTTGTCTGTGCAAGATACAGGGCTATATAAATTCCATTTATTATTATTATTATTATTAATCTCATGGGTCCACAAAGTCGTGGGGTCGAATCCCCGAGGTGTCTGGTGAATTAAGGGTTCTGATTTTTTTTTATATACAATTTCCCAGGTCAACTTCAAGTGCAGACCTGTCAGTGTATTAATTTTCTTTCTTGTATATACAATGCAGAAGATCAAACATGCACGTTAAAGATCCCGCATATTCATGTCAGTGTTCGGTGGGATTGTGGAAACATGAACATACCCAGCACATTCCCCGAAGTCGGAATGCGGTTACCTTCATGGTAGGCAAAAAAGGGTCGCTTACGTTAAGTCATACCATTGGTGAACCTCGGAGCTCTAGCCGAGGAACGAATATATACTCCCTTCTCTGCTATCAATAGGTTTGATCTGCGTCATTAGCTGTTTTTCCGCCTGTATTTTCCCCTTCCTTTCATTCTTACTTTCTTCTTACTTTCTTCTTTCTTTCTTTGTTCAGGGTGAGGGGAAAAACATGACAAAAATCGGTGACAGGTGGACTGATTAGTGGGGACACAGGGATTAGTGTCACGAATAATAATCGCTCGCTGCAAGGGAGGTAACATGCGCATATCCAGTGACCTCCCTTTACCTCTTCAGCATTCCATGGCATTATTTTTGTTCGCGGCATTATTTTTGTTCGCTTATTTATCTATTTAGTTATTTATATTTTTATTTTATTTATTTATTTGTTTCGAGGATAATGGAATGAGTACTCATGTACTGTTTTTACATCTAGTCCCCATGCGTTTGCAGTTTTTGTAAACTTTGTCATCCGTTCCCACCAGCACACAATGGCCTACTCTTCGCTTTTCAAAGTGTGTGTGTGTGTGTGTGTGTGAAGTCAAGTCAAGTCAAGTCAAAATGATCTTTATTGAGGGTAAAAGATTAAGTCTATACAACTTTTTTTCATCCCGCCCTCACAACAACAAAAATTTAAGAAAACTGACATATAAAAGCATTCAAAATACAATGTTGATATTTGTTGAAAACAAAAATATATGAAGATTTTTTAAAATAAATCCAGACTAACAAAACATGATAAAGCAAATCAAGACAGTAATAACATAAGCTCGTCATACAGACAAATGAAGAAAATACAAAATAACAAAGGTAGGAATAACAACAAAGTAGCCAGATGTAAGGTAACCTCGAGTATAAAAGTAGACTTACATTTTGTCCATCATATGTTTCTTCAAGAGTTTCTTCAACGTTTGTTTCGAAGGAGCTGATTTTAAAGAGATAGGTAGATTATTCCACAATGACGCATGATTGAGTTCTGTCCATTGAATAAGTTTGTCGATATCTGCCTGCATATCATTCACAAGCTGGTTAGGATCACTGTTGCTACATTGAATTGATGTGTCATCAGCAAACATTTCACATAAACCAGGCATATGCAGAGGTAGGTCATTAGTTTAAATAGAGAAAAAAAAGTGGTCCTAATATTGATCCCTGTGGTATACCAAATATCACAGGTAATAAGGTTGATCTCCTGGGCCCGATTTCAACAAGCTGTTGACCATTACTGAGAAATGAATCTAGAAATAATAATGGCAAATGTGTGTGGGGGGTGGGGGGGAGGGGTTAAAAAAAACAAAGCAAACAAACCATCAAGCAAAACGGAAATTGTTCTGTTGCTTAAGAAAACATTTGAACTATACTAGAATATCTTTTTGTATGAAATGTTGCTCCATTACTCATTTTGACCATTAGATTTTTCTCATTTTAACGAAAGCTCTTATTTAAAATAAGTCCTGGGTTTTGTTAGGGTTGGGGTTCTTTTGTTTCTTTTCGGAGGGAGGGGGTGGGCTGGGGAGAAGGAGGAGAAGGGAGGGGAGGGGAGTTAACTGCAGGTATTCGTAAAGCTAAGAAATGGAAGACAGCCATGGAGTAGGCGTGGTTCTGTTAACATGATTTTTTTTCTTCTCTTCTGCGAGAAGACATTTATTGTAAACTTCTCTTCTGTGTCTTAGAGGGTGGGGAGGGTGTGTAGAATAATACAGGGGTGGATGACTCGTAAATTATTTGGGGACAGTTTGCGAAGGGGGATAAACTAAAATTGCCATGTTTTTGCTATATCATGTTTCTTCAGTCATTTGTCATCATCTTCATCCTCGCTGTCATCATCATCGTCGTCATCATCGTCGTCGTCGTCATTGTTCTTGTTGCTATTATGGTGATGATGACGACGACGACGACAACGATGATGATGATGATGATGATGATGATGATGATGATAAAGTTTCATTTGTTTTTGAAAAAGCAAAGCTGGCAGTGTGTGTGTGTGTGTGTGTGTGTGTGTGTGTGTGTGTGTGTGTGTGTGTGTGTGTGTGTGTGTGTGTTTTGAGGAAATGAGCTTATTAATTACTGATTAAGGAAAACTACACACACACACACACACACGATCTCACGATCTCAACTGCACACGCCCTTACCAATTACGCCGCCTGCACGCAAATAATTAGGAATTATCATGAAATAATTGCAACAATAATACCTTATAATTATGCGTAAATGCCCCTTAAGACTTACGACAATCTGCACAAGAGAAATGATTAAGCTTATTACAGTTTCAAAGCACGTCTATGTGTCAGTATATTTCATTTTAGCTTACGAAGGTAACCATGCTTATGTAAGGGTTAATTAAGCATTGCCTCTTTAAAAACTTAAGAAATATTGCCTGCAACAGCTCAGCATATTTTTGGGTTGGTTTTTTTTTGTTTGTTGTTGGGGTTTTTTTAAATTATCTTTTCCTTTGACTTACTGTCTCAGGTGGTTGTTCCTGGCTAAATTTCTGTCTGTCTCGGGTGTCTCTTTTTGGTGTATGTGACATTTGACCATGTCTGACTGTCCTGTCTGTCTTGCTTCTGCCTGTCTGTCCTGTCTGCCCTGTCACTCTTTCTGTCTGTCCTGTCTCTGGCTGTCTCTGTTTCTACCCCCTCCCTCTGTCTCTCCGTCTCTCTGTCTGTTTGTCTCTCTCTCTATCTCTCTCTCTGTTTCTGTCTGTCTGTCTGTCTGTCTGTCTGTCTGTCTGTCTCTCTCTCTCTCTCTCTCTCTCTCTCTCTCCTCCTCTCTCCTCTCTCCTCTCTGTCTGTCTGTCTGTCTCTCTTGTCTCTGTCTGTCTGTCTATCTGTCTCTTTCTGTTTCTGTCTGTCTTCTCTCTCTCTCTCTCTCTCTCTCTCTCTCTCTCTCTCTCTCTCTCTCTCTCTCTCTCTCTCTCTCTCTCTCTCTCTCCACACACACACACACACACACACACGCAAAATTGATATGCTTTATTTTGTTGATGGATGGTGGTGGGATGGTGTTTTAAGTTGCTTGCCTCGCTTGTATTTTCTCGTTTGCTATTTGCTTGTTTGCCTCTTTTTATTATTATCATAATTTGAGTGCTTATTTCTTCTTTTTTTGTTTTTTTAGATCTCTGCGTGTCTGCTTTTTGTTACATTATTATTGTCTTTCTGTTCTTGTTTTTGTTGTTGTTGTTTGTTTGTTTGTTTGTTTTGCTATTGTTTTTTCTGCTGTTTGTTTGGTTTTGTTTATTTTAATTGTTGTTGTTTTTTCTATCTTGATTTTTATCCCGATAAGGGCAGGGACTGGATGTAAAAAAAAGAAGAGAGAATATGATTACTTATTCATTATCCTAAAAATAAAAGAATTTGACTCGACTTTACATGTGTGGCATCAAGCTAAAACGGCGACAAAACGCATGGACCTAACACCTGGCAACAAAAATAAACCTTAGGTAAGAAATAGGTGTGTTCTGAAGCCACTTAGATTTTTAAAAAAAACTAAAAACACTTAGAATGTAATTCTTTAGACTGGGACCGAAGAGATCGACATATTCAT
>CM054136.1:77485810-77493310 GCA_028751875.1 Rapana venosa | reverse complement strand
TTTCAAACCTAAGAATTTCCTCTCCTGTTTCATTTCATAGCTATCCCTGCTTTTCAACAGCCAAAAGTTCCATTACCCCGCCAAAGTGTTTAACGTGTGTGTGTGTGTGTGTGTGTGCATTTGGACTTGTTAGAACTATTACTTGCTATTGGTTGCATGACTGTGTAAGAATGAGTTGAGTGCAAGCGCTTTGATTTGTCTGTGCAAGATACAGTGCTATATAAATTCCATTTATTATTATTATTATTATTATTTTATTACTAACTAGTGTAAATGAAAACTAAATAAATAAGTAAATACAAATAACATCATTAATTAAAAAATGTTTTTAAGTGAAACTCAACTACAACCAACAGGAGTTTAAAGATGAGGGGAAAGGGGGAGGATTCAATGGGATGCGTGTGTGTGTGTGTGTGTGTGTGTGTGTGTTGTTGTTTTGTTTTGTTTTGTTTAATGTTCATTCACAAAAAAGCTAAATCTATAATGACTCGCTGGTACCTGATGGCTTGATTTAAAAAAAAAAATTTAATCAATATTCGTAAATGCCACACAGACATTCTGTGCCTGTGAAATGCCAACATGACTTCAAAAGCAAACGATTAGTGTCGAAAGAGCAAAATTACTTAGGGAGTGTACGATAAAACTGCCAAACAAGCTCAGAAAAATCGACATGGGAATTGGGGAGTGATGAGGGGAGACAATAAGTTGAAGAAACTGGTTTTGTTCAGAATGGGTAATTGACAAGATGACGTCACTTCCCACAGTGCATTGCTTGAGGAAAATGGCCGTCACTGTGCTAGGATAAGCAGAACATTACTGCATTCGTTTGATTGAAATTGCTCCACTATTTACGATCTTCAGAAGTGACAATTAGCGTTCTGAGTGTGTTGACATGCACCATGTAACTGATTCATTATTTCAGAATGTTGTCCACTTTGATGAACAGATATTTTAGACAAAAAAAGATTGTGAATTTAGTCTGCTAGATTTGCTGTGCCAAACTCGATTGTTTTTCTCTGGTTATCGACTTGCCGGAGAGACCAGACTTTACAGATCATTAGACTATCCTAGACACATATTGCAAATATGGCAGATGAGTGCAATATAAAGGTTGTGTGCCGTGTAAGGCCATTGAATAACTCGGAGGAGAAAGCGGGCAGCAAATTTATGCTTAAGTTCCCAACTGATGAATCGACGTCCGTTGGTGTAAGTATAGTTTTTGCACGTATGTCACAATCGTATGCTTGACTCCCTCATGTGCATCTGCATGTTATGCATTGTGAAAATTGAAGTAGATTGTCACATATTACATGATAAAATAAAGTTTGTGATTATGGTATGACCGGGTAAAGAATGGGAAAAGACCAACACAAAGGGATCAGTTGCATTTTTGTGGACCCTTATCACAATATCACTTTATAAAAGTTTATCAGTCTTATGAAATAAGCTATGCCTTATTACGCTATGGTATGGTCACTGTCTGCTTAAACTGAACTTGTTGTGGAGAAAGGGGTTTCAAAGGAGATAGGGTTTGGGATATATATCCGAATATACAACAAAACGGTGTAGACAGGAACACACACACAGTGACACACACACACACACACACACACACACACACACACACACACACACACATATATACACACACACATACATGTATATATTATATACCCACCCACACCCATGCACGAACACACAGAATGACAGTCTCACACTCACACGTACTCATACACAGGCACGCACACACACACAGAGTGACACACTTGCAATGTAAGTATTAGTATTACACAGTGACACACTGACAGTGAGTAACACAGAGGATCAACTTCAAGCCATCACCAGGACAACCACTCAACATCACTGTCATAGTGCCAACGCCATTCCCCCCCAAATTCTTTCACTTTTCAGATGAGGCTATAAACCAAGGTCCCATATATTATTATTTATTGTATGAACCTCTTAACTGCCGAGTGCAGGTGCGCCCTTTAGCTATATGCTATATGCCGGGGAATAAAATCATATGTACCACTTGCTATGTTCATGTCCCTCTTACTCAGAAACTACTAAATGAATAATCCTGATAGTTTGCCATTTGCCCAATGACAGTATATATATCATAGATTGCTTTGAAGTAAGCTCAAATTAGCATGATATTTCACAACGAAAATATATTATTTAAAATGTAAAATATTGACAAAAAATACACTTTACAAAAAATACACTTTCTTCATCAACACTGTCATTCTGAGTACCCCCCATCTCAATAACGTCTAACATAAGTCCAGGCAAAATCTCATTCATTTTTTTTTAAATGCACTGTCTCCTGAAACATACAGGATCGTTTTCATCACTGTCAGGTATATGTAAAGTTTTATTTGCCACTTTTTCAGCTGTGTAAAGTTATTGATACCTTCAACGAGAAGTGTCAGCCATTTTGAACAAGAACTGCCCAAGCAGTCATGCTTAATAACACAAAATACAAGCTAAAAAACGATCGTTTTTGCCACAATTTTGCACCTGGATGTTACCAAGCATCAGAGAGTGATCTCCGCTAGTTTTGGAGTTCTTTCCCTTTGTAACTGTAGTCAATGAAGCTGGCTTGTTTACCTCGGTTCAAAACCCCAAAAATTTTCCGGGTTGTAGGTGTATAGAGTGCACATTTAGCCCCGGAAAATTTCCGGGGTGGGTCAGTCTAGTGGCTAACATACATGTGCAAATGCACACAAAAATCTTGCACTTATTTTAAAATCTGTTCCTCCTTTTGGAAGTGTAGGCCATTTGTGCCAGTGGGAACTGAAGACAAAAGTGCCTGCACATAGGAACTGGATGTTAAAAAAAAAATGTTTAAAGCACAAGACTTAAAAGTGCTCATAAATTTGATTATCCAGTTATCCTCAAGAGAAAAGAAAAATTCACACAAACACACATGCCAGCATACCCTTTTCCACACCTTGAAGCACAGTTGTAGATTTGTACAGTTTACTTTATGCTTGCACTTGGCAGACATTGAGACACTGGTATGCTAAATAAAATGCATACTAGTTTGTTGCAAACTTATATGATTGTGTGATATTCTGGCCCTCTGAACCCGATTATTAATATTATGTGATTTTATTCCTTGCACTTGCAGTGAAAAATAAGGGGAGGAAAGCTTATGCTTTAAAATTTGGGGACAGGCACTCTCACACTAGTGTCAATGTGTGTGTGACTCTGTGTGTGTGACTCTGTGTGTATCTGTGTGTGTGTGAGTTAATTTAGAATACATAATTTTCAAGGTTGGAAACCTGAACAAACTGTCAAGAGTTTTGGTTTTGATGGAAGTGTTCATGGGACAGGACAGCTCAGTGAGACTCAATGAGTGATCAGAGCACTTGCCAAGCCAAGCAGCTTTGAGCATTGTTTGATTATTACAATTGGTCTGGCTTATTTGTTTGTTTGTTTGGGTTGTTTTTTTTAAAAAGGAAGAAGAAGGAGGAGAGACAGAACAACTCATGAGAAGAAAATCCTGTAGTGGTGGAATAATTTCAAAATTGATTTGATAATATTACTTTGAAACTTGACCAAATCTCACACTCGCACTGGGGGCAGCATCAGGGCATGCTAATGTCATTGGAGCTCTGTGGTTTTTTGCCTGAACTTTCTTTAAAAGCCTTAGCTTTTCAAGTGCAGTAAAAACGTATACATGTACACTGTACAGCTTCAGTTTTCATTATTTATCATGGAAGCTAGTATTTTGTACTTTGTTTTAAAACTGTCTTTTAAAGTTTTATCATGAATATAGGGAATGAAAGATCATGTTATTTGTTGGCATTTGAATTTGATAGTTCCATAATTTGTGATCATGTTGGATCTTTTGACTTTGAGTAATAAAAGGTTTCAAGGTCATGGTTAAACAAGTTAAAGCAGATGTTTTTGTCTTAGAAAGTTTTGTTTGTGTGTAATTGTAAGACAAGGAGCCATTCAGTACACAGTTCGGGATTGATCCTGATAGTGAAACTGAAACTGTGTTTGCTTTGAATCCACTAGACAGGGTAGACTGCTGATACACTTAACATAATAACAGTGTTATTGTTAACTGTTAAGTGACTAAAATCAACTTAATCAAACCTATAAGGGGAGGGGGGAGGGGGTGGGGTTGGGAGTTGCAGGATAGCCTAGTGGTAAAAGCTTTGAGCAAATTGCCATATTGACATTATATGTATGTATTATATTTAATGATATATTGTGCAACTTCAATGGACTTAATGGAGATACTTGCTCAGCTTATTCTGTGTATCTTGAGTCTGAAGGGGAAGCACTTAAAAGAGACGATTCAAACAAAAGCAGTTTGGGAAATGCATCGTAAGTGAACTGTCAAGTGTTATCTTATAAATTCAAGTCTGTAACTAGATGCCTCAAGAAGTAGTTGTAGCCATTTACTGATTTAGGCCAATTGAGTAATTCAGTAACAGTAAGCAACAAAAATTGTGTTAAGATAATGGTAAACAACTTAGGTTTCCCTTTGTTTTGTTTGTTTTTTGAATTGTGCCCATGCAAGCAAGTTTTCTTAGTGGGAACATTAGCCAAGCTGAAATCATACTTCTCATCACCAACACTTTGTCTGAGACGGGCTTTTTGCTACTTAGTACTTTTGACAAGAATTTCCTTTCAAATTTGAGTTTACAAATGTGCATAATTGCTTGCAAATAGTCTTGATTTTTAAAACGTTGTGTGTTTGCATGAGTTGTACACTGTACAGTCTGAATGTGTGTATAGAGTATGGATTGACTTACTTTGTACTGTGGTTTATCTGAGGTATGCATGCTATAGCTGAGTGGTTAAGATCGTTCAATCCCATGGGTCTGTGAAGTCATGGGTTCAAATCTCAGCAGCATCTGGGGATTTAAGGTGGGGATTTTTACTATCTCCCGGGTTAACTTTTAGTGCAGACCTGCCAGTGCCTTAATTCCCTCGTGTATACATAATACACATGCAAAAGATAAAATATACTCGCTGTATATCATGTAAATCATTTTGAACAGCATTCGGTGGGTTACGAAAAGACCAACATACCCAGCTGAAATCCTCAAAGTTGGAATGCAGCTACCTTCATGGTGGGAAAAACCGGTCACATTCACAAAATCTCACCATTGGCATTGGTGAACCTCAGAGCTCTAGCTGAGGAACAGAAATAAAAATCTGATAATTTAAATCATACTCCATGAAGTGTGAATTCATGAAGACAGTGAGAAACTGTTTTTCCTTTTTTCCCAATTTTGAAAAAAAAAAAAAAAATCTAAGATACAAAAAGATTTTTAAAAGAAATTGGGTTATCTTTAGGCAATGTACAGCGGTTATTGGGATGTTTAGGTGTGTTTTTTTTATCAGTGATTATTAGCATCCAGCATTTTTTGCAACTCATTATTTGAATATTTCAGTGTGTGTGTGTGTGTGTGTGTGTGTGTGTGTGTGTGTGTGTCTTTCTTACCAATAAATCAATTGTCTGTTTTCAGGGCAAAGTGTTTGTATTTGACAAAGTGTTGAAGCCCAACGTTACACAGGAGCATGTGTACACAGTCACTGCAAAACCCATTGTTGCAGGTAAATTTTGTAGAGTCATTTGTAGTACTTATGATTTTTTTGTTTTCATTTGAATGAGAAAATGAACATAAAGTATGTTTAGAAGTTAGCCAGTCTAGTGTCTCTGTCGTCTATTATACACATGAGTTAGTTGTAGTTTTGTGGATTGCAAAAGAAAATTTATCAAAAGCTATTCAGATAAAATGACCTCTCTAGTCTCTCTCTCAATCTCTCTTCCACTCCCCCCCCCCCCCCCCCCCTCTTATGCACACACATCCGCATGTACACTCATGTATGCACACATGCACACACACACAATCACGCACACGCGTGTGCACACACACACACATGAAACATTTTTGATCATTTGAAGATACACATTGCACATATAAAATGCACACATATAAATTTATCACTTTCTTCACTGTATAATGTTCATGACACAGCATCTCCAGGCTTCCTGTATGTCTGGGAAGCCAGCTAGGCAGTCACTTGACTTGAGCATTGCTGGCATGCAATGTGCACTGGCACACTCCGAGGCGTGCCTGATGCTCCCGATTCCTGGCAATAGTTATTGCTGGCAGCAGGAACTCCAAGTGCCTAAGTGTGAATGCTCTTTGCATTCCTGCGTGAATGTTGGCTTGGCTGCCAACCATGACCATTCATGTAGCACAACACTTCCTAGTAATGGACCACTCCAGAGGTGGTCTCAGCATCAGCAGGTCATTCTGTTTTTCTTAATGCACATGTATGTATGTCAATACAAATTACAATGCATACCTTCTTTTCGAAGCTTGCTTTTAATGCAACAGTTGGTTTGCAATCTTTCTAGCTTAGAGCTTAGAACTTTTCCTTCCATTTGTTTCTTGAGAATGAGATGAAAGGATGACAGTTGTAGGAAGAAAGTTTTGGATTGATGGGTGAAAAAAGTCCGACTCTTTTCAGATCATTTTTAAATTATAGTCCTACTCTGCTGCCTGTTAAACAGAGCAAGCACTAACTTTTTGGACTGAAAAAGTGTGAGATTTCAAATCTTGTGTCAAAACCAGCTTGCAGTTTGAGATGGAGGGTTGTACTTCTAGCTCAGTGACTGATTTTGTCAGGCATTTGAGTTTGAACCAAAATTTTCCTTTTATATTTTGTCAGTCATAACTGTAACATGACTCGTAGTGAGTGTAACATACCTGATTTTTTTATAAAAATAACGATTCATGGCTTGACACTGAATCCACCAAAAAGCCCTATACTTTGTAATTGATTTAAAAATCTTCATGCAGTGTGAGTTTCTAAGAATTTAGCAAAACATCTTAGAAATTCCACAAAACAATTGCTTTTATATATAATTACATATAAATCAAAAAGAAAAGTAGCACAGTTCCCAAATCTGTCTGTTGATTTTAATTTACAAGTAGAATTTTTTTGAGAAAAATAATGGCAACAAGCACATTATTTCACACACTGATGCTTGTAACATTGGTTGGGTTTTTTTACATAATTATATGTGTACACAAACACACATGCACCACCCCCCCCCCCCCCCCCACACACACACACACAACACAACACAACAACACACACACAGCACAACACACACAAACTCAACACAACACCCCTCCCCTCCCACACACACACACTTACACACACTTAGACACACATCCTTATGATGTGCCCACCCATTACATGCACCAGAGTGATCAATACATTTTTACCCTTCAGTTATTGACAAGTGGAGGGGGGCCAAAGCCATGAAGAAGCAAGACTGAGGGAGTCCTATAGCGGACTCTAGTCTATACTAGCCTACTGTACTAGGTGAGAATATATCTTGGGCACAGTGGTATGCGCACACCTCTCGTGTGCTTTGCTGCCTGCCTGCCTGCCTGCCTGTCTGCCTGCCTGCCTGCCTGCAGCACAGCTGTCACAGCATTGTTCAGATTGTTC
>CM054136.1:77460810-77483310 GCA_028751875.1 Rapana venosa | reverse complement strand
TAGGGTGACAGGATAGCATACTTGTAAGTTTTCGTTCTCTCAAGCAAGGATTGATTGTGATTACTTTGTAAAGAAGTCCATGAATATTCATTCAGATGCCAAGGTCTGGGTGCAGTTGACTTGGGTGTCAATGGGTTTGTGGTGTGTCCTCACCAGGGATAGGGGAAGTTAGGCAATGACGGAGAGGAGACATGGTGCATCCTTATTATGCTGACTGTACACAGTGTTTGTGGGAATGGATGACAACATTTACAAAACTGCATACACACGGGTTCTGGATGTAAAAAAGCATACGAGTGCTTGTTCCATTATCCTCAAAATAATAGAAGAAATAAATAATGAATAACTAAAATAAAAATCTTCTTTTAGGAGAGCGACTGCAGACATGTAAAGCTTTTCTTTCTTTCTGTGTCATGGGTCATCTTTGCTTCAGTCTTGATTTGGAAAGAGACAGAACGATAATGTTGCCTGTCTTAACTCCTTGTTAGGGGAAAAGAGGCATTCATTCCTGATAAGAAAAGATGATACAGTTGTGAAGCTCATAGATTTTTTTCAGTGTGGACACTTAGAGTTATCTGTAGTCAGTTATAAATGTGATCATTATGTAACGTTTTTTGTGTGTGTTTTTTTATTGTGAGGCCTTTCATGTGTTCAGTGTTGTAATGTCGTGTGTAAAGATGTAATCTTGAATTTACTTATTTACTTTACAGTCACTTGAACAGGTCGAAATATTTTGATTAAGAGACTCAGTGATAGTGTTTGGAGAAGAGAGGATGGTGTGATAAATTGAACTGTTTTATAAGGTCATGAAGTAAGCTTTATGATAAGTTTGCATTACTTTTGTGTTTGAGATAAGGTGGCAAGAATAGTGAATGGAGCTTTGCTTGCCTTAAAACTGTGTATGTGTGTGTCGTGCATGCGCGCACATGCATACATGTGTGTGTGTCTGTGAGAGGGATGCAGGGTTGTTATGTGAGTATGTATGCGTGACTGTGTGCAGGCGCACATGTGCAAAAATATTTTGTGTATGATATATGCCTATACATTGTGTGTGTGTGTTGTTTATTGCATATGTACACTTATAAGATGTGTTTGTGTACATGCACAGATAGTAGATATATTCAATATTAGACCATATTAAAAAAACACCCAAAAACCCAAGGTAAAGCCAAGCTTGTTATAACAGTGCATATCACTTGCAGCCAGTAGTACAAGTAAATGTTGCTTAATAGACCATATTGAAAAAGAAAACAAAAGTTATGGCAGAGCCTTGTGATAACAGTATATATCACTTGCAGCCAGTATTAGCTCCTGCAGCCAGTATTACTGTAAGTAAAGTGTTGCTGCTTTAACAGGGCGTGCTGGGAGACGAGGGGTTGCAGGGCATCATTCCTCGCATTGTGCAAGACATTTTTAACTACATCTACGGCATGGATGAAAATCTGGAATTCCACATCAAGGTGAGCACTACCAAACTTTGTCTTATCACACAATCAGTACACATTTTCATGTCTGTACAGAAGGGAAGAGTATTGTGTGATACAGTCTCAAAAACATATATATTTTGATCAGATTGTACATGTCTGTATAGGTATTTATATTATATGCATATATTTAGTAACTGTTTTTATATCTGCTGAGCATTTCTTTTTTTTTTCCTAGAATTTTTTTTCCGTTTTGGGAAGTTCGTTTTGGGGGTTGGGGGCAGGTAGATTTGGGTTTTGTTGTTGTTGGGGGTCCATTATTTTGTTGGTGGTGGAATTTTTTTGTTTTTGTTTTGGCTGGCTCATTTTCTGTGATGTTCTTGGCAAGCCCCCCTCCCCTCCCAAATTCTCCCACCGCCAAGTTCCATATTTGGATTCTCAAAGGTTGGCAGCTATGTTTATTGAACATAGATTGTTGTTTAGACATATTTAGATTGACACTGTCAGTTGCTTTTGCTGTTTTTTGCTTATTGGACTGAAAAATGTTTGGGATTGTGGCCGTGCACATGAAAGGATATGTGCATGCATGTGCAGTTGATATGTGATAATGCCCAGTCTTAAGAAACCATATCAACTTGAAGCTTATACGCCGTATCAAAGATGAATATACCAAAGTTCCTTCATGCAGCATTTACACAAGTATATTATATTTATATGCATTTTATGTATGCATACATCCATGGCGAGTGTGTGCATGTATGCGTACGTAAACCTCTCTCTCTCTCTCACTCACTCGCTTGCTTTTTTTTTTCTTTTAAATGATCCTTTGTGTGGTATAATGTTTTTGTGTATCAATAAACTAAATGTTTCACACACATACATACACACACACTCACTCACAGTCACACACACATACACCACAACACACCACAACACAACAATATACGCACAGCAGAATGTTCAGCTTATAAACTTGTCAATTCATATCTTTAAACTAAACTGACTCGTGTTCTTTTTCCCAGGTCTCATACTTTGAAATCTACATGGACAGGATCAGGGATCTTCTGGATGGTAAGTGAAAAAAAAAAAAGAAGAAAATTGCTAAACTATACAAAATGAAAATTTCATTTGTAGTATGTGACGGACACTACAGCTGAGTGGTTAAGACCGTTCGACTTCAATCCCATGGGTCCATGAAGTCGTGGGTTCAAATCTCTGGTGAATTGAGGGTAGGGATTTTTACAATCTCCCAGGTCAACTTCAAGTGTAGACCCACCAGTGCCTTAATTCCCTTTGTGTGTATATATGCAGAAGATAAAATATGCACATTAAAGATCCAAGAATTCATGTTAGTGTCAGATGGGTTATGGAAGTACGAACATACCCAGCATACATCCCCGGCGTCAAATTCTCCACCATTGGTGAACCTTGGAGCTCTAGCCAAGGAAATGGGGAAAAATAGAAATATATAGTATGTGAAGGCAAAACAGTTTTGTTGTAAAATGTAGTACCAAACTGTTGTTAGGATTTGTATGATAATTTCAGGACTTGGCCTGAAAGACACATTTGCATGCATGCGTGCGTGCAGATGCCCCTGTGCGCTCATAGATGTGTGCATTCAGGCATTCACACATTCTTACTCTTTTCCTCTGTCACTATACTATACACCCATGCAAGCTTACATGCAAAGACCTGCCACACCCTCATACTTTCACATTCTACCAGACGCACGCACGCGCCGCGCGGCGCGCACAACACACACACACACACACACACACAACAAAACCCACAGCCCCACACCCTACTCAGTACATTGATGTTTATCTCTCTCTGTCTCACACACACACACACACACACACACACACACACACACACACACACACACACACACACACACACACACACACACACACACACACACACACACACACACACACACACACACACACACAGAGTTGCCTTCATATATTGAGCTTCTCTTGGTCAGTATTTATCTTGATGAACTGAACACAGTGACAACCTGTTTGACACAGTGTTGGTGTAGTAATAGTGATACTAACTCTCAAATTCAGTGTGACTTGTTAGGAAGAGACTTATGTCATGATGAACGCTGGATATTTCATTTGTTTTGTGTGTTTTTTGTTGTTTTCAGTGACCAAGACCAACTTGTCAGTGCATGAAGACAAGAACCGAGTACCGTATGTCAAAGTGAGTACCTGCTATGTTTCTTCTTGTACGTTTTGTTGTTGTTTTTTAAAACTTTTTTATTCAGGTGGGTTTGGTTTTTTTACATTGCACAGTTATAAGGATACAAAACATATAAACATATTTGAGAGAGATAAAGGGAGAGAGAGAGAGAGACTGTCAAGTAGGCAGACAGAGAGAAAGAGGGACAGCCTGACAGGCAGACAGACTGACCGAGAGGTCCCAAATGGGCACAAACATACAGGCATGACATGATCGGCTGCTATACATTCTGTGCACTAAAACAGAATCAGGTTTGTCTGTGTTTTTACACATTTCGTACTAGTGTCAATTTTTTTTTTCAGCAGATGGCCTCCACTGGAAGGACCATAGACAACATTGATTATCACAAATGCTGACTGTTTTGACCTCTATTATCAAACAGAGGTTGATATGAAATCCATCTAATAATGAACTTGTTATGTGTAAAATTCTTACGAGAAATATATTCCTCAGTAAGATATCTGTATCTTAATCTGTTGATGAATACATGAAGTACAGGTCTATTACTATTCAGTTTACAATGATAGATGTATTGTTTGGCCACTAGCAGAATGAAATAAAAATGATCATCCGTACTTATATTTCTGTCACATCCGAGTATAGCCAGACACTCTGTTATATTCAGATTGAAAACATTCTCACATTACTTCAGTAAGTGCCTGCCAAAAACTTTTTTGTTTGTTTGATTGATTTTTTGTTCCTGAGCTACAGGCTCCAAGGTTCACCAGTGGTGAGATTTATGCACACAAGACTGTCGCCTCTTCCCCCGAACCATTTAGGTAGCCACATTCTGACTTAGAGGAGGGTGTCTAAACAGGACATCTGTGTGCACGCTGGGTTTTTGTTGTTGTCATTTTTTCTACAGCACACAACAGCCTAAGTTCCCAAAAGGTGGAACGGGCTATTAACGTGTGCGCAAGATTTCTGCATGCGTTCGTGCTCAGGGCCTTGGTTTATAGTCTCTTCTGAAGGATTTTGGTGTTCAGTGATTTTGGGGGGGTCAAAGTGGGAAGAAAAGGCGAGGCTGGGAATCAAACCAAAAATCTCACAGTTTCCTTGTTGGCATGCTAGTCTTAACCATCCTGCCACTCTCCTGCTTTTCTTGTATGTGTGAGTGGTATTGTATCGCATTGCATTGTACTGTTGAATTTTATACCACTTTCAGCCATGGCAGATTTTTCTGTGTGCGTGTGTGGGTTTTCATAATTTCATTGGTATAGGGATTCCCTCTGCAGACACTGGGGCTGTTTCAGTCTAGACAGTTTTGAATTTTTTAACATATTTGTGTGCCTGAAGTTTCCTCTTTTCTGTCACTCTCTTTGTTTCTGCTTCCCAGTCTTTTGTGCCTTTTCTCAAGCAGGCTTTAGACATTTCTTCCGCTTATCTGATAAATGGCTGCTTTTATTGAAGTGGGGTTTTTTTTCTGTGCGTGAGGTTTCTTATGTGTCCTCATTGGATAGACAGAGCTCACTCTCAGTGCGATGAAGGCAGCTGTACTCTGCAGGTTCTTCAAGCTGCCATAGAACATTGAACCTATATAGTCTAAATATGTTCATGATTTGTGTATTTTCATACTAGTTTATTTTTGGTGTTGGTGTTTTTTTCTATAGTTTTCTTTCCTAGCTGTTAATGATGTTTGACATGGTCAGTTGCTAAGAGTCATATAAGAGTGAACTGATAATACATATATATTCAAGAAAATTTCAGAATTTGTGTCTGTTGCTAAAAATAGTGTTAACTGATACTAACTAGATTCAAGAAACTATCAAGAGTTTGTGTGTCACCACATTTTATTGGTAGTGATATTTCTTTGTGATGGTTTTTTTTTTTTAGGCATGGAAGGTGCATAATTATTTATTTATTTATACCTTTTTAAGTCACGAGATTTCTCTGCGTGAAATTCGGGCTGCTCTCCCCGGGGAGAGTGTGTCGCCACAGAGCAGCGCCACCCTTTTTTTTGCTGTCTGCAACTGTATTATGATGTATCTCTACTACATGTGTGGCTTGTGTGACAGGGGTGCACGGAGCGGTTTGTGTCCAGCCCTGAAGAGGTGATGGAGGTGATAGACGAGGGCAAGTCCAACAGGCATGTGGCCGTCACAAGTAAGTCAGTGTGTCTGGGGACATCAGTGTACACGTGGTTGTCATTCTGAAATGTTGAGAGATTCTTGTTGTGTTTTTTTGTTTGTTCCTCGGCTTGAGCTCAGAAGTTCCTCAACAGTGAGATTTTTGTGTTTGCGACCATTTCCCCCTCCCCCCCCCCTTTACCATTTAGGTAGCTGTATTTCTACTTCAGGGATGGTGTCTAAACAGGACATGCGTGTGTTTGCGTTTTTTTTTTGTTTTTTTTATTTGTTATTCATTCCTGGGGACGGGATAGCTCAGTGGTCGGAGCACTCGCTTTCTCCCAGCCAAGTTAAGCAGCGTCGAGCGTGGTTACCAGTTGGATGGGTGACCGTTTGCGTGCCTTGGCTTCAGTACAGTTCACCCAGCTGTAAATGGGTACCTGTCCTCTTTAGGGTCAGGGAAGGTAAAGCAGCGAGGGAGAGGAGATGGGCGCCGCCCTCACTATGCTGGCCTCTAGAGAAGTGAGGTCTCTGACGCCTCTCTCCCCTACGACCACATAGGTTATGGGACACCTTTACCTTTTTTTTTTACCTTACCATTTAGGTAGTGTATTCCTACTTCAGGGATGGTGTCTAAACAGGCACGTGTGAGTTTGCGGGGGGGTTTTTTCTTGTTTTTTTTTAAAATTTGTTATCCATTCTTATCAGCACGAAATGTCTTTCTCTTCCGAAAGGCGGAATGGGTTTTTAATATGTGGTGCAAGATGTTCTGCGTGTGTGTGTGTGTGGTTTATAGTCTCATCCAAAGGACTTTGACATTCAGTTTGATTTTTGTTGTTGTTGTTGTTGTCAAACTGGGAAGAAGGTGAGGCTAGGAATTCGAACCCCGAACCTCACGGTTTGCATGTTTGGCAGGTGAATGTCTTAACTGTCCTGCCACCTTCCTTCATATTCTGAAATAACTCGGGTGTCTTTCACTGTCACAAGTAAGGTGCTTTGTCTGGGTAGATGTATATGCAGTTGTCAGTTGGAAATAAACAGCCATGTGTTTCACTGTCACAAGTAAGGTAGTTAGGTTAGATGCACATGTGACTGTCTTTCTAAAATAAACTACAGTGTACATGTGGTTGCTATTCTAAAATAAACTGCAGTGTGTGTTTCACTGTCACAAGTAAGAGGGACATGATAAACTGTGCTCTTCTACAGCCTGTTAAAGTTTATAGTTGGATAAGATTAATACATTTTACATGGTTGATTTTGACTTTGGGGGATCACAATTTTTAACACAGTGATCTCGGGTTGTGTGCTGGACTGTATGAAGCTTGAAATGAAAATTTTAATGTGCACACAGGCGTTTGTTTCTGATTCTGGTGGACATGTTTCACTCATCCTATTCTGTAACTATATCTATTGAGCACAGTTCCTGCAGTCATACACACACAACACACACACACACAACACAAACACACACACAACACACACACACCACACACACACACACTCACAAGCACAGTTTATTTCTTGATTCTGATGGACAATAATAATAATAATACATGGAATTTATACAGCGCAATATCTTGCAAAAAACAAATCAAAGCGCTTTCATTCATTCTAGTCAAGATTCGCTCATGCTTCCCTGTAACTATGTATCTGTGACTCGCTCTTCCTCCAGACATGAACGAGCACAGTTCCCGCAGTCACAGCGTGTTCCTGATCCACGTGAAGCAGGAGAACGTGGACTCGAGAAAAAACTGCACGGCAAGCTGTACCTGGTCGACTTGGCTGGCAGTGAGAAGGTATACATACAATCTTCTGCCGCTTCTTTTTAAAAATTTTATCTTCTAAAAAAGAAAACAAATTTAGCCTAGCGCTTTGGTTAGAGGAGTAATGTGATGAATTAACTACTCTGGCTGTCTTGTTTTCTTTTGATCTCCCTTTTTAAAAAAATTTTTTTTTAAGTTCTATTTGGTCAGAGGATTAGTGTGATACATTGACTGCTCTCTCTGGCTGTCTTCTTTCTTTTTCATCTTTATAAACAAAAAAATTCTGTTTGGTCAGACAAATAATGTAATGAATTAACTACTTTTTCTGGCTGTCTTTTTTTCTTTTTCATCTTTTTTATCATTATTATTATTCTAATTGTTTGGTCAGAGGAATAATGTACAATATCAACTTCTCTCTCTGGCTGTTTTCTTTTTTCTTTTCTTTTTTTTTCTTTTTTTTTTGTTGTAGCTGGTTGGTCAGAGGAATAATGTAGTGAATTAATACTACTCTCTGTGGCTTTTTTTTTTCATTAAAAAAAAAAAAAATTCTAGCTGGTTGGTCACAGGAATAATGTGATTAACTAATTACTCTCTCTGGCTGTCTGTCTTTCTTTTTCATCTTTTTCTTTTTAATTCTGTGTGGTCAGAGAATAATTTAATGAATTAACTACTCTCTCTGGCTGAATGGGTTTTTTGGTTTGGTTTTACCTAGAATTTTTTTTATCCCAGCGCTTAGCTTAGAGGATCAACTTCATGAACGGTTGTGGTTTGTTTGTTGTTTTTTTATTTTGTTTTTTTACAGAATCGTAAACGATTTGTTGTTGTACTGTATCTGTTTGGTCAGAGGAAGAGATGAATAAGCAGATTGATTTTACTGGCTCAAATATCATCTGAATATATTTTCGATGTGTTTACTTTTTCCTGGGTAATTTCTTTCTTTCTTTCTTTTGTTTGTTCCCATCTATATTTGTGTGTGTGTACACATTAATTCTTTTTAAAATACAGTTACTTGATGTGAAAGGGCTGTAAAACACCTCATTTTCATTCTATTTTTTCCCTGAATAATTCATACTCTTGTGCATTTTTCTTGAAAATCCATGTCCTGTCCTTGATATCTATCATCAGGAATACTGTCAATACTGTTTGACTCTATTTGAAATTAAAATAACTTTGGATTTATAAATGGTCATTGTAATAAAAGTAGCCATATTTGGGTTATTGAGAAAGTCAGAATAATGATTGTCATAATAATCTTTTTTTTCATTACCAACAAGCCCCTTTCTGAATCATACACATTTGTGTATAGAAACATGGTCACTGAGGGGAATACAGAAAATTCATTTGTTGTTAAACAAAATATCAACCTGTGATTTTGTTGTTTACATTATGTGTCAAAAGTGTATGTTGGGTGTTTGTGTGAAGGTGAGCAAAACTGGAGCAGAGGGGTCTGTGTTGGACGAGGCCAAGAACATCAACCGCTCCCTGTCGGCCCTGGGCAATGTGATTGCTGCCCTTGCTGAAGGCAATGTAAGTAGGATGTTTTTGTGTGTCTGTGCTAGTATGTTTTTGCTGCTGCTGTTGTTGGTGTGTGTGTGTGTGTGTGTGTGTGTGTGTGTGTGTGTGTGTGTGTGTGCAAACACACATGCTTATTCACAATGAATTTTAAAAAATTGGTTTGGATTATCTTTTTATTGACTTTGTTGCCTTTTATTTTGTGGCTTTCAAATTCCTTGTGTTTTCTCAACAGAAAAAAAGAATTAAATAAAAAAATTTTTTTTAATCTATACACATTTTTAGTGGACATAAACAAAGAGGTGAACAGTGAAGCCAAACACCAAAATCATAAGGTAAAAAGAAATTGGTGGTAGCAGCTAAAGGTATTTATCAGATGGACAGAAATTGACAAGGATCTAGTAGCATTCATATTCTGTGTTTCCAAGGTGAACTTTCTTATGCAGTAAATTTCGTGTTTTTGAAATAATGTGAATAACCGCCATGTACCCTGTTCAACAAGAACAGAGAAGCTGGGCAATGTCAGTGAAAGTGTAAAGGTGAGGAAACTTGCTACTGTGTGATCATTTTTCCTTTGTTAGAACACTCAAGACAGCAACTATTGTTGTCTGCTATATGAGTGAAAATGCGTAGCTCTGCCATTAAGTACCTGATGAGTCAGTCCCAGCACATCTAACTTCAGCATGGGAGAGAATTGTTCTTTTAAGTCTTTCTGGAAAAAAAGGAGTAGGAGAAAAGACCAAGAAGGCAGAAAACAGACAACAAGGAGGTCACAAGAAGAAAAGGAACAAGGCAGAAACAAAGCGAGGGATAGAAAAGAGGGAATCCCTAACACAGAATTTTCAGGTGGGGATGCTATTTATACTGACAGGCACCCTGGGCATTTTTAGCTGAGCTGATGTCTTCTGCCTGATGGTAATTGTCTTTAGGAAAAAAAAACTCAACCATTTTCTGATTTTGGCCATTATAACCAAGAAAATATGGTTGAAGTTGTTTATTGCAAGTTTTAAAAGTGCTGACAATGATGTGGTTGTCTGTGATGGCAGAAATCTCACGTGCCGTACCGAGACAGCAAGCTGACCCGTATCCTGCAGGAGAGTTTGGGTGGCAATGCCCGCACCACCATGGTCATCTGCTGCTCTCCTGCCTCCTTCAACGAGTCGGAAACCAAGTCCACTCTGATGTTTGGCCAGAGGTCAGTCTTTTATCTGCCAGCTGCTGCCCGACATAGAGGTTTTCGCGTGTGATTGTTAGGAGTAAGAATTGATAGAATGTCTTCAGTCTTGGTTTTTGCATGTGATTGTTAGGAGTAAGAATTGATAGAATGTCTTTAATCTTTTTCTTGAAACCTTTTTTGGGTTTGGCTTTTTGTTGTTGGGTTTTTTAAAAGTCTTTTTTTAACAAGTTTTTACTAGGACTAAGGTATCTGAAAATCTTTTTTTTAAAGGAGTCATAAATGCATGGTGTTTTTGGTTATTGTGCTTTATTTTCTGTAAATGTCTCTTTTTGTTGTTGGTTTTTTTTTTCCACAAAAAGGGTTATCTTATGAATTTTCAGGTCCTTTTTGTAAGCCAGGTCAAGGGTATAGGAGAGATCATGAGTGGAGAAGCGTCTGTTACATTGGCTATTTCCAAAAATGTTGGGAATAGAAGATATCTTGTCAGTATCAAAACATTATCAGTACAGTTTCATTATGCTTATTGTTATTGTTGTTGTTGATGTCGTTGTGAGGTGACAGCTCAAAGTTGCAGTTGAAATTTCCAATTTAGGGACCCTCAGAGACAAAGAAACCTTCTTTGTCAAACACTCAGACAGCAGTGATTGTTGTCAGTCGCATGAGCAAAAATATGTTTCGCTGCTGTTAAGCGCCTGACAAATCAGACCCAGCACATCCGAATTTTGCAAGGGAGAGAATTGTTAAAAAAGTCTTTCTGGGGGGAAAAAATGCAGGAGAATGGACCAAGAAGGCAGAAAATAGACAAGAAGGAGGTGGTGACAGGAAGAAAAGGAACAAGGCAGAAAGATAAAGAAGGATAGAAGAGCGGGAATTCTTGGCACATAATTTCCAGAAGGTGGGGGATGCTGTTTATACTGACAGGCCCCCTGGGCATCTCCACAGGGGAAGGAAACATTCTATCTCACTAAGCTGCACAAACTATTCATCTATTTTCCATATTAGAGATATAAGCACCACCACCATTTCACTGACACACTGGTTTTCTCTCTCTCTCTCTCTCTCTCTCTCTCTCTCTCTCTCTCTCTCCCTCTCTCTCTCTCTCTCTCTCTCTCTCTCCCTCCCTCCCTCCCCTTGCGGTGACTGACCTGACAGAGCGAAGACGATCAAGAACGTGGTGACGGTGAACGAGGAGCTGACTGCTGAGGAGTGGAAGCGTCGCTACGAGAAGGAGAAGGAGAAGAACAACAGGATGAAGCTGATCATCCTCAAGCTGGAGGCTGAACTGCAGTCCTGGAGAGCAGGTCCGTTTGGGTGGCTGGCAAGGGTGGGGGGGGGAGGGGGAATAGTGGGGGAGGGGTGTGTGTGTGTGTTGGGAGGGGGGGGGAGGAGTTGGGTGTGGGTTGGGAGGGTGTGTGCGTGTGTGTCTGTCTGTGTGTGTCTATGTGTATTTGGGAGTGTCTCTATGGAAGCAAGTGTGAGTTTGAAAAAAAAATTGGGAATTTTGCTCATATTTTATTTATTTTTATTTATTTATTTATACCACTTTAAGTCACAGCAGATTTCTCTGCGTGAAATTCGGGCTGCTGTCCCCGGGGGAGAAGCACATCGCCACAAGAGCAGTGCCCCTCCCCCACGTTTTTTTATTTTCTTGGGGGGGGGGGGGTTCTGTATTTGTTTCCCTATCGGAGTGGCTTTTTTTGTAAGAATTTTGCCAGGGACAACTCTCTTGTTGCTGTGGGTTCTTTTATGTGTGCTGAATAATTTTGAGAAACACACGGGATCTCGGTTTATCGTCTCATCCAGATGACTAGCGCCCAGACCACCACTCATGGTCTAATGGATGGGGGGAAAGTTCCAGATCCATATGTATCTGTGTCTATGTTTTTAAGCAAGCATGAGCGTAGTGTTTACACATTGATTTTTTTAAACCAACAAGCTCAAGAAAGGACATTTAAATATAGAACATGCCCCCCCCCCATAAAAACAAAAAAAAAACCTCCATTCCGCTGTACACTTTACCCATACCTGGCAATATGGGATATTTGTGCCCCCTAAAAAAAATGTTGAGTTCCCACCAGCAGAAGCCTTCCCTGGGAAGCCATCTACCCTGAAAAGATAATAATAATAATAATAAATGGAATTTATATAGCGCTATATCTTGCACAGACAAATCAAAGCGCTTGCACTCAACTCATTCTTACACAGTCATACAACCAGTAGCAAGTGATAGTTCCATCAAGATGAATCAATCACCCCCACCCACTTCAGGGACTGTGTCATTTTGCGGGGCTGGGTACTGTAATGGGCTGTACCTGGCAACATACCTGGGCCCTCACTTATGACAATGACAAATTCTTTTATTTCGAGGATAATGAATAAGCACCCATGTGCTTTTTTACATCCAGTCCCCGCCCTTAGGGATATATAATAGAGAGAGAGCGACAGAGAGATGAGGAGGATGTGAAAAACCTTCGCCTGCGAACAGCTTCCCATCTATTAGCTGTCCCTTCATTTAGTCAACGGTTGTTGTTTTTTCTTCTTCTTTGTTTGTGGTGTGACTTTTTGGGCTTTAAAAAATTTGTTGTTTTGTTATCAGTCTTTTGTTGTTTGTGACGGTAACTTTATGTTGTTGTGTCTCCTAGTTGAGCTGCAAGAAAAAGAAAATTACTTTTTTTTTTGTGAAAGAAGAGAAAGATAACTGCAAAATTAGGAGTGAAATGTTGACTCCTGAATGAGGCAAAAGTGTATTTCCAAGTTAGTCTTTTTTTTACACTTAGCTAGCCTATACAATATTAGCAAAAGTGTATTTCCAAGTTAGTCTTTTTTTTACACTTAGCTAGCCTATACAATATTAGCAAAAGTGTATTTCCAAGTTAGTCTTTTTTTTACACTTAGCTAGCCTATACAATATTAGCAAAAGTGTATTTCCAAGTTAGTCTTTTTTTTACACTTAGCTAGCCTATACAATATTAGCAAAAGTGTATTTCCAAGTTAGTCTTTTTTTTTACACTTAGCTTGCCTATACAATATTAGCAAAAGTGTATTTCCAAGTTAGTCTTTTTTTTACACTTAGCTAGCCTTTACAATATTAGCAAAAGTGTATTTCCAAGTTAGTCTTTTTTTTACACTTAGCTAGCCTATACAATATTAGCAAAAGTGTATTTCCAAGTTAGTCTTTTTTTTTACACTTGTACTTAGCTAGCCTATACAATATTGGCAAAAGTAGTGTATTTCCAAGTTAGTCATTTTTTTTCTTTTCTTTTTTTTACACTTGTACTTAGCTAGCCTATACAGTATTGGCAAAAGTGTATTTCCAAGTTAGTCTTTTTATTTTTACACTTATAAGTGTAGAGAGTGCCTAAGCAGGAATTCTCTAGGTCATCACTCCGATTCCTAGCACCACCTGATTCGGCACCAGAAATGGAATCCTAGACTGATTCCTATTGTCTTTAGTATCCCTAAAGAGGATTAGGGCTCGCCTACTAAACGGGCTAGGAGTGATAAAGGGGAGGGGGGGAGGGGGGAGATAGGAAGAGGATAGAAGAAAAATAGAAAAGAAATATATAAAGGAAGAAAGTAAGTAGTAAAGGTAAAGGAGTCCCAAAACCTATAAGGTCGTAGGGGAGCGAGGCGTCAGAGACCTCACTTCTCTAGGGCCAGCATATTGAGGGCGGCGCCCATCTCCTCCCCCTCGCTGCTTTACCTTTCCCTGACCCTAAAGAGGGCAGGTACCCATTTACAGCTGGGTGAACTGGGGGAACTGTACTGAAGCCAAGGCGCGGCGCAAACGGTCACCCATCCAACTGGTAACCACGCTCGACGCTGCTTAACTTGGCTGGGGGGGAAAGCGAGTGCTCCGACCACTGAGCTATCCCGTTCTCAAGTAGTAATAAAAAAATTAATCATCTCAGCCTATGCAATATCAAAAAAATAAAATAAAATAAAATAAAATTGTATCGAGACGAGTACATATCCAGAACTTTCCGTCATATCCCTCCCACCTCCCACCACAAACAGGCAACACGGTGCCGGTGGAGGAGCAGGTGGACGTGAAGACGGCAGCAGCCACCACGGAGGAGCCGCCGAAGGAAGGGGTGCCGCCAGGCGCGGGCACTCCTCAGATGGCCACCAGCTTCGTGGGCCTGGCTGGCGGCGGTACCTCCGCCATCTCCGAGGCCGAGCGACAGCAGCTGGAGACGGAGAAGATGAGCCTGTACCAGCAGCTGGATGACAAGGTAACGGGCCAGAGCCGGGGTGTGTGTGGGAAGGGGGAGGGGGGGGGGTTGTCCTCTTTAATTTTTGTTTTTATTTTATTCTTTTATATCGAGGATAATGGAATAAGCACTTATGTGCTTTTTTACATCTAGTCCCCGTGTGTATGCGGTTTTGTAAATTTTGTCATCCGTTCCCACGGCACACAATGGCCTACTCTTACGAAAAGTGGAACAGGATTTAACGTATGTGCAAGATGTCCTAGTAAACTATGTAGACTCCACTGTGGGGATGTGTGGGGGGGGGGGGGGGGGGCCTTTCAGTATCAATAGCATCTCCAGTTTCTCAAAATTCTGTTCTAGGAATTCCCTCCTTTTTTTTTCTATCCCTCTCTTTGTTTCTGCCTTGCTCTTATTCTTCCTGTCATCCTTTTTCTATCCCTCTCTTTGTTTCTGCCTTGCTCTTATTCTTCCTGTCATCCTTTTTCTATCCCTCTCTTTGTTTCTGCCTTGCTCTTATTCTTCCTGTCATCCTTTTTCTATCCCTCTCTTTGTTTCTGCCTTGCTCTTATTCTTCCTGTCATCCTTTTTCTATCCCTCTCTTTGTTTCTGCCTTGCTCTTATTCTTCCTGTCATCCTTTTTCTATCCCTCTCTTTGTTTCTGCCTTGCTCTTATTCTTCCTGTCATCCTTTTTCTATCCCTCTCTTTGTTTCTGCCTTGCTCTTATTCTTCCTGTCATCGCCTCCTTGTTTGTTTTCAGTCAGCCTTCTTGAATCCATTCTCCTGCCTTTTTTTTTTTTTCCAGAAAGATTCATTTAGAAATTTAACAATTCTCTCCCAAGTCAAAAGTTGGATGTGTTGGGTCTCGCTTGCCAAGCGCTCAACTGCAACGCGATGCGTTTTTGTTCAAATTACAGACAACAATGAGTTGCTGTCTGAGGAAGAAGAAGAAATACTGTGTGGTCAGGTCATGCAGTGTTAGTTAGGTCATGCTGTAGTAGTGTCAGGGCTGCTGTGTTAGGGCTGACTGATGTGAAACAGTTAGTCTCTGTTGCAGTGTTTTCAGGATATGGTTCAATGCAGTTATCTTAAATATATCTGTCTTTCCTCTCTCTGTTGATCTGCTTTGTTCAGGGGTTTTTTTGGTTTGTTTTGTTTTAAGTAATGAATTCATCATTCCGTTTGAAAAAAAAAAATTTCTTATGCATTCCAGTTTTACTTGTTTTGTAAAGGAGAGGTTGGTCAGAAATGGTATGCTGTGGTATTACAGCTGTCATCTGGGGTAAGGTCATGATCATCAATAATCATTGACATTCTTTTAGTAGGACAGGTCAGTTCCTTTGCAACATTCGTTCACAAATGTTCTGCATGGAAGAAGTTTTTGATGCTATGTGATACCATGAGTTGAAGTCGCTGCATTTTCAACTTAGGGGATACAGTTGAGAATTGAACCTACCGATTTTTGCTAGGACAGTCAGGAGGTATCTCCCTGCTCTTTCCGATTTTCAGCTATAGTGAGTTCTTTTGATGTGCTCAAGTCTGTATGTAAGCATACAAGACTTTTTTTAGAGTCTCCTCTGAAAGACTTGACATAAAGTTCAATTTTCCCGTCAAACTTGGAAGAAAGGGCAAGGATGGGAATCGAACCCAGACCCTCACAGTTTATTTGTTAGGCAGGTGAAGGTCTTAACCGTCGTGCCATCTTTCTTTCTCTGTGGATTTTAATGAAAAAGGTTAATCACTGGTGGAGTAATAATGTGAAAAATATTATATTGATTTTGAAACCGGAAAGGTGAAAGATTGCTAATGGATGCGGTAATGATGTGAAGGTGAAAGGTTGCTGATGGATGTGGTAATGATGTGAAAGGTTGCTGATGGATGTGGTAATGATGTGAAAGGTTGCTGATGGATGTGGTAATGATGTGAAGGTGAAAGGTTGCTGATGAATGTGGTAATGATGTGAAGGTGAAAGGTTGCTGATGGATGTGGTAATGATGTGAAAGGTTGCTGATGGATGTGGTAATGATGTGAAAGGTTGCTGATGGATGTGGTAATGATGTGAAGGTGAAAGGGTGCTGATGGATGCAGTAGTGATGTGAACAGTTGCTGATGGATGCGGTAATGATGTGAACAGTTGCTGATGGATGCGGTAATGATGTGAACAGTTGCTGATGGATGCGGTAATGATGTGAAAGGTTGCTGATGGATGCGGTAGTAATGGGAAAGGTTGCTGATGGATGCGGTAATGATGTGAAGGTGAAAGGTCGCTAATCGATGTAGTAATGATGTGAAGGTGATAGATTGTGATGTGGTAATTTGTGTGTGTGTGTCGGTTCCTCACCTAGATCTCCGAGGTTCACCGATGGTGAGATTTTTCTATATGCGACCATTTTTTGCCAACCACTACGTAAAAATGCATTTGCATTCATTCGGACTTTGGTGAAGATGTGGTAAAGGTGTGACTGTGCTGTTTACAGGACGAGGAGATCAACAACCAGTCTCAGCTGATCGAGAAGCTGAAGGAGCAGATGCTGGAGCAGGAGGACCTCATCACCCAGTCCCGTCGCGACAATGAGAACCTCCAGGGTGACATGACTCGCATCCAGCAGGTATGCCTTCCTTTTTCACATTGTTTAGGTAGGTGCGTGTGCTGGTGCCGACTTGTCAGGTGCTTGAGTAATGGCAGTGCAACGAAGGTTTGCTTATACGACAGACAACAGTTGTTACTATCTGAGTGTTCAACTTCTTCCTTTTTTGTCACGTTTCTCCCAAGGGAGGTTTGACATTGATGAGCCTTCTCCATCTCTCTCTCTGTTTTGAGCTTCCTCCTTATTTATGCCCCTTTCTCTAAGATCATCTGCAATACAGACAGCCCAAGTCTTGCTAGGTCTTCCCTTTGGTCTCTTTTCATTCACTACGAAGTTCATTGCTCTTTTTATGATGTGGTGGTCTGCTTTCTGTTGAACATGCCCAAACCAGCACAGTCTATTGGTACTAGCTACAGACTTCAGATCATCAACTTTGCACATTCTCCATAGTTCTTCATTCCTGATCCTGTCTTCCTATTTGATCTTTGTCATGTAGCGTAGCATTCGGTTTTCACAGCTCTTCAACAAACGTTTGATGGTTTTTGTGAAAACCCACATCTCCAAGCCATACAGGAGAACAGGTCTGATGCAGGCCTTATATATCAGGCAGCATCTCTCCAGTGGGATTTTCTGATTTCCGAGCAGACTTGCCAATTCTTTCCGAAGAAGAAAATACTGTCAGACTTTTTTTCTTTATGGTGGGGGTTTTTGTGTGTGTTTTTTTAAAACATCTGCTGTGTCTCTGTTATAAAAGAATGAGCATAAAAATGGGACACTGTAAGCTGATGTATAATGAAATTGCAGTGTTGAAGTTCACAAGTGAGGCATATAACAAAACTTTGCATGCTCTTTCTTTTCCTTTCTTGTATTAAACAGTTCTGTGTGAGTAGGTGGTATTCCTTGTGGTCTGTACATATGTCAGAGAACAGCATTATTGTTCATATGAATATTCCCCCGCTTTGAGCATTATCAAGGGTTCACTTGATTAGAAACTCGCCCATTGTGGTAGATAGACAGTAGAGTTTGTGAAAATCATTGCACTTAGTAAATCTACAGGACTTTTGAATTCTTTTGATGTAAAATACTGTCTAGTTTTAAGCCTGGCTGAAAGAAATGTGATGAAAAACCATTGACTACCAAAAAAAAATTGACCATTTTGTTTTGAACCAAAAAAAAGGACAAACAAGCACAAAAAAAATTTTTTAATAAAAAAAGAGAAACAAAAATCAGCAAGCCAAAGTGTGTGTGTATGTGTGTGTGTGCATACATGCATGTGTGTGATAATTATGTTTTTGTGTGTGTGTGTGTGTGTGTGTGTGCATGCATGCAAGTGTGTGATAATTATATGCGTGCGTGCGTGTGTGCGTGCATGCTTGTGTGCCTGTGTGTGTGTGTGTGTATCAGGACAACGAGTCTGCGAAGGAGGAGGTGAAGGAGGTGCTTCAGGCTCTGGAGGAGCTGGCCATGAACTACGACCAGAAGTCCCAGGAGGTGGAGAACAAGAACCACGACCTGGAGGTCCTCTCTGAGGAACTCACCCAGAACTCCGTACGTCTTCGTTGTTGTTGTTGTTGTTGTTTTCCCTCGCTTTGTGTTGTTGTAGTAGTTCTGTTTGGTATGTAAATGTAAGGGAGGTTTTGCTCTTTGTGTAGGGTGTATGTTTGTCCGTCGTGTTCGACGATGACCTCCAAAACAGCAGAGGAGGCAGCTGCTGTTTCGGAAATTGGGCGGACATTTGATTATAGTGGAGATGCCTTGCATCTGTTGATGTTGGGGGACGGGATAGCTCAGTGGTCGGAGCACTGCTTTCCCCCAGCCAAGTTAAGCAGCGTCGAGCGTGGTTACCAGTTGGATGGGTGACCGTTTACGCGCCTTGGCTTCAGTACAGTTCCCCCAGTTCACCCAGCTGTAAATGGGTACCTGCCCTCTTTAGGGTCAGGGAAGGTAAAGCAGCGAGGGAGAGGAGATGGGCGCCGCCCTCAATATGCTGGCCCTAGAGAAGTGAGGTCTCTGACGCCTCGCCCCCCTACGACCTTATAGGTTATGGGACACCTTTACCTTTTTTGCCTTGCCCACAGTACATCCCCACTCTCTTGGCCAAGTGGGCATAAGGACAGTCAGCGTTGGAGATGCTCTCCAAAGGCCAACTAGCCCCCAGGGCTGCAACACATAAGGATTGTGCGAGTCAAGCCTCCTAGTCAGAGTCGTAGTCGATCACTAAAGACTAAGCTGTAAAGTGGAATTCCATAGGTGGGAAAGCCACTGGTCATACAGCCTCTCACTTTGCTGTTGCCCCCAGCGTCAATGGTTTAATCAAGAACTGTGATAAACCCCAGGCCTACTTTAGAAGGGCAAGTAGTTCTGTTGGTAAATGTAATGAAGGTTTTGCTCTTTGTATTGTAGTTGTTGTGTTTGTAATTATAATGGTTTTGCTCTTTGTGTAGTAGTTCTGTTGGTAAATATAATGAAGATTTTACTCTTTGTGTAGTAGTTCTGTTGGTAAATATAATGAAGGTTTTGCTCTTTGTGTAGTAGTTCCGCTGGTAAATATAATGGTTTTGCTCTTTGTGTAGTAGTTCTGTTGGTAAATATAATGAAGATTTTACTCTTTGTGTAGTAGTTCTGTTGGTAAATATAATGAAGGTTTTGCTCTTTGTGTAGTAGTTCTGTTGGTAAATATAATGAAGGTTTTGCTCTTTGTGAAGTAGTTCTGTTGGTAAATATAATGAAGGTTTTGCTCTTTGTGTAGTAGTTCTGTTGGTAAATATAATGAAGGTTTGCTCTTTGTGTAGTAGTTCTGTTGGTAAATATAATGAAGGTTTGCTCTTTGTGTAGTGGTTCTGTTGGTAAATGTAGCAAATTTTTTGCTGTACTCTTTGTCTCGTTTTTTTGTAGTTTATGAATATAATGAAGGGTTTGCTCTACTGTTTGGTTTTTGAATAAAGATAATGCAGTTTCTTTCTCTGTGTTTAGTTTTTAAGACATATTGATTTGCATTGTACAAGTATGGGCCAAAATTTGAAATGTTCGATATGAAGTGGATAATAATAAGGGGCAGAATTGTGGGGTGGTTGGAGCATTTTGTCCAGTGCATAAAACTCAACACAAAATGTTGTGATCACAGCACTGATCTGAAATAGTTTTTAGGGGTTGGTTTGATTTTCCTCTAAACTTATACAGTTTCGGTTCGAAAACTTTTTGGACAAAAGATTAGAGAAATTCTGAATTAAATGTTTTGACTTAATGTTCTTGATAAAGGTTCTTAAGTAATTTTGATCTGTTACTGAAAGATTTTGCCCAATACATGAAAGAAAAAGTGACAGGGCAGACTGGTCAGTATTTTCTTTTAAAATTTAAATCAACACAAAAAACTAGTGATGTTTTGAATTTTGTTTGTTATGTTGTTTTTGTTCCTGGGCTAGAGCTCCCAAAGTTCACCAATAGGGAGATTTTGCGTATGCGACAGATTTTGCCCACCATGAAGGTCTCTGCATTCTGACTTTGGTTGTGTGTGCTGGGTGTGTTCGTGTTCCCATCACCTGCTGAGCACTGACATGAATTAAGTGATCTTTAACATGTATGTTTGATCTTCTGCAGGTGTTTATACACGACAGAAATTAAGGCACCGGCAGGTCTGCACTTGAAGTTGATCTGGAAGATCATAAAAATCCCCACCTTTAATTCACCAGACACTGCTGAGATTCGAACCCATGACTTCATGGAACCTATGGGATCGAAGTCGAATTATCTTAACCTCTCGGCTACTGCGTCCATCATCCTGAATTTTGATTCATGAAAATCGGCTGCAATCCATGTCCGCATCTGGTCACATCACAGCACACAAATCCAGCATCACTCAGTCTAGAGTGCTAAATTCAGCTTCCTCTTACCAAGTCCCAAGTGTGGTCAGTTCCTGCTGTAATTAGCACCAGCTGGGATGGGATGGGATGGGATGGATAGCTGCTGAGAGCAGCTGAAAGTGGGGCGATAATTAGCACCAGCTGGGATGGGATGGATAGCAGCTGAGAGTAGCTGAAAGTGGGGCGATAATTAGCACCAGCTGGGATGGGATGGATAGCAGCTGAAAGTGTGGGGGGGAACTTGACAGCTGTGATGCACTATCTCTGCCCACAGAGCAAGCTGAACAGCCTGCAGTCGGAGCTGGAGTCGCTGAAGGACACATCCCTGCACCAGAAGAAGCGGGTCACCGACATGATGGTCAGCCTCCTGCGTGACCTCTCCGACATCGGCACCGCCATCGGAGGCAGCGCGGCTGAGAACAAGGTCGGTCAGTCAGTCTGGCTGCAGACCGCAGTGATTCGGTTGTCTGTCATGGTGTTGTGTCTTGTATGTCTGTCTGCAGATCTGTTTTATTGTTCTTTGTGGCCATCTTTAGTTTTATTGTATAGCTGACTGGATTCATGCAGAAAGTAGAAGTGAGTTATTTGAAAATAGGAATAGGTCCATTAAAGGCTATTGTAAGATGTAGAATTATTAAGAATTTGTGATAGCCTTATGTAGATGTCTCAGACTTCTTATTGATTTTTATATCAACCTTAGTTCTTTGCACACATTTGTAGAAATATGCTACATAGGTTGGCTTCTGATTAAGAAAACATTCTGACTGATACCTAGACCTCAGAAACCATTCTCACTGATATGTAGGCCTAAGAAACCATTCTCACTGATATGTAGGCCTAAGAAACCATTCTCACTGATACCTAGGCCAAAGAAAGCATTGATTCTCACCAATACCTAGGCCTAAGAAACTATTTTCACTGACACATAAGCCAGATGTTGAAAGCAGCAGTAAAGATCATGACTGTGATTGTCACCACACGAAACAAAACGAAACGTGATGCATGTTGGTTGGCAGCCCAACCCAGGAGCTGGGGAGAAGCTGGAAGAGGAGTTCACGGTGGCTCGGCTGTACATCAGCAAGATGAAGTCTGAGGTGAAGACACTGTCGGGACGGGCCTCCACCCTGGAAACGCAGAACTCGGAGAACACCAAGAAACTCGGAGACGCCGAGACCGAGCTGTCTGACTGCAAACTCAAGATCCAGCAGGTGAGAGAGAGAGAGGGGAATCTTATCTTATCTTATTCTTTTATATTGAGGATAATGGAATAAGCACTTATGTGCTTTTTTACATCCAGTCCCCGTGTGTATGCGGTTTTGTAAATTCTGTCACCTGTTCCTACCGGCACACAATGGCCTACTCTTACGAAAAGCGGAACAGGATTTTAACATGTGCGCAAGATGTTCTGGAATGAAAGAATGAGCTGTTTGAAAGCGCTGTGTGATGTTTTTGTAGGGTTGTAATATCCATTGGGTGTCTGTGTGTGGTTTTTTTCCTTGTTAATTTGAGACTGAGAGGATGTGTCTGTTCTCCCTTTTTATTGCTACCATTTGGTTGAAGAAGAGGTAGTTTTGCTTTGGTTTTTTTATGGTGGGGGGAGGGTAGGGTTGGGGGGGCTGTAGGAAGAGGGGGTAGTTGGTCCTTCATATAT
>CM054136.1:77408310-77458310 GCA_028751875.1 Rapana venosa | reverse complement strand
GGCGCTTATCGGCAGCACAACGCATTTTCGCTTATATGACAGATAACAATAGTTGCTGTCTAAGTGTTCAACAAAGAAGAATACAGGGCTAGAAGTAGTATCTAAAGTGAAAATGACAATGAGTGCAGACACTGTGTTTTATATAGGGATAGAAGTAGTGTCTAAAGTGAAAGTTGAAATGAGTGCAGACACTGTTTTATATAGGGATAGAAGTAGTGTCTAAAGTGAAATGAGTGCATACACTGTGCTTTATATAGGGATAGAAGTAGTGTCTAAAGTGAAAATGACAATGAGTACAGACACTGTTTTATATAGGGCTAGAAGTACTGTCTAAAGTGAAAATGGAAGTGAGTGCAGACATTACACTTTACATATGACAATTTTTTTTTTTAATTACTTTTTTTTTAAATGCACACATATGTTGTGTTTAAACACCATCCCTGAATCAGAATGCAGCTACCTTTTTTTTTGGGGGGAGGGGGGTGGAGAGGGAGTGGAACACATACACAACATCTCACCAATGGTGAAACTTGGAGCTCTAGGCAAGGAACAAACACAACAAACAAACCTAAACACACACAAAAACAACCACACCCAAAGAAACAAACACTACCATCCATCCATCCATCCATCCACCCACCCTCCTCAGAAAAGTTGATGTGGACTTAAGTCTCCCTCCACCCCCCCCTCCCCCCACCCTGTGTGTGCACGTTTGCAGAACCAACCAGAAGCTGTCTCTGGCCATGGAGAAGGTGCAGGGCGACTACGAGAAGCTGAAGGCCGAGGACGGGGAGAAGAGCGCCAAGCTGTCGGAGCTGACCATGCAGCTGTCGCGCCGGGAGCAGGCCAAGCAGGACCTCAAGGGGCTGGAGGAGACTGTGGCCAAGGAGCTGCAGACCCTCCACAACCTGCGCAAGCTCTTCGTCCAGGACCTCCAGAACAGGGTCAAAAAGGTAGTTGGGGGAGGGGAGGAGAGGAGAGGAGGGGACCACTGCAGATTTTTGTGTGGTTTTTTTGCTGGTTACTTTTTTTTTTCCTCCCGCCCAGTTTCTCTTGCCTGTGCTTGCCCTGTAAGCGTATAGCCATTACTTACTTAGGTCCATCAATCACTCCCCCTGGAGCATAGGCCGCCAACAACAGTCCGCCAGAGTCCTCTGTCCTGAGCTCTCTCTCTCCAGCTGTCTCCAGGTATATCCCATCTTCTTGGTTTCTGCCTCAAGGTCACGTCACCAGGTGTTTCTTGGCCTTCCTCTTTTTCGTTTTCCTGGGGGTTTCCGACGTTGATGGTCCTGGTCGATAAAAGGGGGGTCGGCCTTGTGGCTTCCGTAGACTCGCGGCTTTCACCACACGGCGTCATACATCCTCTTGGCGAGGACCCTTCCTCTCCCAGGGCAGTAGTTTCTTGGTCCGTTGTTGGCGTTTCTGTAGCAAGCTTTGTTTTTAAAGGGAGGGTGGGGTTGCTAGCCCCACGCCCAACCCTCCTCTTTTCTCATCCGGGCTTGGGACCGGCCATGGCGGAGTTAAGCGTATAGCCATGTTTGGGTTTAATTATCTTGAGCTAAGACTGACCGCTTGGCTGGATACAAACCTTATGACCTTCCTTGCATCCTTTCAACAGGATCCTCCAACATAAGGCACAAAGATTCACCGGGTTTGTGTATTTTCTCCTGTTTGTGGTTATTTTTCTTTGTGCAGCATATATTTTAAGCATATTTTTTTCCTTTTTTTTTTCCTTTTTTTTGCCATCGTCTTTTTGATGGCAGCTTTAAAAAGCCTATTCCTGTGAATGCGATTGACACTTCTGAATTCTGAAAAGTGTCTCTCTGTAAGGTACCACAGCACGTGAAGCTTCAATCACTGCTGGAACCTCTGACTGATGAAGGCTCATCCTGGAGCCGAAACTCGAGTCAGGTCAGGCCAAAGGCATTGTTCTTACTCAAAAGTGCCTATAGAAAGATTTTGTTTTCTAGAGGGTTTTGAGTTTGGGTTGTTTGTTGTTGGGTTTTTTTTTTGGTAGTTTTTTTTTGTTGTATATTAAATCTTTGATAAATCGTTTTAAAAATGAATGAGAAACTGTAAGTGGTTACCTGCACTTGTTTTCTTCCACTGCTATTTCCTCATTAATACTTTTTTGTTTTGTTTTTGTCATTTGTTTAGATTATTAGTTATGCCGAAGTTGGATGCGCTGGGCCTGATTTGTCAGGCGCTTTAACTGCAGCGTAACGCATTTTTCGCGCATATAACAGATGACAGTAGTTGCTGTCTGAACATTCAATGAAGAAGAAGGGGATTATTAGTGGCATGATTTACATTAGTTTGTCTCCTGATGTTTGCATGAACAGTTTCTTTTCTTTTTCTTTTTTAAGTGGTTTTTGAAGCTGTAAATATGCACGCACACATACAGGTACATCATACCTGCACCTATAAAATAAATACCTATAAAATCCCCAAACTTCAAGAAAGTCTCTAGAATTATTTTTTAAATTAAATATGTCATACACCTCCTAAGTTTAAGAGGTTTTCCTGTTTGTTTTTGTTGGGTGCCTTCTCACGTTGGAATTTTTTCAAATGAGTGGGCTGACAGAGCTGCAAAAAAGGGGTCAAGACATGACATGGAATCGATAGAACTGGATGTTCCCTTATCTATACAGGAGGGATACCATATATTAGAACAAATTTCATGGGGTAAGTTTAAAGAATCTGGTCAATTCAAGAAACGATATTTAAAAAATTGCCAGACCACTTCCCATATTTTTGGTTATATGACTCCTTCTCAAATAGATTCGCGTTTTAAACTGTGAGAAGGGTTCATTCACTATATTTTAGAATGAAGTTAAATGCATTCCTTACAAAATTTTGTAAACATGTCAGATGTCTGTGTGGAGATCATATTTCCAATACTCATATCATATTTGAGTGCCCTATTGTAAAACCTTTTTTACCTACATTTTCTGAACAGTCTCTGGAAAATATATTTGAAAATTCAAAGTTAGCCCTTGCCATTGTTAGATGTTTATTGCATAGTCCACTCGATTATTTATTGTAGTTACATTATTGTTATTTCATTTTTCTACATTGTTGAGTTTTAAGTTTGCTCCTGTTTAAGAGTATTATTATTACTTTTCTAGGTGTGTTGTTGGGTTTTGTTGTTGTTGTTATTATTATTTTTTCTTTTTCTAAAAAAACAAACACCCACCCAACACGGATGCTATTTCTTAATCCTTTCTCCTTCCACTCCTTCTTCTCCCTTCTTTAAACTCCTTTACACTTTCTACTTCCCTCGTCTAATATCACTTAGAGTGAACAGACATTAAATTGAAGACAACAACAACAACAACATACCTGCACACACACAGACACACCTAAAATGTGAACAGACACGCATACAATTGTCTTGAGCTCTGCTCTTGATACACATCCTCCATCACTGACGGGAAGTAACTCGTTACAGAGCAGTGTGCTGTATATTGTGCACATCCAAGTATGGTTATCTTCATTTTTATTTTATTACAAGAATAATGAAATGGCCACTCTTGTGCTTTGTTTTACATCCAGTCCCGGTGTGTAGGCAGTTTTGTAAATGTTGTCATAAATTCCCACCAGCACACAATAGCCTACTCTTCCGAAAAGCAGAATGGGTTTTAAAATGTGTGCAAGATATTCCGCATGCGTTCACACATAGGACCTCGATTTATAGTATCATCCAAAGGACTTTTGGGGCTAGTAGAGTTGACACTGATGTTAACTCCAGAGGAAAAATCCTCTCGAACGAGATTCGAATGTGTGTCAGCAGATCACGAGCGCAATGTCCCATCATTCTAACCACCAGGCTACCCCGTCCCCCCTTGTTATGCAGGATGAGTCTGCCTGATTAATGGCCTAAATGAAACCCAGCCACTTTGAACCAGATTCTGAGCTGAAGACACATTTTCTTTGCACCAAACCACCCCCAGTCTCTGACACCCTACAATAACAGTGTTTTGCTTTTTCTTATGATGTTTGCATGAACGTGATCTAAACTTCTTTTCCCTCGCTTCTAATAACAAAAATCTGGGGGTTTTGCTTCCCAAGCTGTGGATTTTGAGCTGAAATATTGTCTGAGTTTGATATTTGATGTCACTGACCTTCATGTTTTTGTCCACCTGTGGTCATTGTGTGATGATGTTCTCTGTGTGTGTGTGTGATGATGCTGTGTGTGTGTGTGTGTGTTTGTGTGTGTGTGTGTGTGTGTGCTGACAGTCGGCCAGCAAGGCAGAGGAGGAGGAGGAAGAGTCTGGAGGCCATGTCGCACAGAAGCAGAAGATCTCCTTTCTGGAAAACAACCTGGAGCAACTGACCAAGGTCCACAAACAGGTCAGTGCAGTCTGCAGCACCTGTGTGCCTGCGAACATCCTGAGTTCATGCATGCAGGTTTACATGAGCATGATCTCTTACATACATGCACGCATTCACGCACGCACATTCTGTAAATTCTCATTTTCAGGTCCACAAAAATTTGCTCAATTTTTTGTGTTCATTCATAGTTTTGTTATAAACTGTCTGATCAGATTAATATGAAAGGCATCTCTGAAAATTCAGATATTGAATAAATGCAGGCCGTCTTTTTGTTGTTGTTGTTGTTGCCCTGAAGCAACTGTTAAAATGGCATCTGTTCTTCTGTTTTAAGTGTTCAGTCACTGGGCCTTTTCTGTTTTGATAATATTTTAAGCGAAGCAGCTTTTAAAGGATGTTTTAATAATCATTTTTAACCCTTACACCACCAATGTCCCATAATTGCGACACCCTGACTGAACACCGACGTCACATTAATTTGATGAGGTCAGGGTCAGTTACCCTTTGACCCACTGCTCTCTGTTTTTGGAATAAGAAAAGGCCATCTGTCATTCACAAGACAAGAGACCCCCACAGCAATTTTTACAGGCCATTTTTGTTTTTGTATAGCATTTGAAGTTGGTAGATGTAATTTTCATTTAGTCTGGGTAAAATATGCTGGAACTACTGTGTTACAGATCAGTTGGCAGTAAAAGGGTTGAGCAGCTTTTAATAGATAACTCAGTTTCTTTATCTGAATACCATTTTCTTGATCTTTGCTGTTGTAATCCTTGAATGAATTTTGTTTTTTAAAACAAAAATAAACCCTTAGAACATTTCATTGTCCAAGCACTGCTGATACCTCTGCTGCTGTAATCAAAACTGTTGTCATTCTTTGAGCAGCGTTACCTTTCCTCTTTGCTGTAGTGACCAACCATGGCCTCTCTCTAAAGGAAGTGTAGCTCACAAGCAGTGTGTTGTTGGGCAGCTGGTGCTCTTTGCTGTAGTGACCAACCATGGCCTCTCTCTATAGGAAGTGTAGCTCACAAGCAGTGTGTTGTTGGGCAGCTGGTGCTCTTTGCTGTAGTGACCAACCATGGCCTCTTTCTCTCTAAAGGAAGTGTAGCTCACACAAGCAGCGTGCTGTTGGGCAGTTGGTGCTCCTTGCTGTAGTGATCAACCATGGCCTCTCTATAGGAAGTGTAGCTCACAAGCAGTGTGTTGTTGGGCAGTTGGTGCTCTTTGCTGTAGTGACCAACCATGGCCTCTCTCTCTCTAAAGGAAGTGTAGCTCACAAGCAGTGTGTTGTTGGGCAGCTGGTTCTCTTTGCTGTAGTGATCAACCATGGCCTCTCTCTCTCTAAAGGAAGTGTAGCTCACACAAGCAGTGTGTTGTTGGGCAGTTGGTGCTCTTTGCTGTAGTGATCAACCATGGCCTCTCTCTATAGGAAGTGTAGCTCACACAAGCAGTGTGTTGTTGGGCAGCTGGTGCTCTTTGCTGTAGTGACCAACCGTGGCCTCTCTCTATAGGAAGTGTAGCTCACAAGCAGTGTGTTGTTGGGCAGTTGGTGCTCTTTGCTGTAGTGATCAACCATGGCCTCTCTCTCTCTAAAGGAAGTGTAGCTCACACAAGCAGTGTGTTGTTGGGCAGTTGGTGCTCTTTGCTGTAGTGACCAACCATGGCCTCTCTCTAAAGGAAGTGTAGCTCACACAAGCAGTGAGTTGTTGGGCAGTTGGTGCTCTTTGCTGTAGTGACCAACCATGGCCTCTCTCTATAGGAAGTGTAGCTCACACAAGCAGTGTGTTGTTGGGCAGTTGGTGCTCTTTGCTGTAGTGATCAACCGTGGCCTCTCTCTATAGGGAGTGTAGCTCACAAAAGCAGCGTGTTGTTGGGCAGTTGGTGCTCTTTGCTGTAGTGATCAACCATGGCCTCTCTCTATAGGAAGTGTAGCTCACACAAGCAGTGTGTTGTTGGGCAGTTGGTGCTCTTTGCTGTAGTGATCAACCGTGGCCTCTCTCTATAGGGAGTGTAGCTCACAAAAGCGGCGTGTTGTTGGGCAGTTGGTGCTCTTTGCTGTAGTGATCAACCATGGCCTCTCTCTCTCTAAAGGAAGTGTAGCTCACACAGGCAGCGTGTTGTTGGGCAGTTGGTGCGCGACAACGCCGACCTGCGCTGTGAGCTGCCCAAGCTGGAGAAACGGCTGAGGGCCACCATGGACCGCGTCAAGTCGCTGGAGACTGCCCTCAAGGAGGCCAAGGAGGGAGCCATGCGCGACCGCAAACGGTCAGTGAAGAACCCAGCTGTGATGTCTGGCGGGGTGGTGTGCTTTGGTTTGGGTGCTGCGTGCTTGTGTGCAGTTCAGTGGGTGTGTGTGGGTAGGGGGGGATGGATGGGGTGGGGGGGGGGTGTACAGTGTGGATATGTTCTGGGGGGGGGGGGGGGGGGGGGGGGTACAGTGTGTGTAGAGAGTGTGGGGGGGGGGGGGGGGGGGATACAGTGTGTGTGGGGGTATGTTTGGGGGGGGGTGTACAGTGTGTGTAGAGAGTGAGTGGGGGGGGGGTGGGGGGGGGGGGTGGGTACAGTGTTTGTGTGGGGGTATGTGTAGAGGTGTAGGGGGGGGGGGGGGGGGGGGGTACAGTGGGTGTGTTCTGTGTGTAGGGGTGTGTTTGTGTGGGGGTGGGGTGTGTGTGTGTAAGTGTGTGTGTGGGGGGGGGGAGGGGTACAGTGGGTGTGTTCTGTGTGTAGGGGTGTGTTTGTGTGGGGGTGCAGGGGTGTGTGTGTGTACAGTGTGTATAGAGAGTGGGGGGGGGGGGGAGGGGTACAGTGTGTGTGGGTGTGTTCTGTGTGTAGGGGTGTGGGGGTGCAGGGGGGTGTGTGTGTACAATGTGTGTAGAGAGTGAGTGTGTTTGTGTCTTCGATTTTACGTCTGTTCATTCAAAGTGATATTACATGAAAGAGGTGTGGAAGGGGGCATGGTGAGATGAGGGCTTTAAGAAAAAGAGATGCATGTTGGTATTTATGTACATTCAAAAAAGCTTATTCCAAACCTTATAAACACAGGGTTTGTACAGATCTTAAAAAGCCCTAAAAGGCTCTGATTTTTTAAGAGCCCATTTAAGGCCCCTGAATAGCCCTAAAAATGAGACATTCAGCCTTGGAGGCCCTAAAAAGCCCTAACAATGGGAATCATGAGTGATAGTTTCTGTTGAAATGTAGATTAAACAAATTTTTTTTTTTTAAACTTATGACAAATGAAAGCAAGAAGGGTGTCTGAAGATCGTGATATCGCGATAGAATGCCTGTCATCTGCTATTCATGTTGTGCTGCCTGTTTTGCAATGGAGGTAGCACATGATCGCTTTGTTTTCACCAGTTATTTTTTACATGTGCAGGACAACCTGCCCTGTACGGTATGTCCATAATTTGTTAGGAAAATGATGTTAAACTATGGAACTGCGATCATGAGTCCCCCCCAAAAAAAGGTTTCTGTTTACGGCGCTACAGTCCTCTACGAGATTTTTCAATTTTAGCACAGCTGCACTGTGAATAGCTATTCTTTCTCTTGTGCGCATGTGCACTTTACAAAATGGTAGTCAATGAAACAGTTACGTTTGAGAATGGGAAAACAATAAAACCTGTAACCAAATCTATTCTTTATTTGAGGAAGTCACCCCACAGATTTCCTGCAGAACGCATACAGAAACGAATCCAGTTCATAAGGCAAGTCAGAAATGCCAGCACTTTGCATATTTTTCACCGCTTGACGTGGTCGGTTCAGTTGAAGAGCTGTGAAAACCGAATGCTACGCTACATGACAAAGATCAAATGGGAAGACAGGATCACAAATAAAGAACTATGGAGAATGTGCAAAGTTGATGATCTGAAGTCTGTAGCTAGTAGCAATAGACTGGACTGGTTCGGGCACGTTCAGCGGAAAGCAGACCACCACATCATAAAAAGAGCAATGAACTTCGTAGTGGATGGAAAGAGACCAAAGGGAAGACCTAGCAAAACCTGGGCTACCTGTATAGCAGATGATCTTAGAGAAAGGGGCATAAATAAGGAGGAAGCTCAAAACAGAGAGAGATGGAGAAGGCTCATCAATGTCAAACCTCCCCAGGGAGAAACATGACAAAAAAAGGAAGAAGAAGAAGATTGGCAGACTTGATTTGAAGATTCTTGTTTTAAAAAAAAATATACTAGGCAGGACTTGCACATGTATTCATAGTGAAGAGAACTAGCATCCAGCAACCTCTCTCTCTCTCTCTCTCTCTCTCTCTCTCTCTCTCTCTCTCTCTCTCTCTTCTCTCTCTCTCTCTCTCTCTCTCTCTCTCTCGTGCGCGGACGAGTGTGTGTGTGTGATTGCCTGCATCTACGCATGTATGAGATTGACATAAAAGAGCAGAATTTGGAAGAGGCACTGTGACTGTGTGAGGGTATTGTTATTACCAGTTCTAGTACCAGGTAACCATCTGCATCTTACTTAAGGCAAGGAGACTAGTTCACATCAGATGAAGTTTGAGGGATAGTATCTTAACTTCACTTTGCTACTTGTTTGTGAAAAACATCTTAAAATCCGACACAGTTATTTCAGTTTTCACTTTGCTTGGTATTTCAAGACATGGAGACATTCATCACACCATGACTTGAAGTTTTACTGTGAGGATTTTAATTCATTGTTTGTCTATGGTTGAAAGACATTCTATTCTAGAACTTAACTTGAATTTTTGTCAATATCCAACATGCAGTTTTAGACAAGGAGACTTTCCTATGTGAGTTTGAGATTAATTTATCAAAGTAAATGTGTACACAAGTTGATAAAATATACTTTGATACCCCATAGCTGGGCCCTAAATTTTGAAATAATGGCCCTTAAAAAGGCCCTAAATTTTTTTCCACCAAGTGTGTATGAACCCTGAAACAATAAATTATGCTGCAAAAAAACATGGCAAAGAAACGCAAATAATAACAACAACTCAGAACAATTGAAACTACTCTAAACTTAGAAAATGAACAACTACAGACTACGTGTAAAAGCTGCCACAAATAAAGTAAAATGATATCGTGACAGTAAAGGTGCTACGATTCCACGGTCGCACTTTACAAAAAAGAGAATACTGGAGATGGCATCAGAGACAATGCTATCTCACACAATAACTTTGGATTGGTTAAAACTACGTGCAGAGACTTATCTTGAAATGTTGGTAGGAACTTTTTTAAACCTCGGACTCTGATATAAAACATGAACAATGCGCAGTTTTTTACCACATATGCATTGTATATTTCTTACAGATTTTGTTCGAAAGGCATTTAATTTCAGTCTATGGATTAAAGACAAAATGTTTCTAGTACACGAATTTCAAAAGCCATACTGAGTACAAAGAATGTTCTCCATATCCAAAACAGAACAAGTATGCTGGGGATAGCCAGCCTCTTCCTGTTTCTTTTTTATATGTTTCCAGCAAACATTTTGAAGCAAAGCATAACCTTCATGAAGAGAAAGAGGAATATCTAAAACAGGTGAATAGCTATCATGTTTTGCTGGCGTTTTGGCTGCTTTATCTACCTTTTCATTGAAATAAATACCACAGTGATATGGAACCCACCAGAAAGTATCTTGCGAACCCTTCAGAATTAGAAGATGCACCAAAAAATTAATTTCAGTAATGAGATTTTGCCTAACTGTCGATGTTGAGTTACTAAGAGACTGCAATGCAAATTTAGAACCAACGCAGAACAAAATTTGTGGAACAATATTAGGAAAATCTAGCAGAAAGTACAAAGCCATCACAATAGCAGTGAGTTCAGCCGTAAATATGGAATGATTTTTACCGATATGATAGGACTTTTCAATCTTTAATGCTGGAATGATGAATGCTGCCCCTGCTTCCTTATTTTCAAGAAGGGATCCATCAGTGTATATCTTAAGATGAGAAGGATATGTATCTTCTAGGTGCACATTTATATAAGAGCCAAGAATAAAGCCCATGTTCTTCTTTTTTTAAAGAGAGATGGTTGATATCAAAATATGCTTTCTGAAGTTCCCATTTTGGACAAGGTGTTAAAAGAGGTGTGGATTTTTGCATGTCTTTAAGATTAATACTTGACTCTTTGAGGAGATCAGAAGTATATGTGCCAAATGTAGCAAGAGAAGATATATTTTTAGCTCTTTTAGGAAAATCTATGTTAGATCTAATTGAAATTTCCGATGCAATATTATTTTTGACTGTTGAACTTTGTAAGATATACTTTGAAACGGCTAAGTTACGATAATGATGTAAAGGTAGTACTCCTATTTCTCTGTATGTTCCTAAAGAAGATGCATGAAACGGAACTCCCAAAGCAATCTGGAAGGCTTTACAATCTAAACTTTGATTTTGTTCAATAGATACTGGGGGGCACTAAAAAATAATTCTTGAACATATGTTAGTTTAGAACGAACCAGTGATAATGAAAACTGTTTTAGAACTACTGAATCTTGTGCCTATACTTGCTTCCTAATTGCCTTTAATATATTTAGACTTCTGGTTTTGTTCAAAGCATGTTCGATGTGACAATGTCATATTAATTTTGAAGTAATACCTAGAAATTTTACTATAGGCTTATAATCCAGAACTGTTTCGCCCATCTTAAAAACAGGAAGGTTAGGAGGATCAGCACCATTATTAAAAAGCACAACTTGTGTTTTTTCTGTGGAAAAAACTTATCCATTTTCTACCATATATTTATAAATTGTATCCAGCTCAAGCTGATATAACTTTCCAACATAATTCAATCGTCTTTTCATTGTTACCCTTTTCCACATACAAAGGTCATCAGCATATTGGACAAGGACAACATTATCAGACACAGATTCAGGGAGATCATAAAGTAAGATATTAAATAAATAGGGTGCAATCACTGAACCCTGTGGTATACCCATTTGTGGAAACCTAAGAGTGGAATAAGAATTTCCAACCTATGCCTGAATGCTTCTCCCTGAAAGAAAATTTCTAAAATAAGAATAGGTGAAACCTGACAATCCAATACATTTTAATTTACATAACAATCTAGCATGCCAAACTTGGTCATAAGCTTTTTTTATATCAAAGAAAGTGGCAAGAATGTTTTGTCTCCGTGCAAATTGATGTTTTATCTGGGTAGTCAGCATAACTAAATTATCTACAGTTGATCTTCCTTTTCGAAATCCTGCTTGATTTACTGGGACAATTTTATTTTTATCTCAATGATACATTAGTCTTATTAGAATGATTTTTTTCCATAATTTTTCCAGTATGTAAGTGCAACAGGTCTATAACTTTTTGTATCACTTTTTAATTTTCCTTGTTTTAGTAGGGGGATAATAACAGACTGCTTCCAAATCAGAGGTATTTTACCTTCTTCCCAGCACTGCAGAAATAGTTTGTGTAGTAACAGAACCCAGTTTTGTGGCAAGTGTTTCAACATTTGATTTGAAATAGCATCTATTCCTACTGATGTTTTCTTATTATTAAGATATTATTATTATTATTATTGTGTGTGTGCGTGCATGTTTGTGTGTGAGAGAGTTTGTATGTGTGTGTGATTTTTCCTTTATTTCGAGGAAATGTTATTATTATTGTGTGTGTGTGTGTGCGTGCGTGTATGTGTGTGAGATAAAGAGAGAGTTTGTGTGTGTGTGATTTTTCTTATATTTCGAGGATCAGGAATAAGCACTTGTGTGCTTTTTTTTACATCCAGTTCCTGAGTGCATGCAGTTTTGTAAATTCTGTCATCTGCTCCCACTGGCACACAAAGGCCTACTCTTCCCAAAGGCGGAATGGGTTTCAGCATGTGCGTAAAATGTTTTGTATACATTCACATAAGGACCTCAATTTATAGTCTCATCCAAACGACTTTTCAGGGAAGTGGAGTCGGCACAAAAGTTAAACTTCAGAGAGGAGAATCCCCTTGAACAGTATGTATGATTGTGTGCGTGTGTGTGTGTGTGTGTGTGCATACATGCATGTGTCTCTTTACATGCATGTGTGCGAGTGCGGTAGTGTTAGCATTTGTATGTGTGTGTGAGTGCGGTAGTGTTAGTGTATGTGTGCATTTATCTCTTTATTGCACCTGCACGCACACAGTGTGTGTGTGTGTGTGTGTGTATTTTTTAAAATTTTATTCTTTTATTTCGAGGGTAATGGAATAATCACTCATGTGCTTTTTTTACACCCAGTCCCTGTGTGTATGCAGTTTTGTAAATTTTGTCTTCTGTTCCTATTGGCACACAATGGCCTACTCTTCCAAAAAGTGGAACGGGTTTTAATGTGTGTGCAAGATGTTCTGTGCGCGTTCACACACTGGACCTCAGTTTATGGTCTCATCAGAAGGGCTTTTGAGGGGAGAGGAGTTGGCACTGATGTTCATTCCACAGTTTGTGTGTGTTTGTGTGTAGAAATAGATAGATAGATAGATATGTGTCTGTGTGTTTGTATATGTGTGTGTAGGTATGCGTTGATGTAGGCATGAGTATTTGCAGTCTAGCCCCGTACGTTAACACTGCTCAGTAAGCACACATCTTGACAAGACGAAGCTCAGCTCGTCATGTCTACTAACAAGAGCTGTACAGCAAAGTGTGTATGTGTGTGTGTGTGTTTATATGTGTGTGTGTGGTGGTGATACAGGTACCAGATGGAAGTGGACCGCATCAAGGAAGCCGTCAGACAGAGGAACCTGGCTCGTAGGGGTCACGCTGCACAGATTGGTCAGTGGCGCTTTTTTTGTTGTTTTTGTTTTTTTGGGTTTCACTGTACATCGCATCTCCACTATAATCAAATTTCTGCCCAGTTTCCAAAACAGCAGCTGCCTCCTCTGCTGTTTTGGAGGTCATCGTCGGACACGACGGACAAACATACAAACAAAATTACAAAACTGTACATCTTTGATCCAGTTCAGTTCACTCCACTTTATTATGTCAGAGGCAGAGAAATTCACTCGGGTTTCAAGCCATATATAAAAATAGTAAACGTAAGATCACAGAAAACATACCACAATCTGAACATCATTGCGTACCCATCACAATTTGAAAAGCGTATGCAAATCGGCAGCCAGTCATAACCTCACCCAAGTAAAATCACAAACACTCGTGTGCGCACCAGTATGTCCACGCAACTACATACATACTCATACAAAGCTTGTGTACGCACGCACATGCACGCACGCACACTCACACACACACATGCTGGAAACATTCACACACATGCTCATGCACTTTTATGACATAAACCACATTGTTATAACATGTATGATCAGACAAATATCAATGAAATTAATACTCTGTTTTATTAGAGTATTGAACAGTTGCTAATGGGGGGCGGGATAGCTCAGTCAGTGGTCAGAGCACTTGCTTTCCACAAGCTACGGTTAAGCAGCGTTGAGCATGGTTACCAAGTGGATCAGTGACCATTTGCTTGCCTTGGCTTCAGTACAGTCCCCCAGTCCACCCAGCTGTAAATGGGTACCTGCTCTCTTTAGGGTCAGGGAAGGTAAAGCAGCGAGGGAGAGGAGATGGGCACCCACAGCGCCCAAATCTTACATCACCCAGTCTAGAGTGCTAAATTTAGCACACCCCTCCCTTTTACTTAGGCCAAGCGTGGTCAGTTCCTGCTATAATCAGCATGAGCTGGACTAGGATGGATAGCAGCTGAGAGCAGTTGAAAATGGGGGGAACTGACTACTGTGCACCACCCTCAATATGCCGACCCCTGGAGAAGCTGAGGTCTCTGATGCCTCATTCCCTAACGACCACATAGGTTATGGAAACACCTCTACCTGTGCTTTTTATGGAATGGTCTCAGACATGTCTATTTTCTTTTCACATTGATAATTTTCTTTGTTTGTTTTTTTAAAATGATGATTGAATAAGAAGGGTGAAGACAATACCGATGCAGGAAAGAAAGAGCTAGAATTCGAACAAGGGAAGATAGAAGTGGTAGACGAATTCTGCTACCTGGGAGAGATGATGAGATGCGAAGCAAAATCTGAGTTAGCTGTCAGAACCAGGATTGCGAGTGCTTGGAAGAAATGGAAAGAATTGGCAAGTCTGCTCGGAAATCAGAAAATCCCACTGGAGAGACGCTGTCTGATATACAATGCCTGCATTAGACCTGTTCTCCTGTATGGCTCGGAGACGTAGGTTTTCACAAAAACCGTCAAACGTTTGTTGAAGAGCTGTGAAAACCAAATGATACACTACATGACAAAGATCAAATGGGAAGACAGGATCACGGATAAAGAACGATGGAGAATGTGCAAAGTTGATGATCTGAAGTCTGTATCTAGTAGCAATAGACTGCGCTGGTTTGGGCACGTTCAACGGAGAGCAGACTCACCACATCATAAAAAGAGCAATGAACTTCGTAGTGGATGGAAAGAGACCAAAGGGAAGACCTAGCAAAACCTGGGCTGCCTGTATTGCAGATGATCTTTAGAGAAAGGGGCATAAATAAGGAGGAAGCTCCAAAACAGAGAGAGATGGAGAAGGCTCATCAATGAAAAAGAGCAATGAACTTCGTAGTGGATGGAAAGAGACCAAAGGGAAGACCTAGGCTGCCTGTATTGCAGATGATCTTAAGAGAAAGGGGCAGCATAAATAAGGAGGAAGCTCAAAACACAGAGAGAGATGGAGAAGGCTCATCAATGTCAAACCTCCCCTGGGAGACTTGACTTAACTTGACTTATGCCTCTTGGTTCCTTGGGGAACATAGGGCTGCAACAACACCCCTCCAACGAACTCGGTTTGGGGAGATCCTCTTCAGCTCAGCCCATGTCATTCCGGCTGCCTTCGTTTCTTCGTCAACACTTCTGCGCCAGGTCTGCTTTGGTCGACCCCTGGGAGAAACATGACCAAAAAAAGGAAGAAGAAGAAGAAGATTGTTGATAGTGGTTAGGATGGCAGACTGATTGTTGATAGTGGTTAGGATGGCAGACTGATTGTTGATAGTGGTTAGGATGGCAGACTGATTGTTGATAGTGGTTAGGATGGCAGACTGATTGTTGATAGTGGTTAGGATGGCAGACTGATGGTGGACGGTGGTGATGTGTGTGTGTGTGCGTGTTTCAGCCAAGCCCATCCGGCCAGGGCAGCACCCGGGGAGTGGCTCCAGCCAGAGCACAGGTATCCGGGGGGGTGGCGGCAGCAGCATGGCAGCCAACGGACCAGCTGTGGTCAAGCCAGCCACTCAGGCCTAGCCAGGTCAGTCAGTCAGTCCGTCAGTCAGTCACTGGACATCGGTCAGCTCCATCACTGCTGTTGCCGTGATTGGTTTGATTGTGATTGTGTGTTGTTGTTTTGTTGTTGTTGTGTTGCTGTTAGTTTTTCCTTGACATGGTGTTGGTTGTTTTTTTCTGGGATTTATACCTTCCCTGCCATATTTGGCTTTTTGTTTTTGTTTCTCAAGGAAATTAAACACTGAGAAATATAAAATAGCAAATACATTGCTTTTTAAAAAAAAATTTTTTTTAAAAGATTGAACAGAGAGTGTGTGTGTGCGTGCGTGCGTGCACGCACACATATGAGGGGTGGTGGCAGATTTATTAGGGTTTTTGGTTTGGGTGGGGGGGGGGGGGGGGGGGGGGGGGGTTGTGCATTAACAGTAGTTTTGTCAGAAAGTTTACTGTTATTTCTCACTGTTCAAAACTTGTGTTCATATTGTCTGAATCACTGAATAGTGAACTCAGAAAAGCAGGAATAGTCGGGTTCAAAACAGATTTTTTTAAATGTTGTGCCAAAGCCTGAAATTTTGTTCATCTACATCAATTTAGCATGGTGCCCCATGTTTTTAATGTTGTTGTGTTTTTGATCAAACCCATGGCTCTAAAGACAAAATATGACCAGCAGTTACGTATTCTGTTTCAGATTCTCTGGGACTACAGGAGGATGACAGATTTTATCTGGTGACTGACGTGTGAACATCCCGATTCTTTTTTTTTTTTCTTTTCTTTTTGTCTTTGGCTGCTTTCAGATTTTAATCTTCACTGGAGCTTTGATCAACAGGGATTTTGCCTGTGCTTACGGCATTCCGCTTTATGGGGCTCTGCTTCAGGTTGGCTCCGGGCAGAGAATAATATTATTGTTATAACAACATCATCGGTTTTCGTGACAGATTGGCATCACATAACCATGTTACACATCTCATCACTTCTTCGTGCGTGTTTAGTTGCTTTGTCGGTTGTTGTTGTTTTTTTCCTCGCGCTTTTGTGAACAGCTATATGGAATTGGACATGTTAAAACTAAGAAGACACAAGCGACTGCTGAATGAAGGGGATTGAACAATTTGTTTTTCCACAGCTGAATGATGTAACTGACTGGGGATTTTTTTTTTGCGTGCCGTGTTTAAAAACAGCTGACTGATAGGAAGATCTCTGCTGGAGAATGTAACATACCTAGAGCTTGTTGACACACCGTCACAGTCCTCCTGTACAGTTTACCTCTTCCTCTTACAAGCCTCACCTTCTTCCAGGGAGTGAGGTGGTTGTATGTCACTAATAGTATCATGCGGTGATGGTCGGATGTGGTTGGATGGGCCTTCATAGAACACTCTGTGTGTGTTTGTTTGCACCAACAGATTAGCAGTAGCTATGGTCAGAAACCGTGCAGTAACTATGGTCAGAAACCATGCAGTAACTATGGCCAGAAACCGTGCAGTAACTATGGCCAGAAACCATGCAGTAACTATGGTCAGAAACCATGTTTCTGTGCAGAGGACACACACACGGCTGGATCCTCTCATCTTTTTATAGTCTACTAGCATGTGTCGGTCTGGGCGGTGTGGATTAGTTAATTGATGGATGGATGGATTGCTTTATGCTGTACATAGACTTTTAATTATTGGAGTGGGTTCTCGCAGTTTTTACACTTTCCAGCCTTTTTTTTTTGTGTGTGGTCTTCTTCCTCTTGAACTGATCTGCAGATGATGGATGGAATTTTAACAGTTGTGTCGTACGTGCATCTTGAAGGTTTTTCATTGTAGATCTCTGAATAGTAATACTGCTCGGGGACAGAGAAGATTGGGGCAGTGTGGAAAAAAGATGGATTATAGACCTAAGTGAGAGGTTTGGGGTGGGAGGTGAGAATGTCTGCGTGTGTCTTATGTGTTATGATATTTAACGGATGAGCTTTCATATCCTCAGGGTCAGAGGAATATGCAATGACTGTGTGTTGTGAGATTACTGCGTCAGCTGTAAATGTCACAATGCGTTTTAAAATAAAGAAAAACTATGTTAATTAATTGTGCTATACTTGAAGCCAAATGAGTGAAGAGATTTTGCAAGGTTGCCAATACATTTTGAAAATAAAATAATGGCCTCTGAACAGATACTGTTGTGGGGTTTTTTTGGTTGTTTTTTTATACAAGCAAAAGAGCTGTGAATTGCTGTCATAATGTACCAGTTATCACTTCAGCCCTGTTATATATATAAATCTATATCTACTGTAGATTTTTGTATCTGCATGAAAAATAGAAAACAGTATAATAATTATATAGTAATGAAATCTCGGTGTATGGTTTTTGGTTATAGGGATTTTATATGGAGGGTTTGTAGAAACAGGGGAAGGAAGATTCCTAACGACACCATAATTTATTACAGTTGTGCGTCGCTCAATGGTAGAGCAGAGAAAGCCATAGCAGTGAAGTTGTCAATGTACAGCTGACACAAACAGTCTGCACAACGCTCGTTATAATATATCAAAGCAGAGTTGAGGGATAATGTAGTTAGCAAGTCTTTTTTTTAAACGTACAGAAAACTATATTTCTTTTTGTTTTTTTAAATATAGAACAACTAATCTGAACACTGTTACCGATTTGCATATTTGGTTATCAGCCCCTGACAAGTCTCCTTCTGCCACACCTTTCACACTGACTACAGTCTCATTCACGACTTTAATCAGGTGCATGCTGTTGCTGCCCAAGCATTCGCATACCTGTGATATTTTTTTCGATCTTTCGTTGAAAGGTGCGAGCTGTTAGGAGGAGACGCGTTCAGCTGCGCTAACGGTGATCAGTGCAGGTTTGCAGTGTATGCAGAAACCTTTCTTGGTTGTTAGTGTAGCGATGGTTAGTGATGAGGGCGGAGGGTATGCAGGCCATACAGATCAGAATTGTGTGTACAGATTCTTCTGTTCATTGTTTAACACGCTTTAATGAATGAATGAAGGTGGAGGGTTTAACTGCTGCTGTTCATGCACCAGGTTCTCCCAGTCTGGTCCATCTCCCCCAACCCCCTTCTTCCCACACAAGAGTTGTGCAATGTCTTTGTCAACAATGTTGTTGTATGATGACAGTAATCCTATTTGTACATTTGGCTCTCTTGGTATTCACGTTTGATAATATAATAATATTGATGGCAGTTATGATCTGATCATATTTTTCCACAAGTTAAAAAAAAAACTCAACCCAACCTGTTGTAAATATCTGGTATTTCATAATCGCATTATTTTTCCAATAAGCCTATTGCTCCAAGTGGTGATGGTGTCATTATCAGTTGGTTGGTTTGTTTTTTTTAAAATTCAGGTATATTCTGAATCTCCTAATGTCTCTACATTAAAGACGTGGTGTTGAAGAATGTGAGTGCTTATCGTTGGAGGAGGAAAAATCGAAACCTGCATCTATAGAAGTCCTCCAGGACACATCTTTATCACAAAGCAATAACATCCCCCCCCCCCCCCCCTAACTTTTCAAATTACAGTTGCAACACCACTTCCAGAAAATGTTCTCTCCATCAAGGGAATCTCCTTTGCAAATTTGTTTCCGTTTGCACTACAAAGTACAGTTTAGTAATATAGCAGCCACTCGAACAGAATCGAAGGTTGTTCACTTTAAAAAAAACACTTGAGGTGCTATTTGTTGTACAGTGAAGTCTCCCTTTGTCAGTGTGTTCATTTGTTTTTGTGTGTGTGTGTGTGTGTTTCTGGGTTTGGTTTGTTTTGTCTTGTTTTGTATGTTTTGCGTAACATAGAAGCATTTATCCTATGTGGGATTTATGTTATACATACATGTATAAAATTGTGGACGTCGTTTTTACCGTCTCGTATTGCTCCTCTTCTCACCCGTGCAATATGTTAGGACTTTCCATGATGAGCTTTCTGTGTGTGAGGACGACTTGTCCTCACAACGGTTCGTCAGGCCTGTTTGGATTATAGAGGCCGACCGGCTACACCAATCAGTCAAAAATTAAAAGATGAAAAAATATCTAATACAGAATGGTTGATTTTATCCACATTTTCTGACCCAAGTCTGCAGAATACACTGAAATGATGCAATGGAAGAAAACAAGTCGACTGCTTTGTAATAATGCAGCTGACTTTTGCTTCATATCTTAACGAGTCTTGATTTGCTAGACTCCTTTTTTTTTCCTTTTTTTAAAAAAATGTAATGACAACCCTGATGATGATTATAGTAGTAACATGGCCATAATCAACACACTGGGAGAAAAAATTGTAAGGTTTGAACTTTCCAGTCGTCTGATTTTTTTTTTTGGAAAAGTAGTTATATACAGTCCGAATGAAAGTGTACCGTTGACAGATTAAAGATTCCCTTATCAAAGAAATAAGAAAGAAGCTTGCGTACATGCTTGACATGTATTAGTTCTCTTTCTGGAAATTCTCAAAGCGTCATAGCCAAACCTATATAGTCATAGTATTACTTGTAATATTTGTATTGTGTAAAGATGGATAACAAAACTGTAAAGCCAATTAACAAAAGATGCAAAACTGTTAAACCGTACAAAATGAAAGCAGTGGAAGTAGCGGTTTTAGTGTGTAAATTTTGTATATGTCAAGGATCTGACTTTCCTTAAGGCACTGTTTGGAAAATTGGATACAGCAGAGTAATAATTGTAAGATGTTGGGATTTATACAGGATGAATGATAGTAATTGTAAGTGCTGGTGAATGACAATAGCTGTAAGATACTGGGATTTATAGGATAAATGATTATTTTTCCGAAATATAAAATTCCTAGTCTTGGAACACATTTTGATGTATTTATTTTGTTTGCCATCGGTTTATTTTTGTGCGTGGGGTTTTGGTTGTAATTTGTGTGTAGTTGATTTTATGTTGTTTGGGATTTTTTTTTTTTTTTTAATGGAGTTTTTCAAGGTTTTCCTAGGTTTCATGTAGTAAACTGAAAACATGATTGTAATTTTTTACACATTTATATTTCTGATTGCTTTTAGAAGTGTCTTTTTTGTTTTTGTTTTTTAAAGAATGAAATTGGTTAAGAGTCATTCCGATTCGACCAAGATGAAAACGGCAATAATGTTGTGGCTGTGTTTAAGTTGTGACTAGTTGGTAGAAGCGGTTGATTGATTTAATGCGGCATCCTGTTCCAGTCTCATGTCATGCAAATCATCCCATGCTTTATGATTTCTTTGACGACACTTCCCATGCTTCTGTTGGCAAGGTTTTTGTTCTCTCAGCAGGGGTCTCTTATGGAAGCCTGACTTTTTACCATGTCATTCAATTCTCCATGCCAATTTCTGCACATTAAACTTGGTAACGAAGAATTATCATGACCTCGTTTGTGTTCAGTGTGAAACAGGAGTGTGTGACTGTTGTGGGGGTGGGTTTTTTGGGGTTTGTTTTTTTCAGATGTGGCAAGTATGTGTTGAGTGTTTATCTCCTTTCAAGTCTGTGTGTTGAGATTTAGGGGCAGAAGCACAGGCACATCACAGAAGACAAAAAGAAAAGAAAAAGCAAACCAAAAAGAAAAAGAAAAAAAACGCACTGAAAACTCGGTGGACAGGATAGCCTGGTGGTCAGAGGGATGCGCATTGCACTTGTGATCTGCTGACCCAGGTTCAAATCCTGTTCAAGGGGATTTTGGGCCCCCCCCCAACCAGAGTTGACATCAGTGCCGACTCTACTCCCCCACAAAAGTCCTTTAGAAGAGACTATAAACCAAGGTCTCATGTGCAAACACGCTCAGAACATCTTGCACACATGTCAAAACCTGTTCCGCTTTTCAAGAGAGTAGGCCATTGAGTGCCAGTGGGAATGGATGACAAAATTGACAAAACCGCATGCACACAGGAACTGAATGTAAAAAAATTTTAAAAAGCAAATGAGTGCTTTTATCCTCGAAATAAAATAATTTTTAGAATGCAGAAAAAGAAATGTGAGTGGGGTATGTGCATTCACTCGAGAATTCCATGTACAGTAAAGATGAAATTAACGCAAACGGAGAACTAGATCCTACTAGTCCTGCACACATTCTCTTTTCTTCTCTTCTCTTCTCTTCCTCTCTGCGTTCCCTCGCCGGAGTGGAGTACATAGTACCTAGTCTTCCGTGCGTGTAACACTGCCCAAGGTTCTGTCTGGCCACTGCCAACACTCCATTTTCGTTCATTTCTTTGAGCCTCTGCTGGATGTATGCTGGGCGTGTTTGTGTTTCCATAACCCACCAAACACTGACAAGACAAAGAGTTACGGGGGGACGGGATAGCTCAGTTGTCGGAGCACTCGCTTTCCCCCAGCCAAGTTAAGCAGCGTCGAGCGTGGTTACCAGTTGGATGGGTGACCCTTTGCGCGCCTTGGCTTCAGGACAGTTCACCCAGCTGTAAATGGGTACCTGCCCTCTTTAGGGTCAGGGAAGGTAAAGCAGCGAGGGAGAGGAGATGGGCGCCGCCCTCAATATGCTGGCCCTAGAGAAGTGAGGTCCCTGACGCCTCACTCCCCTACGACCTTATAGGTTATGGGACTCCTTTACCTTACCTTTACTACTTAACCTGCAAGTGTATAATATATGCATGGATAGAATCAAGACTTCATGAACCCACAGGATCAAAGTCAAACAGACCTAACCACTTGGATGCAGTATTTTGCAGACATATTTAAAGCCATCTAGAGTCTGATGCATTGCTGTCTGGCGATGCTTTATGACAAATACTATGACAGGAATATCAAGGTAAAGGCCTTGACAATCTGGGGATATTTTAAGATAAATTACAAAAGGAACACTAACTGATGTCTTAAACTCCAAAGGCAGAATAGCTCATTGGACTCCTGATCTGAAATAATTTGGAGGGCACAGGTCCAAGACATCATCCTACTGTCCATTTGAGGGGATTGAAGTAATGGTCAGGGGGGGGGGGGGGGGGGGGGGGGGGGGGATTCTCCTCGAGCTAACATTCAAACTCTTTGTCCTTCAAATGATGCTGAAACCAAGGTCTCATGTACAAACACACTAGTGTAACATCTTGTGTACATGTTTAAAGTGTTTCCATCTTTCGTGGAAGATAAGACCAGGCTAGCTATAGCCAATGTTTTAAGGGTGATACGAACATACCCAGCATGCACTTCTGTCCTGGGGAGGTATGGGCTCCACCAGGTCCAGCTTATACAAGACACCCTGTAAGCTTTTTTCATGCAGGGAGTGAAGGGGAGAAGAAAATTCTAATACACAACTTCAAACCAGTGTTTGGGTGGGTTTTTTTTTTAAAATATTATATACATTTAGTACCAACTTACCAAGCAAACAGACATTTTAAACTTTTAAAATAGTTCGAGAAAATCGGGGATCTTCCACAAACGAAAAAAAGTTGTTGTTCATTTGTGCTTTATTCCAGTAAGGCGATCCAAAAAACATCGTTTAAAGATAGGATTTAATCTTTGGAGCCTGGATCTCTCTCTCTCTCTCTCTCTCTCTCTCTCTCCTCTCTCCTCTCTCTCTCTCTCCCCCTCTCTCTCTCCACCCCCCCCCCCCCCCCCCCCCCCCCACACACACACATACACACACACGTGCTCCTATTAGCCAGCGAATTATCCTCAGTCAAATCTCTCTTACTTGGAAATGTATGGGCTCCACCAAGTTCCCAAGATACACTCCATGTAAGTGTGGGGTTTTTTTCCATGCAAGTGTCTCATGATTCCTTGGGGAGTGGAGAGAACTCTGATAACTCTGATTGATTTTTTCTTTGAGAACTGATTGAAATGTTTACATTGTCGTTTGTGTTTCGTTATCACTTATTTACGTTCGTTATCATCCTCAGTATAGCTCAGTGGTCGGAGCACTCGCTTTCCCCCAGCCAAGTTAATTAAGCAGCGTCGAGCGTGGTTACCAGTTGGATGGGTGACCGTTTGCGCGCCTTGGCTTCAGTACAGTTCCCCCAGTTCACCCAGCTGTAAATGGGTACCTGCCCTCTTTAGGGTCAGGGAAGGTAAAGCAGCGAGGGAGAGGAGATGGGCGCCGCCCTCAATATGCTGGCCCTATAGAAGTGAGGTCTCCGACGCCTCGCTCCCCTACGACCTTAATATAGGTTATGGGACTCCTTTACCTTTACCTTTTACTATCATCCTCAGTTGGGAGTGAGCTATCCTATCAAAAATTCTCTGATGACTTGTGTCCACTTTGATAGGAGGATTTGTTATCTGCTATCAGTCTGCCTGCTACATACATACGTGTGCCCACAAACGTTCACTTTGCCAGATGTGTTAGTCTATCATGTGACTCCTTACTACCCAGACCCTTTTCGGAAGAGTAGGCCATTGTGTGCCGGTTGGAGCTGATGACAGCATTTACACAACTGCATAAACTACATACGGGGACTAGATGTAAAAACAAAAAAAAAAAAAGCACACGAGTGCGTATTCCATTATCCTCGGAATAAAAGAATGGGAACGGATGACAAAATTTACACAATTGCATACACACGGGGACTGGATGTAAAAAAAAAAGCACATGAGTGCTTATTCCAATATCCTCGGAATAAAAGAATAAAATAAATAAATAGATAAAAACTTTGACTTTGTTGGTTATACCGACCGCCTCGTGTCGTCTCTCGACTGCAAGAATAATCACACGCGCGCACGCGCGCGCGCACACACCCCACACACACACACACACACACACACACACACACACACACACACACACACAAAACTGAGTGGTGGCGCGCCTGGGTGCTAGTCTTTCGGGTGAGACGATAAACCTAGGCCCCGTGTTCAACACTCATTTAGTACACGTAAAAGAACCCACGGCAACAAGAAAGTTGTCCCTGGCAAAATTCTGTAGAAAAAAGCCACTCTAATAGGGAAAGAAATACACACGCAGAAAGAAAAGAAAAAATAATGGGTGGCGCTGTTCTTGTGGCGACGCGCTTTCCCTAGGATAAGCAGCCCTAATTTCACGCAGATAAATCTGCCGTGACTTAAAATGGTATATTATAATAGCCTGCAATTCACTTGGGTAGAAGCACACGCACACACATAAATAAACAAAAGACATAAACACAAACAAAACAGACAACAACAAGTTTTGTTACAGACAACAACAACAACGAAAACCCCAAGCAAACTACATTTTACTTATATAGAAGAAAGCTCACACATGCAACAACAACAACAACAACATATGTGCACCAGCATTAACGTGAACAGGGCCTGGCCGAAACGTGACCACAGAAAAAAAAAAAAATACAAGAATCTTCGACGAAATATAAATACATCTACAACAAACATTAAATTTAAAAGTAAACTATGAACATTATCTATAACCTCGCCCTCCCCTTGCCGGCCGCCCCCCCCCCCCCCTCGCCCCCACCCTTCCAAAAAACACCCCAACAACAACAACCACAAACAACCCAAACCACCACCAACAATAAATAACAAACGAACAAACGAAAGCAAAATCCGAACTCTGAAGGCCATGCTTGTTGTGTTGTTTTTAAATCCAGAGGCTTACGACCATGCTGACGATGATTGATGAAAGGACAGATATAATGTATGAAGAACTGTTGCCTTGAAAAAAAAGAAGAAAGAAGACAAAAAACGAAAACCCAAAACAACCAAGGTCTGGAAAGTTCAAAGGTCCTGCCCCCCCGGTGGCCCCCCTGAAAATGTCTGACCTGTAAGCCCCCCCCCCCCCCCCCCCCTTTTTTTTTTCTTTTCTTTCTTTTTTGTATCCCAAGAACCTGACAGGTTGGTCTGACGATGAACTCCCCCCCCCCCCCCCCCCCCACCCCCCTCCTAAAAAAACCCACAAACAACCCAACAAACAACAAAACCAAACCCAACTAACTAAACAAAATAACGGGATAGCCTAATGGTTAGAACAATACGCTCGCAATCTGATGACCCGGGTTCGAATCCCGTTCAAAGGGATTTTTTTTCCCTGGAGTTAACATCAGTGCTGACTCCACTCCCCCCAAAAGTCCTTCGGATGAGACTATAAACCGAGGAGGCCCCGTGTGCGAACGCACGCAGAACATAATTATCGCGTACACGCTTTTGAAAGAGTAGGGCATTGTGTGCTGGTGGGAACAGATGACATTTACAAAAACCGCATACACACGGGGATTGGATGTAAAACCCCCCACATGAGTACTTATTCCATTACCCTCAAGATAAAAGAATGAATAAATAAATAATATATAATTATATAAATCAATAAAAGTGTAAAGGTGGTTAAGTCCAAGGTTTTAAGTCCAAACTCCCCTGTATCTTTAATTTATTACGAAAACAGTGATGTACTACCCGGTCTGTTCTTTTCTTCTTTGTTTGTTTGGCTGGTTGGTTGGGTTTTTGTTTTGTTTTGTTTTGTTTGTTTGTTTGTTTGGCTGGATGGTGGGTTTTTTGTTTTGTTTTGTTTTGTTTTTGTTTGTTTGTTTGTTTGGCTGGTTGGTTGGGTTTTTTGTTTTGTTTTGTTTGTTTGTTTGTTTGGCTGGTTGGTTGGGTTTTTTGTTTTATTTTGTTTGTTTGTTTGGCTGGTTGGTTGGGTTTTTTGTTTTATTTTGTTTGTTTGTTTGGCTGGTTGGTTGGGTTTTTTGTTTTGTTTTGTTTGTTTGGTCCCTTGCATTGCAGGTTATATTCTCTCATAAAACACGTACATCCCCATCAATACAAAATGTTCACTTCTTATTTATTTATCTATTTATTCTTTTATATTTATTTATTCTTTTATATCGAGGATAATGGAATAAGCACTTATGTGCTTTTTACATCCAGTCCCTGTGTGTATGCGGTTTTGTCATCTGTTTCCACCTGGACACAATGGCCTACTCTTCCGAAAAGTGGAACAGGATTTAACGTGTGTGCGCAAGATGTTCTGCATGCGTTCGAACATGGGCCTCGGTTTATAGTCTAGTCCTAAGGACTTCTTAAGCAGTATGTAGCGTGCTGACATTGTTATTTTTAGTACATATGTCACTGTTGGTTATGTTGCAAAGATTTTTTAAAGAGCAAAAAAAAAAAAAAACCAAACAAAAAACAACAACCCCCAAATCCCCCCCCCCCAAAAACAAACAAAACAAAAACCCAACAACAACAACACCACCAACAACAAACAAACCCCACATCAACAACCCAAAACAAAACAAGACCCCCCCCCTCCCTCTCCAACCCCCCCCCCCCCCGCCCCCCCCCCAACAAACCCCCCAACAACCCCCCCAAAAAAAAACAACAAAAACAAACACCAACAACAAAAATTGTAGACATACAGTTATCCTAAGTATCTTCATTATTACCTGAAAAAAAGCAACAAAGCAATAACAACAACAAACTCGATCTGTTTTGGCTAGGTCTTATGGAGGTAATAATAATAATAATATATGGAATTTATATAGCGCTGAATCTTGTAAAACAAACAAATCCAAGCGTTTGCACTCCAACCATTTACACCCATACAACTTTCCTCAAACTAATATCATGAATAACAGATTTCAAATTTATGCGCCCGCACGCAGCACAGGCCTGCATGCACGCACAATAGGAAAGAGCTGTGCAGTCTCTGAACTTGGTAAACTAAAATGAAGACTGAAAATTAACCAGCTAAATATACGTTGTAAAACAACAACAACAACAACAAACATAAAGCAACAAAGAAACAAAGACAGAAAACGAAAAAGAACCAGCCCCCCCCCCCCCCCCCTCCCAACCAAATCAACCCCCAAACACCCCCCCCCCCCCCCCCCCCACACACACACACAGAGGGGAGAAACCATTTATTTCGAACTTTTTTTCTTCTTCTTTTTTTAAAATTTTTTAAAAACACTGAGCGCTGGATTTGGAGGTAAAAGTCGCTGGTTTAGTCTTTATTTGAACCCACACTTTTCTTCCACTCATAAGACCTTGAGTACTGGTCTCAGTGCTTGTCTTTCGGATAAAGTGACAAAATCAATGCCCCAAGTGCATTACGAAGTGTTAAATACACAGAATCTGACCTACACGAAAGCATGGTCACTTTTTGATGCAAGAAAAGTGCCGAGGTCTAGATCTAGTATCAACATGCTGTTATACTTTAATATGTTATGTTGAAGTTATCTTCAGCCATGACAAGTTCTTATCTGAAGTCGGGGTGTGGCTGCCTACATGGAGAGGCAGGCTACTTGCAAACCGCTATACATGCGAGCTTTCTCTTCCAGAGTGTATTTTATGGTGATTCCAAGGTATGATCAGTGGAGGGTGTATAATTATTCTGGGTAATCACCTGTTGTAGCCTGCCTCTCCAGGCTGGGAAACGTTTCAACAACAACAAAAAACCCAACAAACACACAACAACAAGATAAAACGGATGATTAAATAAATGAATAAAGAAATCAACAAATACGGAAAGAATGGCAGAACTGTACACAATGAAACTATACATATTTATTTTTTGGTCAGTATTCTGCTGATCAAATTTCATCACTAAATGGGGAATTCCCGTAAAATGTGCCAAACGGAGAATGTCTATAGTGCAAAAATAGCTACAATTGCTGATAAAAACATTAGCCTAATTTCAGTTGATGATGATGTGCCTCACACCCCATTTCTTGTGAAATGAATCCCCCCCCCCTTTTTTTCTTTAAGGATTTAGAATCTAAGATAACTATAAAGTGACTACAAAGTATTACTTTAAAATTTAATTAGAAAAAGTGGTTGGGTCGAGCTTTTAGAGAAAGTAGATTGGATAGTGTTAGGAGAGAAACTTGATTGAAGTTTGAAGGAAAGAGTATCGAGGGTGATGTGTGGTTTGTGCTCCAGGCTTTCCGATCTTTACTGCGTGTTTGAACAACGGTTTCAAAGTGATGATGATCAGGGGGGGGGGGTTGGGGTTGGGGGTGGGGGGGGGGGGGGGGGGGGGGGGGGGGGGGGGTGGGGGGGGGGGGGGGGGGGGGGGGGGGGGGGGGGGGGGGGGGGGTTTGGGGGGGGGGGGGTGGGGGGGGGGGGGGGGGGGGGGGGGGGGGGGGGGGGGGGGGGGGGGGTGGGGGGGGGAGGGGGGGGGGGGGGGGGGGGGGGGGGGGGGGGGGGGGGTGGGGGGGGGGGGGGGGGGGGGGGGGGGGGGGGGGGGGGGGGGGGGGGGGGGTGGGGGGTGGGGGGATAGAGTGGAGCGGGTTTCAGTTTTGTTGTGCCTGAGAGACAGTTGAGTCCCTGCAAGACAGTCAGATGTTCTAGGCCCCAACGAGTCTTTTCTGGACGTCATTTCGCTTCCCCCCCTTTCCGCCTGAAAGTGAAAGCAATGTTGGTAAGTACTCGTTTGAATTCGAGCTCTTTTTAAACTGTTCACTTGATGATAAGTATTTTTGTGACCTGAAAATCACGTAGTTTAGTAGATGTTTTTGTACAAAGTGCATGGAGGCGAGGATTTTCCTCAGATCAAATCTTGTTACCGGTCAGACTAGACGACTTCGCTAGTTTCTTTCATGAAAGGCTTGTTTCTGCCGTGAATGTTTTGAATCGGTTCGATGGTATTTGATACTATTTATCTTTGTGATTAATGAACGAAAGAAGATGGTTTCGTTTTTTGCGATCAGATCTCGATCACTAGCAACCTTGCAACTCTTGATCTCTTTGTTCTTGCCTCTCCCATCCCCACTTCTTTCCCTTCTTCACCCCACCCATTCTTTTTCTTTCGCTCTTTTCATTTTATACAAACTGTTGTTAAAATCAGTTGCCCATAACTCCAGTGCTGTATACCCGTGTAATTACCAGTTTTGGGAGATTTCAGAAATTATTTTTTGTGAAGATCATATGATTATGAAATATTTATGTGGGAAAGATGACAAAATTTACAAAAACTGTAAACACACAGGGACTAGATGAAAAAAAGCACATGAGTTCTTATTCCATTATCCTCGAAATAAAAGAATAAAATAAGTAAATAAAAAAAAGAGAAAATGTTCATGTCTTAGGCCTAATGTAGTAGACCATTTGTTCCAAAGTTTTTAAGCAGAGATTCATATGGTTTAGTAGATCAAGGCAGCTCATGTAAAACTGATATATATGTTAACAGCTGTGGTTGAGGTATGTTGCCCAGTTTCATGTGTTTGGATTTATAAATATACTGTTTTGTTTCTCATGTGTGTGTGTGTGTGTGTGTGTGTGTGTGTGTGTGTGTGTGTGTGTATGTAACATACATGTATTTTGAGGATTTGTTTTCTTTAGTTTTATTGTCCCCCCCCCCCCTTCATCCCCCCAAATCATGCTGAGGGTTCACAGTCCTAAACTGTTAATTAATACTAAGGACTACTTACTAGTACTAGTTGAAGTTCTCCAGAGAATGCGCTTGTGAAGATGTGGTATTGGATGGTCGTTAGTTTCATTCTCTCTCACTACTATACTCACTAACTAGTCTCAGATTTTGGTTTGAAGGTGCTGAGGTTGATTTTGTCAGTCAATCAATGTGGCACCCTTGGGGAAAAAGAAATCTGTTATTTCGTCAGTGTATAGAAGGGCTGGATTAATTTGTGTTTGGTTGTTGCTGGAATGTTGGTGACTGTGAGTGCGATGTGGACTTTGCAGAGCTAAGTAAGTACTGCAAGTTGGTGATTTGGTCATGAAGTTGTCAGTGTTTTTTCTGCCTGGAGGTCTGTTGTTAACTTTGTCAGTTGACGGAGCCACTGGATTTGGATTTGGTATACAGTAGCACAGTTGTTGGATGATTTTTTTGGTTTGTTTTGTTCCTCTGAGGTTCACTGATGGTGAGATTTTGCATTCTGTATTATATGATATATTTTTATTTTTATTTTATTCTTTTATATCGAGGATAATGGCATAAGCACTTGTGTGCTTTTTTACATCCAGTCCCCATGTGTATTGTCATCTGTTCCCACCGGCACACAATGGCCTACTCTTACGAAAAGCGGAACAGGATTTTAACGTGTAGACAAGATATATATATCTATAGATCATGTGACCGTTTTCGCTCACCATGAAGGTCCATGAAGGTAGCTGCATTCTGTCGTCTGGGAGTTATATTGTAAATCTTGCTGCTTGCTATTGAATTTTTGCCTGGTTTTAATGATGCTGTATCAGAAAATGGGAGTCATGGATTTATTTTTAACATTTCATTTTCTTTTCACTGTACTCTGCAGGTGATGTTGTATTTTTGTCTTGTATTTTGTTAAGAAGTGGCTTTTTACTGCTGGGGCTATAATCTTCAAAATCACAGCACTTGACAAAAATCTAATGTTTGGAATTTTTTGTTTTTGGGACCATGTTGACTTAAGCTGTGTTTTTAAAAAAAAAGTGTAAACGTCCATGCTGTGGTTATCAGTGTGCCAAATGTTTGCCAGTTAAAACGAAAAAAAGTATGGCCCACTAGAATTGGGATCTTTTCACAAATTTATGAAAAAAGAAAAAGACAAATTTTTTGTTGGCATCCTTCAGTCTCAGAAAACTATGCCAGAGTTGCACGCTAAGTGTTAATTCTGATACAGCATTGGCTTACAAGTAATTTGCAGTTAAAAATGATCAATGAAAATGTATTCTCCTTGTGATTTATATAATCCACATGTTTCCACACATATAATATATTCAGTAGTACAGTGTGTATATTTGTAAGTAAGGACCTAGCAGGCTGCTTCCCATGAGGAAACTTTATTTTGTTTTATTATTTTTATTTATTAATTTGTTTTATACCACTTTAAGTCATGGCAGATTGCGTGAAATTCAGGCTGTCCTCCCTGGGGAGAGCATGTTACCACAAGAGCAGCGCCACCCATTGTGCATAAATGTGCATGACTGATGAATTGATGGAAAGGACAGATAATATAATGCGATGAAAACTGTTGACCGTTGAAAAAAAAGATAATGATTTATACTGTCTGGCAAAAATGCTAAAACAGACACAGACACTGACTGAGACAGAGAAGACAGACGGAATAAGAAAGACAAAAAAAGAGATGTTTGACTGAAACAGACCAACAGATTTTTATGTTTTGAGTTTTGCAAGGAGGTGTCTTTATCATTTTATTTATTCTTTTATATCGAGGATAATGGAATAAGCACTTATGTGCTTTTTTACACCCAGTCCCCGTGTGTATGCAGTTTTTGTAAACTCTGTCACCTGTTTCCACCGGCAGGCTATAGCCTACTCTTACAAAAAGCAGAATAGGATTTTAACGTGTATTATATTATTAACTAGTCCATATCATGTGTGTATGCTACTCTGTATTTTCCAATAAATATGCTGTTAACTTAATTTTCAAACCCCACCAAACACTGCCATGAGTGACAGGATCTTGAGCATCAGTTATTGTCTGCATGCATATAATTATATGATACAGCATGAAGGGACTAATTGATCTGCCTCAGAAGTGACTAAAGGGATCAGGAAAACCGCACCCTTAATATTTGAAGTGTCAAGTGCCACTATGAGTAGAACCAGTGACTGCTGTCAGTGCCGTTATAACTAAAATGAAGATTGAAACATCAGTTACACTTTAACCTTTCAACTGATCACCCAGTCAACAGCATTCGACTTGTACTAAGTATAACTGTGCATATTTTGAGTTTTACTGTTTTTATTTTTATGTGATTAATTAATGACAAACATAAACAATATGACAATGATTAGACGTAATTTCAACATGTGTTTTAATCATAAAAAGGACAGTTAGCCGTTAGAAGCTCTTCTCGCTCAATTATCTGTTGTTGTTGTTGTGCGTTCCCAGGCTTTACACCATGGGGGATCACCAGACACTGAAACTCTAAACTCACTCATCCCACCTGGGAATTGCTTGAGATAGAAGTACACCGGGTTTGAGAAGTTTGTGTTGTATGACTTTTTCAAGTACCTCGCCCAAGCAGCCATAATCGACTTCAGAGGATTTTTCTCCTTTATAGAAAAGGTCAGGTTGTTATTTAGAGCTTTTTTCTGGATAAGGCAATCTAACACTACATTTTAAACATAACAACATTTTAATGAAAGGCCTTGGCAATGATACATGATTCCTAACCTGACACAGCTTTTGGCCTTCGCCAAGCTCAATTATCTGATAGGATTTGTACTTGCATATATGTAAATTACTACATTGACAGTGTTTAGTAACATTTCACTTATTTTTCAGTATTCTATGATAAAAAAAAAATCTTACTCAAGTGTTTTGTGTTCTTTGTTTTTCTGCAGTTCAAGAGGTTGATGGGGGCGGTTCTCCTGCGAGTGGTGCTGCTGGCAGCATGGTTGTCACAGACAGTGGGGTCCAGCCTCAACCAAAGGGATGCTCACACAGCCACAGCATCTTTTGACCCAAACAACTCGTCGTCATTAGTGCTGCTGCAGATGGTGAGTATACATATAACTCTCTCTCTCTCTCTTTTTTTAATACCTTTTATCAATAAATAATATAGTAATAATGTATGGAATTTATATAGCGCTGAATCTTGTAAAGCAACAAATCAAAGCGCTCAGATGACAAGATTTCTTTATTTTTTATCACAATTCAGTTAGGATTGAACTGGCATTCTTTTGCCACAAGTTTTTGTATTACAGATAAGGTAAAGGTGTTCCCATAACCTAAGTAAGTGGTCGTAAGGGAGCGAGGCGTCAGAGACCTTGTTTCTCTAGGGGCCAGTGTATTGAGGGCGGCGCCCATCTCCTCTCCCTCGCTACTTTACCTTTACCTGACCGTAAAGAGGTTCAGGTACCCATTTACAGCTGGGTGAGCTGTACTGAAGCCGAGGTGTGCAAACGGTCACCCGTCCAAGTAGTAACCACGCTCAACGCTGCTTAATGTTGGCTGGGGGACAGCGAGTTCTCCGACCACTGAGCTATCCGTTCCTCGTTACAGATAGGGATGGCTAAAGTCCTCTGAAGTCGGAGTATGGCTGCCTATAAGGCGTAGTACTTACAAACAGCCAAACATGCAAAAACTCCCATCCAGTGTATAATTACTGTCTCACACTGATAATTTCAGTGTGATAAGTGAGACAATGGGTGAGGGTGTGGGGGGGGGGGGGGGGTGGGGGGGAAGGGGGATTTGTTCTACAGCGAGAGGTTAGATTTTGGCATATGAGACTGTTTTTGCCCACCATGAAGGTAGCGCATTCTGACTTTGGGGATGGTGTCTTAAACACGACACCAGCCAGTCTGCATGCATTAAAAAAAAGTGTGCTTACCGGCGCATAGTTGCTTACTCTACTGAAAGGTGGTACAGGTTTTAACATGTGCGCAAGATGTTCTGTGTGTGTGTGTGTTCTCTGAAGAAGACAACAAGGCTATCACACGTGTTTCCCAAATGACTTTATTTTATTTTTTAATTATTTTTTTATTTTATTCTTTTATATCGAGGATAATGGAAAAAGCACTTATGTGCTTTTTTTTACATCCAGTCCCCGTGTGCATGTGGTTTTGTAAATTCTGTCATCTGTTCCCACCGGCACACAATGGCCTATTCTTACAAAAAGCGGAACAGGATTTAACATGTGTGCAAGATATTCTGCGTGCGTTCGTACACGGGGCCTCGGTTTATGGTCTCATCCGACGGACTTTTGGGGAGAGTAGAGTCAGCACTGATGTTAACTCCAGCGGAAAATATCCCTTTGAACAGGAATCGAACCCAGGTCGTCGGATTGCGAGCGCAATGTTCTAACCACCAGGCTATCCATTCCCCCCCCCCTTAAAAGACGGTGTGGGTTTGTTGTACCTTCAGACCTCTGTTTTGTCATATTGATGAGTTGTATGGATGTTGTCGTGTTGTTTGCTTACTTTCAGCTTTTCCGCCACGGAGACAGGAGCGCCATTCATCTTTTCCCGTGGGATGAACACAATTCTTCCTGGCCACAGGGACCTGGTCAGCTGACAAAGGTACTGTCCTGTACACGTTTCACATCCTGTATGTATGTATTGTGTTCATGGACCGAGTCTTTTATTTAACAGTGTGTCAAGTGTACTGCTCATGTTTGCGTTCTCTCATGTTCGACCGTTAACCCACTTCTTCGTTGCTTTTCCAGATTTTGATTTTTTTGTATAAAATTTGTATTTTATATGTACCTCTTTAGTTTAAAGTCGCAGCAGATTTCTCTGCATGAAATTTGGACTGCACTCATTAGGGGGAAGAGCGCGTCGCCACAAGAACTGCGCCACCCATTATTTTTTGTTTATTTTCCTTGTTTGCGTGTGTATTTGTTTCCCTATCAGAGTAGGGTTGGTTTTTTTTGTTGAGAATTTTGCCAGGGACAATTCTCTCCGTGCAGTGAGTTCTTTTATGTGTGCTAAATGCGTGCTACACATGGGACCTCAAATTTCATCTCATCTGAAAGACTGGCACCCAGATCACTGCTCATGTGTCTAGTGGATGGGGGAAAAGTTTTGGGCACAGATGGGAATTGAACCTGGACTTTTCGCTTTCTAGGCACCACTGATCTACTTCCCCCCCACCGCACCCCCCCTCCACACACATACATTCTCACACACACATACATACTCACACACACACATACTTACACACACATTCACCCCCCCCCCCTCTCCACAACACCACACAAACACACATGTACACACACTACACACACCACAACACACACACACACACACACACACACACACACACACACACACACACACACACACACACACACACACATGTACACACACACACACACACCATACACACACACACACCACACACACACAACCACACACACACACACACAACACACACACACACACACACACCACACACACACACACACACACAACACACACACCACACACACACACCACACACACACACACACACACACACACACACACACACCACACAACACAACACACTACACACACACACACACACACACTACACACACACACACACACACACACACAACACACACACACACACACACACACAGAGTTTTTTGTTTTCAAAATCACACCAGGATAGTAATTTGTCAGGAGATTGGGAATGCGACCTTCCCAATAATGGGTTGATAGCGAAAACATCAGAGAGTTAATTCATCTTACAAGTACATTTGCTGCCTCTGGCCATTGATTATAATAGAACTTTGTACAGACTGATGTAATTAATAATGATAATAATGATAATGATAATAATAATATGCGAGTTTGCTGGCTAGTTATAATAATAATAATAATATATGGAATTTATATAGCGCTGTTGAAGGCTGGGACAGAGAGAGAGAGACAATGACAATGACAAATTCTTTTATTTCGAGGATAATGAATAAGCACTCGTGTGCTTTTTTACATCCAGTCCCCGCCCGTAGGGATACATCTTAATAATAACCCAACACTTATACACTCTCACAGTAGAAACAAGGGGAAATAACCCTTTTCAAAACAGCCCCCCCCCCCTCCCCCCGCAACAACAAAAAAACAAACAAAAAAAGGAAAAAAACAACCCCCCCAAAAAACCCCCCAAACCAAAACCAAAAAAAAACCCACACCCCCCCACCCCCACCCCCCAAAAACCCCCAACCAAAACAAACAAAACAAACAAAGGAGAAAGAAAAACCAAATCAACAAAAGAAAGAAAAGAAGAAAAAAGAGAAAAAGAAACAACAACAACAAAAGCAACAACAAAACCAATAAAAATAACAACCAAACTTAACAAGTCATAAAGATAAACATCCACACATTGTCAGATGGTACATATACTTGTTACATATAACAATAAGATATTGAAATAGGACACTCATTAAAACTTAAGTTCAGCAGACAAGCCCAATAAAGTATTGAAAATATAAAGTATGAATCCTTCATCAGGATGCACTATAACTATAAGCAAAATGATAAAAGGTGAGATATACAGAGACAAGAGACAGAGAGATAGAAGTGTGTGTGTGTGTATTTCAGAGATAATATCCAATATATAATTCCCAAAACTGTACACGATCACCATCAACACTCATTTTTGATTGAGAGAGAGAGAGAGAGAGAGAGGAGAGAGAGAGAGAGAGAGAGAGAGAGAGAGAGAGAGAGAGACATGTACAGTGAATGTGCAACAGGTGTGTGTGTGTGTGTATAGTGTGTGTGTGTGTAGTGTGTTTGTGTGTGTGTTGTGTTGTGTGTGTGTAGTGTGTGTGTGTAGTGTGTGAGTGTGTGCGTGTGGGGTGAGTGTGTGCGTGTGATGTGTGTTGTGTTGTGTTGTGTTGTGTTGTGTGTGTATGTGTGTGTAGGTGTGTGTGATGTTTATTTATTTTTAATTTTTATTTTATTTTTTATATAGAGGATAATGGAATAAACACTTATGTGCTTTTGTACATCCAGTCCCCGTGTGTATGCGTTTTTGTAAATTCTGTCATCTGTTCCCACTGGCACACAATGGCCTACTCATACGAAAAGCGGATCAGGATTTAACATGTGCGGAAGATGTTCTGTGTGCATTCGCACACGAGGCCTCGGTTTATAGTCTCATCTGAGGGATTTTTGGGGAGAAAGGAGTCTGTGTGTGTTGTATTGTGTGTGTGTGTGTGTGTGTGTTAGAAACACCTGTTACTCTCATTTGCACACCTTTGGGCCTCTCACCGCCTCATAAAACACAGAAAGAAAAACGTGCATACATGCACATATGTATGCATGCATGTATATGCACACAATCACGCGTGTATGCACACACACGCGTGCATGCATGCATGCGTGTGTGCCTGTACACACACATGCAGGCACACACGCACGCATGCATGCATGCACACACACACTCTTTCTCTCTCTCTTACATACACACAGACAGACACACACACATGCAGGCACACACGCACGCATGCATGCATGCACACACACACTCTTTCTCTCTCTCTCTTACATACACACAGACAGACACACACGCATGCACACACAGACACACACACACTTTCTCTCTTTCTCTTTCTCTCTCTCTCTCTCTCTCTCTCTCTCTCCTCTCTCTCTCTCTCTCTCTTCTCTCTCTCTCTCTTCTCCCTCTGTCTGTGTGACTCTCTGTGTCTCTGTCTCTGTTTCTGTTTCTGTCTCTGTCTCTTTGTCTCTGTGTCTATCTCTGTCTGTCTGTCTCTCTCTTTCTGTATGTCTCTCTCTCCAACCCCCCCCCCCCCCCCCCCCCACCACACACACACACACACAGACACACACCTCCACCTCTCTCTGTCAATACATGAGAGCAGTATTGTCCTTTGAAGTCTGAATGCATGATTTATAGAGCATATATACAAATTTCCATACCCCTTCCCCCCCCCCCCCCAAGGCATATTCAAAGCTCTGCTGGAGAAAGCAACTAAAAGGATGGTAGTGGGAATAGAGACAAGCAGAGAGGCTCTGAGCACACAAGCTGAAACATACATCTAAACATGGCACCCTCACAGAGATATGTATATATATACGCAAACACGCATGCACGTACGCATGCAAGCATGCACACACATGCATATATGATAATAATAATGTATGGAATTTATATAGCGCTGAATCTTGTAAAGCAACAAATCAAAGCGCTCAATCAAAGCACTCGATTATGCATGCATTCACACACATGCATGTATGCATGTACAGGTATGGATGCAGACACGCACGCACATGCATTCACGCAGGCATGCACACACAAACCATACACACACGCATGCTCGCACGCACATACACACACGCACACACTCGTACATGCACACACATACATACACGGACGTATACACACTCTCATACACACACTCACACATGCACGCACACGCACACACACCACACACACACACACAAACACACACTCACACACCACACACACACACACACATACACACACACACACAAAATCGTCTGATATCACTTTTTGGTGGAAGGACGTTAAACTGAAGAACTCACTCACAACACACACACTCATGTACATGCTTAAGAGCACAAACACACGCACACTCTCACACACCCACACACACTCACACACACACACACACACCCACCCACCCACCCACCCACCCACACACACACACACTTCCACACACACACACACCACACACACAGTGGAAATGGATTGCTGTTTCCTTTTTTATTTCCATGTTTGTTTTTTGTTTGCCTTGCTTCATTGTTTTCATACTGATTTTCCTTTCTTCTTTTTACCAATTTTTTCAATTCCATTCTAGATTTTTCTTTTTTCATTCCTCGGCTAAAGCTCCCAAGGTTCATCGACGGCGAAATTTGTTTGGCGTATGCGACCGTTTTTGCCCACCATCAAGGTAGCCGCATTCTGGCTTCAGGGATGTGTGCGTGTTAGAAACACCTGTTACTCTCATTTGCACACCTTTGGGCCTCTCACCGCCTCATAAAACACATCCTTCGGATGAGACTATAAACCGAGGCCCTGTGTGCCAACGCACGCAGAACATCTTGCGCACACGTTAAATCCTGTTCCACTTTTCGTAAGAGTAGGCCATTGTATGCCGGTATTAAATTAAAAAATTGTTAAAAAAATGTTGTCATCTGTTCCTACCAGTCAGACGGAATGGTCTCCTCATCCATAAAGTGGGTTTTAACATGTGCGCAAGTTGTTCTGTGTGCATTTGCATACAGGACTCGGTTTATTATTTATATATAGTCCATATGAAGGATTTTGGGGGAAGTGAAGTCTGTACTGATGTTTACTCCTGGGGGGAAAAAATCCTCTCAAACGGGTGCCTGGGTGGTGAGTTGAACCTAGGTCGTCAGATTATGAGTGCTATGCTCTAACCACCAGGCTGTTTTGCTCCCACCCTCTCCACCTCTCCCCTCCCCCCTTTTTAAAAAAAAAAGAGTATTACACTATTTTCATTCACACAGGAATTTTTGAAGAATCTTAGGGGGAAAAATATAGTTTAAAATTTTTTTTTAGTTTGACATTATTCTGTGTTTCTTTTTCTGTGTCGTGCACTTTTCTTGCAAGCTTGTTTTTGGTCATGATTTTTCTTGTGTGTGTGTGTGTGTGTGTGTGTGTGCTATAGCTGGGAATGCTTCAGGCCTATAAGTTTGGAGAAGAGCTGAGGAAGAGGTACGGCGACTTTTTGCCCACAGAATACGACCGATTTGCGGTATGTGAAAGCACTCTTCTGCCTCTCTCTCTCTTTCTCTCTCTCTCTCTCTCTCTCTCTCTCTCTCTCTCTCTCTCTCTCTCTCTCTCTCTCTCTCTCTCTCTCTCTCTCTCTCTCTCTCTCTCTCTCTCTCTCTCTCTCTCTCTCCTCTCTCTCTCTCTCTCTCTCTCTCTCTCACTGACTTATTGAACTGAAAACTGTTCTGATAATTGCTGAGAAAGTGATGAACAACCACAAAATTGATTACCGCTATACAGACCGGATAGCTCAATGGTGAGAGTACTCGCTTTCCCCCCTGCCAAGGTTAAGCAGCATCGAGCGTGGTTACCAAGTGGATGGATGACAGTTTGCGTGCCTTGGATTCAGTACAGTCCCTTAGTTCACCCAGCTGTAAACGGGTACCTGCCCTCTTTAGGGTCAGGGAAGGTAAAGTGGTGAGGGAGAGGAGATGGGCGCCACTGCCCTCAATATGCTGGACCCCTAGAGAAGAAGCTGAGGTCTCTGATGCCTCGCTTCCCTACGACCACATAGGTTATGGGACTCCTTTACTTATTATTATTTTTTTACCTTTTTAAATAGAGGAGCACCCTTGCCCCCATCCCTTAAAAAAAACAACACCAAACCCCCCAACCCCCCCCCCCCAACACCCAACAAACCAACCAACCAAACAAACAAACAAGCAGACCCCCCAAATCAACAAAAAGTGAGTAATGCACCACTGTCAGTTTCACCCCCACTTTCAGCTACTATCAGCTGCTATCCATCCCAGCCCAGCCCATCCAAGCTCACCTGGTGCTGAATTACTATAGCAGAAACTTGACCACACAACTTGGGACTAAGGTAAAAAAGGAAAAAGGGCCCCACTAAATTCAGCACTCTTGACTTTGTCATTGCCCTTCATGGGATGGTTAAAGTGTTTTTGACTTGACTTGACTTGACTTGAATGATGTTTGGATTGTGTCCACTGTGAATAACTAGCATCAGTCCAAAATAAACAACCCCAACCAAACAAACAAACCGCCGCCACCACCAGTCCCGTCATACTGACAGTTATGTGTCTGGTACCTGTAGGGGACGGGATAGCTCAGTGGTCGGAGCACTCGCTTTCCCCCCCCAGCCAAGTTAAGCAGTGTCGAGCGTGGTTACCAGTTGGATGGGTGACCGTTTGTGCGCCTTGGCTTCAGTACAGTTCCCCAGTTCACCAAGCTGTAAATGGGTACCTGCCCTCTTTAGGGTCAGGGAAGGTAAAGCAGCGAGGGAGAGGAGATGGGCGCCGCTCTCAATATGCTGGCCCTAGAGAAGTGAGGTCTCTGATGCCTCGCCCCCCTACGACCTAAAAGGTTATGGGACTCCTTTACTTTACTACCTGTTGGTCCCCCAGGTGACGGTGCAGAGCACAGACTACGATCGCACCTTGATGACGGCGCAGTGTCTGCTGGTGGGCCTCTTCCCTGACAACTCCTCCCTCTGGTCGCCGTGGCAACCCATCCCCATCCACACCCAGGATGTTGAGAACGACCAGGTGTGTATCTGGTTTTGAATTTTTAAATTAAAAATAAAATTTTAAAAAATGTTTTTGGACCAGGTGTGTATCTGTTTCCTTGTGCATTGCTTTGTGTGTGTGTGTGTGATGTGTGTTTGAGTGTGTGTGGTGTAGTGTGTGTGTAGTGTGTGTATGTGTGTGTGTGCCAGAAGTGTGCGCATAACGTCACAAGTATCTATGTGTACAAGTGTGCTTTTATACTTGAATACATCTGCATGGGTGTGGGCATACACATATAAAGACAAGGTATGCACATACACACACATTAACTTATATACACATATACACACACATTCACACACACACACATACATTCACACACACACATTTACACCTACACATTCACACACACCACACACACACACACACACAACCACCACACACACACACACACACACACACAACACCACACCACACACACATCACACACACAACACACTGCTTGTCTATCTATGTCCATGCGCACCAAACACAAAACCCACACACACAACACGTGTAAGTAACTGAAGATATGCACACACATCCATAACCTTCACTCTTCCCCTTCTCTCCCTCTCATCATCATCACACATGCACTGCACGCACATTCACAGCCACACACACATACACACACACCACACACACAGCAAGACAACGCACACTGTCACCACTACAGATAGACCATGATAATTTATGGCAAACGCACGCATCGCACATAAACGCGTTTCAGCTGCCTTCACCCATGTCATCATCATCCTCATCATCATCATCATCGTCGTTGTTCTGCTGTTCCTTTTCCAGTTGTTTGGTCCACGCCCCATGCCCCAGGCTACCTCAGCTGGAAGAGGATCGTGACTACCAGCAGAGACTAGAAGCCATGAGGTCACAGTACAAGGTATTAGGTCTCTGTGTGTGTGTGTGTGTGCTTGAAAGATGTGCGCCTGCTTGTGTGCGTGTGTGTGTGTGCATGCCAAGGTCACGGGACTGATGGTGATGATGATGATGATGATTATGATTTATTGCAGCCCCTGTTTGATCTGCTGTCCAGTGGTACAAACACCACAGTCAACGATTCCATTGCTGGACAGATTGCAGACACCATGTTTTGTGAGGTGAGGTATTTTTCAAAGTTTTGTGTTGTGTTGTTTCTTTTGTTGTGCATGGTGTGTGTGTGCGTGTGTGTGTGTGTGTGTGTGCGTTTGTGTGTGTGTGTGTGTGTGTGTGTGCGTGTGTGTGTGCGTGCGTGCGTGCGTGCGTGTGTGTGTTCGTTCTTTAGATTTTACGTCTTTTTTGCTATCTGTGATATTAGACAGAAGGGAGAAAAGAAGAAAAGCAGATGCTTGTGTGTGACTGAATGTTTGTGTTTTGTCACTTGTAATGCGAGTGTGTGTGTTTGGGTGTGTGCGAGCGTGCATGCGTGTGTGCGTGTGTGTGTGTAGTGTATGTGTACCATGTGTGTGTATGTTTGTGTGTGCGTGCGCATGTTTGCATGCATGCATGTTTGCATGCGTGCATGTGTGTGTGAGTGTGCGTGTGTGTGCGTGCTACAGTTGGGAATGCTTCAGGCCTATAGGTTTGGAGAAGAGCTGAGGATAATAATGACATAATTTCTCTAGTTGCGACATTAAAGTATTCTTGAGTCTTGAAGAGTATGACGGATCAGAAAGTTGTGGCGATGGCAGGAAAGTGTGGAGGGGTTATGCTCACTAACTCAGCTGATGGAAACACTTAAGTGTCGAGTCAAGTCTGAAGTGAAGTTGTGATAAGTCAGGCCAGGTCAGGTCAAGTCGTGATATGCCAAGCCACGAGAAACCAAGTCATGATAAGTGAAGTCACGATATGTCATGATAAGTCAAGTCATGATATGCCAAGTCACGATATGTCAAGTCATTATAGTGAACTCATGACAAAGTCAAGTCGTGATATGTGAACTAATGTCAAAGTCGAGTCATGGTATGTCAAGCCATGATATGTGAACTCATGACAAAGTCAAGTCATGCTATGTCAAGTCATGATATGTCTAAGTCACGATATGTGAACTTACGACAAAGCCAAGTCGTGATAAGTCAAGTCATGATATGTCAAGTCATGATATGTCAAGTCATGATATGTGAACTCGTGACAAAGTCAAGTCACGATATGTCAAGTCACGATATGCGAACTCACGACAAAGTCAAGTCGTGATATGTCAAGTCCAGTCCTTGTTTCGTTGTCATTGTTGTCATTGTTGTCATTGTTGTTGTTGTTGTTGTTGTTCAGGCCCAACACAACATGTCACGGCCTGGCTGGCTGACGGACGGGGTGTATGAGGATCTGCGGAAGCTGAAAGGCCATCAGTATCGGGTGGGGTACACTGCACCCGGGGTGCCTCGGCTTATGGGAGGTAGGTACACACAGGCAGGACAGCACAGTGTTTATTTATTTATTTATCTATTTATTTATTTATTTTATTCTATATTCTTTTATTTATTTATCTATTTATTTATTTATTTTATTCTATATTCTTTCATTTTGAGGATTTATTTATTTATTTATCTATTTATTTATTTATTTATGTTATTCTGTATTCTTTTATTTCGAGGACTTATTTATCTATTTATTGATTTATTCTTTTATATCGAGGATAATGGAATAAGCACTTATGTGCTTTTTTTTTTACATCCAGTCCCCGTGTGTAGGTGGTTTTGTCAATTCTGTCATGTGTTCTCGCCGGCACACAGTGGCCTACTCTTACAAAAAAGCGGAACAGGATTTAACCTGTGCGCAAGATGTTCTGCGTACGTTCGAGGATAATGGAAGAAGCACTCACGTGCTTTTTTTGCTTTTTTACACCCAGTCCTTGTATGTGTAAATGGGTACCCTGCCCTCTTTAGGGTAAGGGAAGGTAAAGCAGCGAGGGAGAGGAGATGGGCGGCGCCCTCAATATGCTGGCCCTAGATATGTGAGGTCTCTGACGCCTCGCTCCCCTACGACCTTAATATAGGTTATGGGACACCTTTACCTTTTTTTACCTTGTATGTGTGTAGTTTTGTAAATTTTGTCATCCGTTCTCACAGGCAGACAATGGCTTACTCTTGCGAAAAGCGGAACGGGTTTTAACGTGTGCAGAAGATGTTCTGCGTGCGTTGGCACACGGGACCTCGGTTTATAGTCTCATGCTGTGTTGCTGTGTGGTGTGTTGTGTTGTGTTGCGTTGTGTTTCAGTGTAGGTAGGCTGTCATTGTATTGGTCTGTGTTGTGTTACATTGTGTTGTGTTGTTGTTTTGGGGCTACATTGCATTGTATTGAATTGAATTGTGTTGTACTGTATTGTGTTGTGCTGTATTGTTGTGTTGGGGTTTTTGGTTACATTGCATTGTATTGTATTGTATTGTAGTCTAGTGTAGCTTTCTGTATTGTGTTTTGTTGCATTGTACTGTATTTTCAAAAAAAAAAAAATAATAACAATACAATTTTAAAAAAATGTACTGTATTTTGTACTGTACAAGGGTGGTGTCCCATAACCTATATTAAGGTCGTAGGGGAGCGAGGCGTCAGAGACCTCACTTCTCTAGGGCCAGCGTATTGAGGGCGTTCAAGGGCCCAGTGCTAAAATTAGTGCAATCTTTCCTTTTACCCAAGTCCAAGTGTGGTCAGTTCCTGCTGTGATTAGCACCAGCTGGGCTTGGATGGGATGGAATGGACAGCAGCTGAGAGTAGCTGAAAGTGGGGGAAACTGATAGCTGTGTACACTTTATTGTATTGCATTGCAGTGCATTGTAGTGGAGTGTGGAGTGGAGTGGAGTGGAGTGGAGTGGAGTACAGTGTAGTGTAGTGTAGTGTAGTGTAGTGTTGTGTAGTGTAGTGCAGTGCAGTGCAGTGCAGTATAGTGTAGGTAGTGTATAGCTCTCAACAGTAGAGTTAGACTCTGTGTGAAATTTAGGCACTTATCTGTTCATTAGAGAACAGGTGATATCCCTCCCAAAACAGAAGCCATCGATTGAAAATGATGAACATTTTGTTGTTGGTGTAACCTATGGATTGTACATGGAAATAAAATATAGCACCCAGATCAAACCAAAATACTTTATTCTTCAAATTAAGGGTAGGAGGATTTTTATGATTTTTACAGGTCATCTTCAAGTTCTGACCTACCAGTGCCTTAATTCCTTTCACATACTCACACATATGCTCACACACACACACTTATACACCCCCCTCCCCCCTCCACACACATACACCTACCCACCCACACCCATCCACCCACCCCTCCACACACACCCCACACCCACTTGTACACACACACACACACACACACACACACACACACACACACACACACACACACACACTACAACAAAACACACACACACACCAAACACCACATACCACCCACCCTCCACATACACACACACACACACGTATACGCACACACACAAACAAACACACACACACACAGATATGTAAAAATGAAACAAAAGAGTAAATCATAATTAACCGTCCTCCTTACAACACATCGCAATCAAAAGCATCTGTGCGCGTGGTTAATGGGTAATTAATCTAACAATAATATGTTTTTTTTTAATATCACAGCTGCACAGAGACATGTAATATAAAAGTACTTATAATAATATTGCTCCACAGCATGTAAATCCAAACATCACTCGGTCAAGAGTGCTAAAATTTAGTGCACCCTTTCCTTTTACCCAGTCTAAGTGCAGATGGCGCCGCCCTCAATACGCTGGCCCCTAGAGAAGTGAGGTCTCTGACGCCTCGCTCCCCTACGACCTCAATATAGGTTATGGGACACCTAAGTGCCGTCAGCTCCTGCTGTAATCGGCACCAGCTGGGCTGGGATGGGATGGAATGGATGGCAGCTGAGAGTTAGTGAAAGTGGGGGAAACTGACAGCTGTGGTACTTTGTGCGTGCGTTTATGCAGTAATTGAATAGCGTCATGAGTGAGATAGCTGCTCTTAGGGTGAAATGATTATAGGCTTTCAAAGTTAAATGGGTCCTTTTATACTCATTTGATTTTTAAAATTTTTTTTTAATCGTGTCTGCTCATAAAGCAATTATTCACTTGTTTTATCCTCTTTTGTGTGACTGTGTAGCTTTGTGTGTGTGTGTGTATGTGTGTGTTTGTGTGAGTGTGTGTGTGTGTATGTATGTTTGTGTGAGTGTGTGTGTTTGTGAGTGTGTGTGTGTGTTTCTTTTATACTCAATTGATATATTTTTTTCTTGTCTGCTCATAAAGCAATTATTCAGTTTTATTGTCCTTTGTGTGTGTGTGTGTGTGTGTGTGTGTGTTTGCAGTAATTGAATAGCGTTATGAGTGAGATAGCTGCTCTTAGGGTGAAGTGATTATAGACTTTGAAAGTTAATGTTTCCTTTTATATTCAAATGATATTTATTTTTTTATATCTTGTCCACTCAGTTCTGTGGTTTTATCATTGTGAGTGTCAAAGTCAAACTTTTATTTTCAGATGGTACATTGTAGTTGCATGTGTATGTGCGTGTGTGTGTGTGTGCGCACGCATGCGCGTGTGTGTGTAGGTGTGTATGTGTGTGTTTGTTTTGACGTCTATCCACTAAAAGTGATTTTAGACAGGACATGGGGAGGGGAAGAAGATAGAAGGGAATATAAATGTATTTGTTAGGTTGAATGAAGAATACAAGGGAAAAAAACCAGATCTAACTATGATGAATTGATTGAACTATATATAAAAAATATAACAAAGGGAAAACGACAAAAACTTGATAAACTTGTGTGTGTTTGTGTTTTGTGTTTGTGTGTGTGTGAGTGTGTGTTTTTATTTATTCATTTATTTTATTCTTTTATATTGAGGATAATGGAATAAGCACTTATGTGCTTTTTTACATCCAGTCCCCGTGTGTATGCAGATTTGTGAATTCTGTCATCTGTTCCCACCGGCACACAATGGCCTACTCTTACAAAAAGCGGAACAGGATTTAACGTGTGCGCAAGATGTTCTGCGTGCGTTTGCACACGGGGCCTCGGTTTATAGTCTCATCCGAAGGACTTTTGGGGAGAGTGGAGTCAGCACTGATGTTAACTCCAGGGTAAAATATCCCCTTGAATGGGAATCGAACCCGGGTTGTCAAATTACGAGCGCAATGTTCTAACCACTAGGCTATCCCGTCCCCAGTGTTTGTGTTTGTGACTGTGTGTGAGTTTGGGAGCATGTGTGCACTTGTATGTGTGTGTGTGTGAGTGTGGGTGCACGTGTGAAACTTGTATACGCATGCATGTGTTGCTTGCACAGAGGATGAAATTCATTGATCTTGTTCGGTGCTGTAAACTCTGTGATGACAAGTTTGCTGTTTTTTTTTCCTTTTATCCTTTAATGTTTAATCCTTCAGTCGTAACCTACGTGAATGTATCTGCTTTGAGGTGATAATGAACAATTTGAATTCGTGACACTCCACCACATAACGAATCTCATTGCACCAGAGGTCAATTTAAAGTTGTTAATGAGTCTGCAATAAAAAGATTATTCAGTACAGAGAACAGATTGAAAATCGGACACTTCTATGAAAAGTTATCACACATTCAAAGGGTAGACTGCAGAAAATGGCAAAATCATGAGAAATTTGCAAGTTTTGTATCGTAACAGGTGGTCAGATTGAGGGCTTGGGTGTTTTAAAAATGCGTTTTTAATGCAAAAAAAGAAACAAAATTATGCCTTGATTCTTCAGTACAAGGTAGAGAGAGGAATGGCTATCTATCTATCTGTCCCATAGTCTGACGACCGTAGGGGCATCCTCAAAGACTCAACAACCAGTTCCCTCCATTCCTCTCTCTGTTCTGCCTTTCTCAGGGTTTTGTTGAGTTCTAGGCCTGTCCATTCGCTGATGTTATCCTCCCAGCTCTTCCTTGGTCTGCCTCTTCTTCTTCCTCCTTGGACATGCCTTGTAAAACTGTCTTTGCAAGTCCTTTGGATCTTGAGACATGCCCATACCATTTAAGTTTACACTTTTTCACGATCGTTAGAAGGTTCTCATAGGGTCCAATGGTTTGCTGGATTCTGTTATGCACGCTTTCGTTGCTTATGTGGTCTTTGTAGGAGATGCCAAGGAGTCTATGAAAGCATCTCATCTCCACCGCCTGTACTCTTCTCTCCAAATCTGCAGTCAGGGTCCATGATTCACAGGCATACAGAAATATGGATATGACAAGGGAGCGCATTAGTCTGATCTTGGAGATAAGTGAGATATTTTTATCTCTCCAGATGGTGTGTAGTTTTGACAGTGCTGTTATTGTCTGTGCAGTCCTGCATACTACTTCTGGCTTGGATCCCTGGATTACCTGGGAGCCATTGTATCAGACCAGGGATCCAAGCCAGAATGGCTATAGTTTTATAATTAATCAAAATCTCAAAATCGGCAACTTGACCCCTCCCCCCCCCCCTCCCAACCAGCCTAAACTGGCTCCTTGCAGAAAAGTGGGTGTTGGGGCAAAGCGCCTCATTTCGTGAAGAGTGGGTGGAGGTGCAAAGCGACTCATTTCATGAAGAAAGTGGGTGTTGGGGCAAAGCGCCTCATTTCATGAAGAGTGGGTGGAGGTGCAAAGCGACTCATTTCATGAAGAGTGGGTGGAGGGGCAAAGCGCCTCATTTCATGAAGAGTGGGTGGAGGGGCAAAGCGCCTCATTTCATGAAGAGTGGGTGGAGGTGCAAAGCGACTCATTTCGTGAAGAGTGGGTGGAGGTGCAAAGCGACTCATTTCGTGAAGAGTGGGTGGAGGTGCAAAGCGACTCATTTCGTGAAAAGTGGGTGGAGGTGCAAAGCGACTCATTTCGTGAAAAGTGGGTGGAGGTGCAATATGACTCATTTCGTGAAAAGTGGGTGGAGGTGCAATATGACTCATTTCATGAAGAGTGGGTGGAGGTGCTGAGAAGTGGGTGGAGGTGCAAAGTGACTCATTTTCATGAAGAGTGGGTGGAGGTGCAAAGCGACTCATTTCATGAAAAGTGGGTGGAGGTGCAAAGCGATGAAGAGTGGGTGGAGGTGCAAAGCGACTCATTTCACGAAGAGTGGGTGGAGGGGCAAAGAGATGAAGAGTGGGTGGAGGTGCAAAGTGACTCATTTCATGAAGAAAGTGGGTGGAGGTGCAAAGCGACTCATTTCATGAAAAGTGGGTGGAGGTGCAAAGAGACTCATTTCGTGGTAGAGTGTCAGATTTGAGTTATAACTGGTAAAGATTTTGCCCCCTAGAGGAGCACTGACTACTGCTGTCTATTGTTGCAGGGCCCTTGTTGGCTGAAATGACAAGGAACATGGAACACTGGGCCCAGAATGCTTCCTCCAAACAGAAACTCTTCTTGTTTTCCGCTGTGAGTATGATGACTGACTGTGACTATGAATCTTTGCCTTTTTGGAATTTGGTTGTGTTGTCAATAAATTGTATTTGAGGGTTTGATGTTGATAATGACGGACGCCATAGCCGAGTGGTTAAGACCGTTTGACTTCAATCCCACGGGTTGTGGGTTCGAATCTCGGCAGCGTCTGGTGAATTAAGGGAAGGAGGATTTTTACGATTTTCCAGGTCGACTTCCAAGACCTGCCAGTGCCTTCATTCCCGTTGTGTGTAAATGCATACAGAAGATCAAATATGCGCGTTAAAGATTCCGTAATTCATGTCGGCGTTTGGTGGGTTACGGAAATGTGAAGATATCCGGGATACATCCCTGAAGTCGGAATGCGGTTACCTTCACGGTGTGCGTGCGTGTGTGCGTGCATGCGTGCGTGCGTGTGTGCGTGCGTGTGTGTGTTGGGGGGGGGGGGGGAATGGTTTCATATGCAAAATCTCACCATTGGTGAACCTCTGACATCTATCTGAGGAACACTCACACACACTCTCACCCTCCCCCCCCAAATTGATGATAATTTAATTCCTTTTTTATTGTTTTTATTGAGGATAATGGAATAAGCCTTGTGTGTTTTTTTACACCCAGTCCCCACGTGTGTGCAGTTTT
>CM054136.1:77383310-77405810 GCA_028751875.1 Rapana venosa | reverse complement strand
GAAGATGACAAGTTTTCTGAAAGTACACACACTCTTCTTCATAAAAGCATAGCACCGCAAAGGAAGAAAAGCCCTATTTGGAACCATAAAAAATCTAATGATTACAAAGAATACATCGAGAGCAAGAAAGATTGCAAATACTATGTTTTGCTATCAAAATACTACTTTTGGCCTGTCCAAACACTTATTTTTTCATTTGCTGGGGTAGGCAGGTCTGCCACAGTGGAGTCAAAAACTATCTACTCACCCCACTTACATAAAGCTCCATGCTCACTGTCACCGATCCCTCAGATTCTGAATCCTTTGGGGCGCCTTCGAAGCTTTGTCAGCCACCTTTCTCCAGTCCTCTCGTCTCTCAGCCGCCCTCAGGGTGTCTCTCAGCTCCATGTCTGTCCACTCTCAAATGTTGTCCTCCCATCTCTTCCTTTGTCTGCCTCTTCTTCTTCCTCCCCTCACTGTGCCTTGTGGGATTGTTTTAGCAAGACCAGAGGAGCGTGTGACATGACCAAACCACTTTAGTTTTTGTTGTCTGACGCGTGTTTGAAGGTCAGTATAGGTCCCGATTTCATTGCGGATGCGTCTCTTGACTTCTTCATTCGTGATTGTGGTCGTTGTACGAGATGCCTAAGAGTCTTCGGAAGCACCTCATTTCTACAGCTCTTATTCTTCTCTCTAAGTCTGCTGTGGGGGTCCATGATTCACATGCATACAAGAAGATTGACATGACCAGAGAGCGCATCAGTCTGATTTTGGAACTGATGGCGATTTCTCTGCTACATGTATTTAAACCCAAGTAATTTTTGCTCTGACTGACACTGAAACCTCTGTTGTTATTGTTGTTTTTCTTTCTTTCCTGGTGTTGGTGCAGGGTGTGCCCAGATGTGCCCTTTAGCGGAGTTCCGGCGGCTGCTGAAGGATCGCATGCTGCCGGTGGAGGACCGGCAAACGGCCTGCGCCCTGGCCTCGGCTTCACAGCTCTGGAAAGAGAGTAAGCACAGAAACAGCAGCAGCAGCAGCAGCAACAGCAGCAGCAGCAACAGCAAAAGCAGCAACAGCAGCAGCAGTAGTAGTTGTAGTAGGTGAGGAAAGGAAAGCAGATAGGTTTGTTTGGGGGGGCTGATGTTGGCCCGGATTGGCCTGGTGTGGCCTGGATTGGCCGGGCCAGGATTGGGTTGGCCTGGATTGGCTTGGCTTGGCTTGGATTGACTTAGCCTGGATTGGATTGGCTTGGCCAGGGTCAGATTGGATTGGCATGGCCAGGGTAAGATTGGATTGGCATGGATGGGATTGGCATGGATTGGATTGGCCCGGATTGGCTTGGCTTGGTCCGGATTGGATTGGCTTGACCTGGATTGGATTGGCTTGGCCTGGTCCAGACTGGCTCTGTGCGTGCGTGTGATTGTGTGTGTGTGTTTGTGTGTGTCAGCGTGTGATTGTGTGTGTGTGTTTGTGTGTGTCAGTGTGTGTGTATGTCAGTGTATGTCAGTGTGTGTGCATGTGTGTGTGTGCACGTGCGCACGCATGTGTGTGTGTGCGTGTACATGCGTGTGTGTGTGTGCGTGTTGGGGGAGGAGCGAGTGTGTGTATGTGCATGTGCATGCGTGTGTGCATGTGTGCGTGTGTGTGTGTGTGCGTGTTGGGGGAGGAGCGATTGTGTATGTGTGTGTGCGTGCTGTGCGTGCATACGTGCATGTGTGTGTGTGTGTTGGGGGAGGAGCAATTGTGTGTATGTGTGTACGTGTGTGCGTGCGTGTATATATGTGTGTGCTCGTCTTGGGGGAGGTAGCGATTGTGTATGTGTGTGTGTGTGTGTGTGTGTACGCATGCGTGTGTGTGTGTATGTGTGTGTGTGTGTGTTGGGGGAGGAGCGATTGTGTGTGTGTGGTGTGTATATGTGCGTGTGTGTGTGTTGGGGGAGGAGTGATGTGTGTATGTGTGTGTAGCCATATGGACGCTGACCCAGAAAAGGCTTTTGCAGGGCTTGATAAGGTTTTCAGTTGTGGATGGGTATGTTGTTGTCTCGTGTTGGGAATTTTTGACGGGAATGTTGCATCTTTGGTTTGAGCTTTTAGCTCTAGCCGTGGAACGGAAACATAAAAGAAAGCTTATATAATGAAATAAAAAGAAAAAAGTTTATATAATGAAATAAAAAGGAAAAAAAAGCTTATATAATGAAATAAAAAGAAAAAAAAACTTATATAGAAAAAAATAGCTTGAAAATTTTTTTTTCTCCTTTTCTCCCCAAATAATTCATTTATTTTTTGTTACCTCGTGCGCACGCACACACACACACATATACAGACACACATACTCACTCACTCACTCTCTCTCACACACACAGCACTCATACACACACTTACACACACACACACACACACACACACACTTGCTTATTCAATGTACCATCTGGAAATAAAAGTTTGACTTGACTTCACACACTCACACACACACTCACACACACACACACTCACACACACACTCACACACACACACTCACACACACTCACTCACACACACACACTCTCTCTTACCCCTCCCCCTCACCCACACATACACTTCCCCCCCTCCACCCCCCACACCCACACCCCCACCCACCCACACACTCACTCACACTTATTATATCCCCACACACTTACACTTACCCCCCCCCTCCCCCCCGCTCCCCTCCTATCCCCCCACCCCTACACACACACACACACACACAAACACACACACACACGCACACACATACACACACACACACACATACTCACTCACTCTCTCTCACACACACACACTCTCACACACACACACACACAACACACACACACACAACACACACACACACACTGACACACACAACACACACACACACACACTGACACACACACAACACACACACACACACACACACACACACACTGACACACACACACACACACACACACACACACAAACACACACACACACACACACACACTCTCTCTTACCCCTCCCCCACACACACACTTACACCCCCCTCCTCCCCCCCCCTCCCCCCCCACACACTCACTCACTCACACTTATACCCCCACACACTTACACCCCCCTCCCCTCCTACACCTCCCCCTACACCTCCCCCCCCCCCCCCCCCCACACACACACACAATTGCTCCTCCCCAACACACACACACACACACACACACACACACACACACACCACACACACACACACATATATACACACAATTGCTCCTCCCCAACACACACACACACACACACATACATATATACACACACAATTGCTCCTCCCCCAACACACACACACACACACACACATATATACACACACAATCGCTCCTCCCCCAACACACACACACACACACATATATACACACACAATCGCTCCTCCCCCAACACACACACACACCACACCCACACTCACTCACACTCCTAACCCCCCCCACCCCTTCCTACTCCCCACCCCCGCCCCCACCCAACCCCACCCCACCCCTCACCTCCTCCACACACACACACACACACACACACATACATACATACTCACTCACTCACTCACTCTCTCACACACACAAACACAAACACACACAGAGCGATACCCGACACTCACTCTATCCCCTGGCCTCGCCCTTGCAGACGGAGCCTCCATCCTGACAGGAGCTGTGGTGGTGCTGGTGGTGGCGGTGGCTGTCTTGGCCTACAAGCTGAGGCACAGCAGACGGCAGCAGCGACGGGAGCGCAACCACATCAGGTACCACAAGCTGCTGCAGCAGGGTGCTGACGACGACGATGATGACGACGATGATGTGGAGAAGGAGGAGGAGGACAAGAATCGGAACCATTCTTAGTTCAGGGATTTTTGGGGTTTTTTGTGTTGGGTGTTTTGGTGGTTGTGTGTGTTGTGTTTGTGGTGTGTTTGTGTTTTGTGGTGTGTTTGTTGTGGTGTGTTTGTGTGTGGTGTGGTGTGTTTGTGTTATGTGTTTGTGTGTGTTTTGTGGTGTGTTTGTGTGTTGTGATGTGTGGGTGTGTGTTGTGTTGTGTCTGTGTTTGTTTTGTGTGGTGTGTTTGTGTTTGTTGTGTTGTGTGTTGGTTTGTTCGTTTAGAGATGTGGGGGTCTGTTTTTTGGGTTGTTGTTGGGTTGATTGGTTTGTGTGGGAGGTTTGTGTGTGTTGGAGGAGATGTTTGTGTGTGTGTGTTGGGGTGTGACTTCAATTTTTACGTCTGTTCACTCAAAGTGATATTAGACAAAATATAGGGGGAGGGGTGTGTATGTGTTGTGTGTGTGTGTTGGGGAGGGGCGTGTGTGTGTATTGTGTTGGGGGAAGGTGTGTGTGTGTGCGCATTGGAGAGAGAGAGAGTGTGAGTGTGTGTGTGTTGGGGAAGGGTGTGAGTGTGCGCATTGGAGAGAGAGAGAGTGTGTGAGTGTGTGTGTGTGGAGGCGGGAAGAGATGGGGTTGTATGGCGTGTCTGTGTGTGTTGTCCTTCAGTTGTTGTTTTTCCCGCAAATTTGATATTAAGCACACAAAGAGGAGAGAAAAAATCACTCTGGCAGACAGTTAAGTATGTGTCTTTGTGTGTGTGTGCGTGTGTGTGTTTGGGGACTGTGTGTGTGTGTGAAATGTTTAACATTCACATACACGTTTGATGTTGCCGTTTGAAATTGGCTTTGAATGGTATATGATTTCCAGTATTACATAACTCTGTGACACACTTTCTGCATCAGCCAGCTTTTGAAGTGGGCAGATTCGAAGGAAAAGAAAAACATATGGCTTAATCCATCCAGGCATTTGTGGATCTGTGTGTGTGCATGCATGTGCTCAGAAGCATGCAAGTGCACAAGTATGTATGTGTGCATGATGTTTGTGTGTGTGTGCTTTCATTTCAGGTTTTAAAAGGACTTTAGCTGATTATGTACCTGATACTATGGTGTATTATCTAAAGAATGTTTTTGGTTTTGGTTTTGAATAAATCTTGATGTAAGGTCATTGGATATATATGTTATTTCTTTATGCCCAAATTTGATATCAGTCCTGCTTACAAAAGTGAAAATCTTACCAGACGAGATGTCCATGCCTGTTTCTAATGCATTTGGTAATGTTTATTATCTGCTCTTTGATGTCATTGTTCAGTGGATTGCATAGTGATTATCTGCTCTTCATTATCATTGTTCAGTGATTATCTGCTCTTCATTATCATTGTTCAGTGACTATCTCCTCTTCATTGTGATTGTTTAGTGAATCATATACAGTTTCATCTTGTATGGTTTTACACAAAGGAGGGCTTTCACATGCTTGGTTGTTTGGTTTAATCCCAGTATTTACGCAACGATGCTTCCATGTGGTGATATATATGCAGGGTGTTGTTGTCGTCGTGGTGTATATTGAGTTATCATACGGTGATGTGGGTACAGGCTTTTTTATGAGAAGGGAAATTTTTGTTGCTTGTGCATCGAGGGTGTCGGTTTTGAGTTGGTGGGTCAGTTGTTTTTTTTTGAATACTTAAAAGTTGTAATGAAGATGTCTGGGTCTTGTACTCTTTTTTCTTTTTTTGCTATGAAACTTTGTCGATGTTTAAATCTCAAGATACGGATATTTTCACTTCACGAAACATTCCTTCACGTTGCTCATCATCAGAAGAATCACTGAGTGACCAACATATCATAATCCCATAATCAGTGAGACATGAAAGGTGTGTATTGTGTCAGAAAGGTGTGTGTTGTGTCAGAAAGGTGTGTATTGTGTCAGAAAGGTGTGTATTGTGTCAGAAAGGTGTGTATTGTGTCAGAAAGATGTGTATTGTGTCAGAAAGATGTGTCAGAAAGATGTGTATTGTGTCAGAAAGATGTGTCAGAAAGATGTGTATTGTGTCAGAAAGATGTGTATTGTGTCAGAAAGATGTGTGTTGTGTCAGAAAGGTGTGTGTTGTGTCAGAAAGGTGTGTGTTGTGCCAGAAAGGTGTGTGTTGTGTCAGAAAGGTGTGTGTTGTGTCAGAAAGGTGTGTGTTGTGCCAGAAAGGTGTGTGTTGTGTCAGAAAGATGTGTGTTGTGTGTCAGAAAGGTGTGTGTTGTGTCAGAAAGATGTGTATTGTGTCAGAAAGATGTGTATTGTGTCAGAAAGATGTGTATTGTGTCAGAAAGGTGTGTATTGTGTCAGAAAGGAGTGTATTGTGTCAGAAAGATGTGTATTGTGTCAGAAAGGTGTGTATTGTGTCAGAAAGGTGTGTATTGTGTCAGAAAGGTGTGTATTGTGTCAGAAAGATGTGTATTGTGTCAGAAAGATGTGTCAGAAAGGTGTGTGTTGTGTCAGAAAGGTGTGTATTGTGTCAGAAAGGTGTGTATTGTGTCAGAAAGGTGTGTGTTGTGTCAGAAAGATGTGTCAGAAAGGTGTGTATTGTGTCAGAAAGGTGTGTATTGTGTCAGAAAGGTGTGTATTGTGTCAGAAAGGTGTGTGTTGTGTCAGAAAGGTGTGTGTTGTGTCAGAAAGGTGTGTGTTGTGTCAGAAAGGTGTGTATTGTGTCAGAAAGGTGTGTATTGAGTCAGAAAGGTGTGTGTTGTGTCAGAAAGATGTGTGTTGTGTCAGAAAGATGTGTATTGTGTCAGAAAGATGTGTCAGAAAGATGTGTATTGTGTCAGAAAGGTGTGTCAGAAAGGTGTGTGTTGTGTCAGAAAGATGTGTGTTGTGTCAGAAAGGTGTGTATTGTGTCAGAAAGGTGTGTATTGTGTCAGAAAGGTGTGTATTGTGTCAGAAAGATGTGTCAGAAAGGTGTGTATTGTGTCAGAAAGATGTGTGTTGTGTCAGAAAGGTGTGTATTGTGTCAGAAAGGTGTGTGTTGTGTCGGAAAGATGTGTCAGAAAGGTGTTGTGTTGTGTCAGAAAGGTGTGTATTGTGTCAGAAAGTGTGTGTGTTGTTGTCAGAAAGATGTGTCAGAAAGGTGTGTGTTGTGTCAGAAAGGTGTGTGTTGTGTCAGAAAGATGTTGTCAGAAAGGGGTGTGTGTTGTGTCAGAAAGGTGTGTGTTGTGTCAGAAAGGTGTGTGTTGTGTCAGAAAGGTGTGTGTTGTGTCAGAAAGATGTGTGTTGTGTCAGAAAGGTGTGTATGTGTCAGAAAGGTGTGTGTTGTGTCGAAAGGTGTGTGTTGTGTCAGAAAGGTGTGTGTTGTGTCAGAAAGGTGTGTGTTGTGTCAGAAAGATGTGTGTTGTGTCAGAAAGGTGTGTATTGTGTCAGAAAGGTGTGTGTTGTGTCGGAAAGATGTGTCAGAAAGGTGTGTGTTGTGTCAGAAAGGTGTGTTGTGTCAAGAAAGGTGTGTGTTGTGTCAGAAAGGTGTGTGTTGTGTCAGAAAGGTGTGTGTTTGTGTCAGAAAGGTGTGTCAGAAAGGTGTGTATTGTGTCAGAAAGGTGTGTGTTGTGTCAGAAAGATGTGTCAGAAAGGTGTGTGTTGTGTCAGAAAGATGTGTCAGAAGGTGTGTGTTGTGTCAGAAAGATGTGTCAGAAAGGTGTGTATTGTGTCAGAAAGGTGTGTGATGTGTCAGAAAGATGTGTCAGAAAGGTGTGTGTTGTGTCAGAAAGGTGTGTGTGTTGTGTCAGAAAGATGTGTCAGAAAGGTGTGTGTTGTGTCAGAAAGGTGTGTGTTGTGTCAGAAAGGTGTGTGTTGTGTCAGAAAGGTGTGTGTTGTGTCAGAAAGGTGTGTGTTGTGTCAGAGGTGCCGTCAGCTAGGTCTAGCAGTTATATGGAACGTGTTAACTTTTTATTAGACAATTTCGGGATGTGCTGCATGCAGCTTGGGAACATTTTCTCCATTCTGTGAATCGGACACAGATCTAACTCCTAACTTTTTGACTTAAAAACAAAAAAAAAGATGTGGATATTTGTTGATGTGGCTGTGCTTTGATTGGTTGAGTTGTGTAACCCCCCCCCCCTCCCCCTTTTCCCCCAAAAATGTGGTGTAGTTATCCCAAGGTCCTGAGCAATGAAGTGATAATTGTTATGGGTACTCTTGTGTCTTTTTGTAATGTGTAAGGGTTTTAACAGGTTTTTTTATTTAAAAAAAAGGAGGAAAATTCGTGGCTGTGGAATGATGTGAGAATGTTGTTCCTGGATGGGTGAAAGAAAGATTGGCGATGAAGAAAAGAATGAGAATTCATGGGTGAAAGACTGTTGGTGAGTAGGTGATTTATTATTTGTGCATGAATGGGTGAAAGGATGTTCGTGGATTGGGAAAGAAAGATTAGTGATGAGTAAAAGATTGAGAATTCATGGGCGGAAGAATGTTCATGGATAGGTGAAAGAATGTTCATGGATAGGCGAAAGAATGTTCATGGATGGGTGAAAGAATGGTTTATGGATAGGTGAAAGAACATCCATGGGTGGGGTGAAAGAATGTTCATGGCTGGGTGAAAGAATGGTCATGGATAGGTGAAAGAACATCCATGGGTGGGGTGAAAGAATGTTCATGGCTGGATGAAAGAATGTTCATGGATGGGTGAAAGAATGGTCATGGATAGGTGAAAGAACATCCATGGGTGGGGTGAAAGAATGTTCATGGATGGGTGAAAGAATGGTCATGGATAGGTGAAAGAACATCCATGGGTGGGGTGAAAGAATGTTCATGGCTGGGTGAAAGAATGTTAATGGCTAGGTGAAAGAACGTTCATGGATGAGTGAAAGAATGTTCATGGATAGGTGAAAGAACGTTCCTGGGCAGGGTGAAAGAATGGTCATGGATAGGTGAAATAATGTTCATGGATAGGTGACAGAATGTTCATGGATAGGTGAAGGCATGCTCATGGATGGGTGACAGAATGTTCATGGGTGGGTGAAAGAAAGATCAGTGGCAAATAAAAAAAATGTTCATGGGTGGGTGAAAGAATGTTCATGGGTGGGTGAAAGAAAGATCAGTGACAAATAAAAAAATGTTCATGGGTGGGTGAAAGAATGTTCATGGGTGGGTGAAAGAAAGATCAGTGACAAATAAAAAAAAAGTTCCTGGGTGGGTGAAAGAATGTTCATGGGTGGGTGAAAGAAAGATCAGTGACCAATAAGAGAATGAGAATTCACGGGTGAAAGAATGTTTATGGATGAGTGAAGGGATGTGCATGAATGAGTGAAAGAATGTTCATGGGCAGATGGAATGTCCATGGCTGGGTGAAACAATGTTCATGGATGGGCGAAAGAATGTTCATGGATGGGTGAAAGAATGTTCATGAATGACTGAAAGAATGTTCACGGCTGGGTGAAATAATGTTCATGGATGGGTGAAATAATGTTCATGGATTGGTGAAAGAATGTTCATGGATTGTGAAATAATGTTCATAGATTGGTGAAGAATGTTCATGGCTGGGTGAAAGAGTGTTCGTGGATTGGTGAAAGAGTGTTCGTGGATTGGTGAAAGAGTGTTCGTGGATTGGTGAAAGAGTGTTCATGGATTGGTGAAAGAGTGTTCATGGATTGGTGAAAGAGTGTTCGTGGATTTGTGAAAGAATGCTCATGGCTGGGTGAAAGAATGCTCATGGATGGAGGAATGTTCATAGGAAGATGAAAGAATGGCTTTGGATTGGTGAGAGAATGCTCATGGGTTAGTGAAAGAATGTTCATGGGTTTGAGAAAGAATGTTCATGGGTTCGTGAAAGAATGTACATGGGTTAGTGAAAGAATGTTCATGGGTTATTGAAAAATTGCTCATGGATGAGTGAAAGAATATTCATGGGTTAGTGAAAGAATGCTCATGGGTTAGTGAAAGAATGTTCATGGGTTAGTGAAAGAATGCTCATGGGTTAGTGAGAGACTGTCCATTTGTGGGTTAGTGAAGGAATATTCATAGGTTAGTGAAAGAATGCTCGTGGGTTAGTGAAAGAATGTTCATGGGTTAGTGAAAAAATGTTCATGGGTTAGTGAAAGAATGTTCATGGGTCAGTGAAAAGAATGGTCATGGGTCAGCGAAAATAATGTTCATGGGTTAGTGAAAGAATGTTCATGGGTCAGTGAAAAGAATGTTCATGGGTTAGTGAAATAATGTTCATGGGTTGGTTAAAGAATGCTCATGGGTTGGGGGAAAGAATGCTCATGGGTTAGCGAAAGAATGTTCATGGATAAAAGAGCATTCAGGGGTGGGTGAAAGAATATTTGTATGGGTAGGTGAAGTCTGTAGGGGTCTTATTTCTGGATTGAATTTGCCTTGAACATGATCTTGAGAAAAGTTCGACTCGTTGATTGTGAAGTCAGACATTGAGCCAATGGTCGACAGGCTGTCCCTTTGCTTGTAGTAAAAAAAAAGAATTGTGGCCTTTCTTTAAAATTTAAAATGATATTTTTTAGAAATATTTCTAAATTGTAATTTTGGTTTGGTTATTTAGAAAGGGAACTTGTGCTTGGTGACTGCAACAAAGTTGAAAATCAGTAGTCACTGTTTTGCGATGAGTAACGTTTGTTTTTACTGCACAGTCGACATTACTGGAGGCATTTGTGCTGCAATGCTTGTCGTTATAATAATGATGAGTAATCATGTTTGCCATACTGTGCAGTTGATGTAATAGAAGTATTCTTTTGTGTGTTATGTCTAGCAGCAAAATGTGACATCATTCATCGGATGCAAAGTGAAAAAAAAAAAATTTCTACAGGTACGTGTTGTCATTAGAATGGTCAATGACTCAATCTCAACATAACGGACGGAAGCATTATTAACACTATTTTTAATATGGGCCTTGGTGCTTTGCGTACTTCAGTAACTGACAAAATTTTCGGCTAAGGCCGGTGTTGCGTGCTCTGATACTTATGAGTCATCCATGGACTTGATATTCTCTGGGTAGGCCTTCCATCTTGGAATCAGTATATCATGCTTTTTGCAGAGATGTTGCGAAAACTAAGTGTGTGTGTGTGTGTGTGTGTGTGTGTGTGTGTGTGTGTGTGTGTGTGTGTGTGTGTAAATCCTGATGGGGTAAAAAAAAATAAAATGAAGGGAATGATTTGTGTGTGTTTTTTTGTGCTTTTGTTGGCATTATCAGGTCAATACAATCTGTCTTTGGATTCCTTCAGTATTAGTTGTTCTTAAGTCTTCCTTTTTAAAAAAAAAAGTCTTTTATAATGAAAACCATGCAGGAATACTAAAATGCTTACAAAATGTGCAATTAAAGACCAAAGTTTATGATGTAAATGTCAGGGTGTTCAGCTTAGAAGCAGTTTTCAAGGTATTGTGCTTAAAACCACCCCCCCTCCCCAAAACAACCACAATAGTGAAACATTTTCTGGAAATATTCATCAATCACCAGTGATCCAGATTCAAGGGAAAGAGCTGAGAGGGGTTGAATGGCTCATGAAATTCACCATCATAGTTCCTAACATCTCAGTTCCTTGGATATTTTCTAATGTCTTAGGTCTCAATGATAACTCTCAACAGTTTTTACAAAAAAACTCACATTTATTTTTGTTGGCTAAAAGCACAAGAGCAGCAATATTTAAAACTTCGCAGTGTGCAATTCTGAACCACGAAGGCTCACATCTAGTATGCCAGTGTTTTCAGTAAAAACCAAAACTTGTTTTGCTGCACTGTCAATGTACTGGCGACATTTGCGCTGTAACGTGTGTCATATTGTCACGTGTGTCGTACAATACAAAAACAATGTAATACTTTAAAAATTCTTTGTGGAACATATTTCTGAAAAATCTGCAGTGGTCACCGATGATTGAACAAAAATCAAAGGAAACAAAACCAACCTGACATGAGTAAATGATGTTGGTTGTGGATCTATAGCTCTATGGTATGTGCATGTGCTTTGAAGATGATGATACTGGGCATCCATTTGCATTCAGAGGCAGGGAGAGGCTTGTGAAAGATCTATAGCTGCGATGAAGGCTGACTTGAAGTAGTAAAGTTAACTTAAACATTATTATCGCTAAGCGGTATATATAACTGTCATATATTGGCGTTGTGTGTTTCATTTTCATTGTGCTTCATTTTTCACCTGTGCTGCATTGCTTCTTGTCATGGTGCTGTACATTGTAAGTGCCATAAAAAAACCCAAACAACAGCAGTACAAAATTTTTAAAGAAATCAGCCAAAGTGAATATCTTCCAGTCCTTTATATCCTGGTACAGGCTTAGGTGTGTGTGTGTGTGTGTGTGTGTGTGTGTGTGTGTGTGTGTGTGAAATACTGTTTACTTCTGACATTAATCTGCTTCAAACATGATGTTCAGTTTTTGTTTTCATGCTCGATTTGGTTCTGAATTTTGATTGTTCTGTATTGAAGGATTTGTTGACAAATGTTATGGAGAGAAATGATCACCGCTATGTGTGTGCGTGGTGCGTGTGTGTGTGTGTGTGTGTGTGTGTGTATGTGTGTGTGTGTTTGTGTGAAATACTGTTTACTTCTGACATTAATCTGCTTCAACCATGGTGTTCAGTTTTTGTTTTGATGCTCGATTCGGTTCAGAATTTTGAATGTTCTGTGTCAAAAGAAATTTTGACAAATTTTATGGAGAGAAATGATCACCGCAATTTTGGGGTTGTTTTCTTTTCTTTCTTCTTCATAATGTGGACAGCTGATGAATATATACGTTTGGTTTCTGAACTGCAAGCCCAGTGAGTTTTTGTGGTTTATTGGTGTTGTGGAATTTTACATGATAGATTTTTCATAGGACTAAAGCTAAGGAAAAGACTTGTGTATGGTTGAAGGAGGGAGCAAAGGGTAAATTAGGGAGTGATGTATCGTCTGTGTGATGTTGTGATGCTGTTAGTTCCTTGTGATGTTGGTGTGGATGTGATTTTCAACATATCATTTCAGGGACCATGTGTTTGTTCACCTGTTTAGTCCAGAAATGGATTTAGCATTATGAGGTGGATTATGAAGTGGACGGAAAGATCTTTTGCTTTAAAGTCTTTTTGCTTTTTTAGGATTTTAGATGGCCTCTCCTGACCCCTGACCCCCTAACACTAAAACACACTACACACACACACAGAGCAAATGTGCATGCGCTCATGCGCAAACACACTTACGCACACACACACACTCGCACACACATCTGCACACATGCACACACACACACACATCTGCACACATAAACATCTGTGCTCGTGCACGTGCATGCATGCACATACATGCATACACACTCACACTCCACAGTGGTTTACAATATCTTACCAACCTATGGGGTTTACAATGTCTCATCAACCGGAGATTTACAGTAACTCACCAAGTGGGGATTTACAGTAACTCACTAAGTGGTGATTTACTGGAGATTTACAGTAACTCACCAAGTGGGGGATTTACAGTAACTCACCAAGTGGGGGATTTACAGTAACTCACCAACTGAGGATTTACAGTAACTCACCAACTGGGGATTTACAGTAACTCACCAACTGGGGATTTACTGTTACTCACCAACTGGGGATTTACAGTAACTCACCAACTTGTGGATTTACAGTAACTCACCAAGTGAGGATTTACAGTAACTCACCAAGTGGGGATTTACAGTAACTTACCAACTGGGGGATTTACAGTTACTCACCAACTGGGAATTTACAGTAACTCACCAAGTGGGGATTTACAGTAACTCACCAACTGGAGATTCACAGTAATTCACCAAGTGGGATTTACTGGAGATTTACAGTAACACACCAACTGGAGATTTACAGTAACTCACTAACTGGGGATTTACAGTAACTCACCAAGTGGGGATTTACAGTAACTCACCAACTGGGGATTTACAGTAACTTGCCAAGTGTGATTTACTGGAGAATTACAGTAACTCACCAACTGGAGACTTACAGTAACTCAGTGTCTGAGAATTGTACCAACTAGCACTAAGTGAAAATGTAATAAATCATGCATAGATTTTTTACTTAAACTTGCATAATACTCTATGTTGTGCTTACATATCCTTCGAGCCAATCATGATGAAGAACAATGGATATGTAAATCACATAGATTTTTACTCAAGCATGCATATCACCTATGTTGTGTTTACATATCTTTTGAGCCAATCACAGTGAAGAACAATGGATATGTAAATCACATAGATTTTTACTCAAGCATGCATATCACCTATGTTGTGCTTACATATCTTTTGAGCCAATCACAGTGAAGAACAATGGATATGTAAATCATATGTAGATTTTTACTCAAGCATGCATATCACCTATGTTGTGCTTACATATCTTTTGAGCCAATCACAGTGAAGAACAATGGATATGTACATCACATAGATTTTCACTCAAGCATGCATTTTACTTACGTTGTGCTTACATATCTTTCGAGCCAATTTGATGAAGAACAATGAATATGTAAATTATATGTAGATTTTACTCAAGCATGAATATTATCTATGTTGTGCTTACTTACATACCTTTCGAGCCAATGATGATGAAGGTCTGTGGAAATGTAAATTATATGTAGATTTTTATGTAAGAATGCCCTGTGTTGTGCTTACTTATTTTTTCGAGCCAATCGTGATGAAGAACAATGAATGATGTGATTTTAACCCTACTTTGATATTTTGCTTAATCAGTAGATTTTTGGCAGTTGGGTATTTGTGTATTTTTTAATCCATGTTGTCTACATACTTATTGGTGATGGCCTGAAGTACTTTGATAGGAAATGCTTTAATTATGATATTTAGAGATTGCTTTTGGTTAAAACAGGGTTTTGAAGGTTTAGTTCTATAGGGTATGGGCATGAAGTATTTTGATAAGGCTTTTGATGGTGGCAGTGCTTTAAATAGAATGGTGAAGATATTTAGAGATTGCTCTTGGTTAAAACAGGGTTTTGAAGTGTCACTTGTAATGGTTATGGGCCTGTGGAACTTTGAAAAGGGTATTGATGGTGGCAGTGCTTTAAGTAGAGTTTTGAAAATGTTTAACCATTGCTTTTGGTTAAAACAAGAATTTTTAAGGTTTCAGTTCTACAGGGTATGAGCGTGAAGTACTTTGATTGAAGAGTGTGCTGCTTAACTCTTTTTTCTTTTTCCCTGTCCCTTGGCTATATATCCGAGGTTCACCAATGGTGGGATTTTGCATATGCGACCATTTCTTTGCCCACCATGAGGGTAGCCTGATTCCAACTTTGAGGATGTATACTGGGTATGTTCATGTTTCCTTAATCCTTAACCCACTGAACGCTGACATGAATTACGGGATCTTTTACTTGCATATTTGATCATCCGCATGTGTACATACACGAAGGGAATCAAGGCACTGGCAGATCTGCACTTGAAGTTGACCTGGGAGATTGTAAAATTCCCCACCCTTATTTCACCAGATGCTTGTGAGATTCGAACCCACGACTTCATGGACCCATGGGATTGATGTTGCACAGCCTTAACTACTCGGCTGTAGGATCCGTCAGTGTTTGAATCAAAACATAAAAAGGAAGGTGGCAGGACGGTTAAGATGTTCACCTGCCTAACAAGTAAACTGTGAGAGTCTGGGTTCAATTCCCAGCTTTGCCCTTTCTTTTTTTTTCTTTCTTCCCAGTTTGACCAGAAAATCGAACTGAATGTCAAAGTTCCTCAGATGAGAATATAAACTGACACCTTGTGCGCGAATGCACGCAGATCGAACTTGCGCACATGTTAAAACCGGTTCCGCCTTTCAAAAAAGAGTGGGCTGTTTCGTGTCAGTAGGAACAGATGACCAAAAAATAAAACAAAGAATGCACGCACATAGGTGTGTCGTGTTTAGACACCTTCGCCCCCAAAGTCGGATGGAGAAGGCTCATCAATGTCAAACCTCCCCTGGGAGAAACATGACAAAAAAGGAAGAAGAAGAAGAAGAAGAAGCCCAAAGTTGGAATGTGGCTACCTAAACAGTGGAGGGGAAAAGGAACGGTCGCGTAATCATGGAAAAATTACACCATTGGTGAACCTTGGAAATCTACTTGGTTTATTCAGTTCTGTCATTAGACAAAGAGTTTTGAAGATTGTTTTGGTCGGACGTGGGGTTTGAAGTTCTGGTTCTAAAGGGTATATAGATAGGTGTCTTCTTCTTTACTCTGCCTTCCTTTGTTGGGTAGGATGCGAGTTGCCTGGTCTTTCTTCTCTTGTGTTTGTCACTCTGCAGGAGGTTGTCTGCCCGTTAGCCTCATCTGTCGCACTCTGATTTCAGAGTAGATCAACACTTTTTTTGGATATGAAATGTGTGATATAACAGGGTTATTGAGGGTACATTGCTTTTTTTCTGTCTTTTGGAGTGGTTTTATGTTTGTTTGGGTTTTTTTTTTAGCGTAATATGATACACTTGATTCAACAGGTTATGGAGGGTATGTTGTTTGTTGGGTTTTTTTTTTGTCTTTTGGAGTGGTTTTCATGGGTTTTTTGTGTGTTTTTTTAGGTAGATGTTTGAAGACAAGTTTGGTGTTGGGGAAAAATAGATTATTCGTACATATCGAGATAATTATCATCAATGTTGTTATTGGTTTTAATTGATGGATCAGTGGTTGTGAGGTAAAACGCTTACGTGGAATGTGATAGATTCCTACTTTGAGCATTGTCTTGTACACAACGCTTCAGCTTTACGATATCATCCATAAAGACAGGAAGATCCCATAGAGTGGAGAAATAGGACAAGAAGAAGATGAAGAAGAAGACAAAGAAGAAGAAGGAGAATGAAATAAAAAAAGAAGAAGGAGAATGAAGCCATGCTGGTGCATCACCTGCTTAAACCATAATTGTTTTTCTCTCTCTCCCTCTCCCTCTCTCTCTCCATCTTGTTGCTGAAATGTTAGTCCCTTTTGATCTGAAGCCATAATAATCTGTGTTGAAAACCTGACCAGTGAATCTACTTACTGTTTGCTGTATTGACAAAATCGCTTTTTGCTGTATTGACAAAACCGCTTTTTGCTGTATTGACAAAACCGCTTACTTTTTGTTGCTGTATCAGCAAAACCAGAATGTGATTCACGTTTTGACTTAAGTTACATACAGCATTATTAACACTTTTGTTCTTCCATGTGAGTTGCACCGCAATGAATCTTGCACTCAGCTTTGAATGTACTTCGAGATATATTTTTTTTTGAAGTTGTGATTTTATTGCAAAGAAGATTTTTGATCACCCGTGGCTTTAGTTTATGGCTCTGAAACTGCTTTTGTCGTATATTTTGTCGTAAAATTCTTTGTTGAGCGCTTAGACAGTAGCAATTGTTGTGTGTCGTATGAGCGAAAATGCGTTCCACTGCCATTAAGCGCCTAACAAGTCATGCTCAGCGCATCCAATTTTTGGCATGTTTTACAGTAAACAAAAATCATTGTTTTCAAAAGAGATGGGTATGGAGTTTGGTACAAGAGCGATGGGAAAGAAGAAAAAAATCAAACCATGGAAGTTGGTACCTAAAGATTAGCTGACGTTAGTTCTATGTGTTTGCCAACTGCGTCAGTTTAGTCATTTTTTTGGAGAGACAATCGAACACCAACTAGTCTGTTGTGTTGACAACTGGCATAGGGTTAATCAGTTTTTAAAAAAAAGGCATTTTAGTGACTGCAATTCTGCGTCATGTTAGTGGGTTTTTTTCCTTCTTTCATTCTAAATGGTTGTGTTGTGTGTGTGTGGTGTGTGTGTGTGTGTGTGTGTGTGTGTGTGTTATTCTTTTCTATCAAGGATAATGGAATAAGCACTCATGTGCTTTTTTACAGCTAGTCCCCTTGTGTATGCAGTTTTGTGAATTTTGTCATCTGTTCCCACCGGCACACAATGGCCTACTCTTACGAAAAGCGGAACAGGATTTAACGTGTGCGCAAGATGTTCTGCATGCGTTCGTACACAGGGCCTCGGTTTTTAGTCTCATCCCAAGGACTTTTGGGGAGAGTGGAGTCGGCACTGATGTTAACTCCAGGGGAAAATATCCCCTTGAACGGGAATCGAACCCGGGTCGTCAGATTGCGAGCGCAATGTTCTAACCACGAGGCTATCCCGTCCCGTGTGTGTGTGTGTGTGTGTGTGTGTGTGTGTGTTGTGTGTGTGTATGTGTGTGATTGGATCAAGTACACTTAAAATGGATTATTGTATTTTGTTGTTGTGTATTGTAGAATTATATGAGGAACATGTTCAGGAGTGGGCAGCATTTAGATTGAAAACACACACACTACGGATAGAAACTTGAATGTCTTATTGGTGGACATGTATCGCAGTAAACACAGCCAGGGTGTCAGACAGACAGACAGACGGACAATACCACCACCTAAGAAAAATAGTATTGCTATCACTGACTTTCCCTTTGGTCACTAGTCGTCCAGTAGCCTCCTATCACCTCTGCATTTAACCATCATGACATGGTTTAAGTATTTTTTGGCTTGGACTTGACTGCAGCAATTCTCTATAGAACTGTTAAAGACAGGGAAGCAGAGGGGTAGGTAGGAAGGAAGGAAGGAAACGAACGAACGAACGAACAAACAAGTAAATTGGCCTGTATCCTTACAGAGGGTAGGGGGTGGATGGAGTGGTAGCCGAGTGGTTAGAGTGTTCAGCTCGTGATCTGACTGCCTGGGTTCGAGTCACCACGAAGGCATCCATTTGAGGGGATTTTTTTTTGTTTGCCCTGGAGTTAACATCGGCACCAGCTCCACGTTCCTGAAAGTCCTTTGGATAAAACTTAAAACCGAGGTCTTGTAAGCGAATGCTCGCAGAACATCTTGGTACATGTTAAAGACTCTTCTACCTTTGAGAAGAGCAGATGCTATCGCTTGCCAGTTAATATTAATGGGTGATCAATTTTTTAAACAAAAAAAAAGCATGCTCACTGGTGTCGTGTGTAGGCATCATCTCTGAAGTCGGAATGCGGCTACCTTAATGTTGAGGGGGGAAATGGTTACATACGCAAAAATATCACCATTGGTGAAGCGCAGAGCTCTAGCCGAGGGACGAAAACACACACACCACACACACACACACACACACACACACACACACACACACACACACACACACACACACACACACACACACACACACACAACACACACACACACACAACACAACACTCACAAAGCAATTGCACTGCTTATTCAGACTCTGAAATAAATTTGACTTTGACACACACACACAATAACAGAAAGGACAGGAAAACCATTAGCAGAGACCCGTGCTATGGCACACCACAATCATAAGGAATCTTGCTAGAACAGCCCTTCAGTGCTTTGAAGTTTAAGGGAAGAAGAAGAAGAAGACTAGGTAGGCGTCTTACGGAAGATTGGCAATGAAGCTCCAGTACCTATTAATCAAACTTGTTAATTTTTATGATGATAAAGTGTAAAGGTAGTGTTCCCATAACCTATGTGGTCGCTGGAGTAGAGCGAGGCATCAGAGACCTCAGCTTCTCCAGGGGCCAGCATATTGAGGGCGGCGCCCATCTCCTCTCCCTCTCGCTGCATTACCTTCCCTGACCCTAAAGAGGGCAGGTACCCATTTACAGCTGGAGGACTGTACTGAAGCCAAGGCGCGCAAACGGTCGCCCATCCACTTGGTAACCACGCTCGATGCTGCTTAACCTTGGCTGGGGGAAAGCGAGTGTTCTGACCACTGAGCTATCCCCCGTCCCCATATGGCAAAGTGACGACAGAAAGAAAGACATCCACTACCCCCTGAAGAAAATGTGTGTGTGTGTTTTTATTTTATTTTACTTACTATACTGCTAAAGGCTGAGGTGGAGATGGTTATGTACAATGATTGAGTTCGGGTACTGTGACTTTGAAGTGTGATTTTGTTGTTATTGTCATTATTAATTTTTTTTGGGTTTGTATTCTCTTTTTATGATTTGTCATGTATCAGCATTAAATGGGAGTGAAAAAGGTAAAATTGTGTGTGTGTGTGTGTGGTTTGTGTGTTTGTGTGTGTGTGTGTGTGTGGTTTATGTGTGTGTGTGGTTGTGTGTGTGTGTGTGTGTGTGTGGTTTGTGTGAGTGTGTGTGGTTGTGTGAGTGTGTGGTTGTGTGAGTGTGTGTGTGTGTGTGTGTGTGTGTGTGTGTGTGTGTGTGCACTTTCTGTCTCATTCTTCATGTGTGCATTTTTCCCCCTTTTCTTTTCTATTGAGGTTAATGGAATAAGCACTTGTGTGCTTTTTGCATCCAGACCCGTGTGTATGCAGTTTTGTCATCCGTTCCCACGGCACACAATGGCCTACTCTTCCGAAAAACGAAACGGGTTTTAACGTGTGCGCAAGATGTTCTGCGTGCGTTCGCACACGGGACCTCGGTTTATAGTCTCATCCGAAGGACTTTTGGGGAGAGTGGAGTCGGCACTGATGTTAACTCCAGGGGAAAATATCACCCGTGAACGGGAATCGAACTCGGGTCGTCAGATTGCGAGCGCAACGTTCTAACCACTAGGCTGTGCGTGCGTGCGTGTGCTTTATGTCGTTATATTATGAGTGCACATACAAATATACATACCCTCGTATTGAAATCTGTACATTTCAACTTTCCCAGGCAATTTGCAAAGACATAGGTATAGCCTTAAAAATCTAATAAAAGAAGGGAAAAAAATGGAGGGGATGGGACGCGACGGTAGATTGATGACACGGGGAATAAAAAAACCTTCAATTCTCACAGCCATACTGTCTGACTGTTGTCATGTTGTAAAATGTTATGTAATAATTGTCTTTTTAAAAATTTACATTTTATACCACTTTTAACTCACGGCAGATTTCTCTGCGTGAAATTCGGGCTGCTGTCTCCCGGGGAGAGCGCGTCGCCACAAGAGCAGCGCCACGATTAACTCTTAATATAACAACCTGACCTCTCCTTTTGATAGAGAAAAAAAAAAGACCTCTGAACTAGGAGTATGGAAGCCTATGTGGTGGAGAGGTACTTTAAAAAAAAAAGTCATACAGGCTCGGAGTATGGCAGATACTACTTGAAAAAAAAAAGTCATACATGCAAATTCCGTTTTGGTTTAAGCACTCACAGAAGAGATCATTTTGGACGTAAAAACCACCTACTGCATTAAGACTCTGTTCCTATTAGGAGGTAGTCCATTATCCTCGAATAAACAGAATAAATAAATAAAAAATTTTAAAAATCAGTAAACTACCATTTTTGGCCTATGTGTGGTGAATTATCAGTTGTTTTGTGCTGTTGTTGTTGTTTTGTTTCATTTTTCGGCTAGAGCTCCGAGGTTTACCAATGGTGAGATTTTTGCGTATGCCACACACACACACACACACACACACACACACACACTCATACACGCGCGCGCGCACACACACACGCGCGCGCACACATACACACACACTCACACACACACACACACACACACACACACACACACACACACACACACACACACACACACACACACACAAAGCAAATGCACTGCTTATTCAATGTACCATCTGAAAATAAAAGTTTGACACACACACACAATAACAGAAAGGACAGGAAAACCATTGGCAGAGACCCGTGCTATGGCACACCACAATCATAAGGAATCTTGCTAGAACAGCCCTTCAGTGCTTTGAAGTTTAAGGGAAGAAGAAGAAGAAGACTAGGTAGGCGTCTTACGGAAGATTGGCAATGAAGCTCCAGTACCTATTAATCAAACTTGTTAATTTTTATGATGATAAAGGGTAAAGGTAGTGTTCCCATAACCTATGTGGTCGCTGGAGTAGAGCGAGGCATCAGAGACCTCAGCTTCTCCAGGGGCCAGCATATTGAGGGCGGCGCCCATCTCCTCTCCCTCTCGCTGCATTACCTTCCCTGACCCTAAAGAGGGCAGGTACCCATTTACAGCTGGAGGACTGTACTGAAGCCAAGGCGCGCAAACGGTCGCCCATCCACTTGGTAACCACGCTCGATGCTGCTTAACCTTGGCTGGGGAAAGCGAGTGTTCTGACCACTGAGCTATCCCCGTCCCCATATGGCAAAGTGACGACAGAAAGAAAGACATCCACTACCCCCTGAAGAAAATGTGTGTGTGTTTTTATTTTATTTTACTTACTATACTGCTAAAGGCTGAGGTGGAGATGGTTATGTACAATGATTGAGTTCGGGTACTGTGACTTTGAAGTGTGATTTTGTTGTTATTGTCATTATTAATTTTTTTTTTGGTTTGTATTCTCTTTTTATGATTTGTCATGTATCAGCATTAAATGGGAGTGAAAAAGGTAAAATTGTGTGTGTGTGTGTGTGTGGTTTGTGTGTTTGTGTGTGTGTGTGTGTGTGGTTTATGTGTGTGTGTGGTTGTGTGTGTGTGTGTGTGTGTGTGTGTGGTTTGTGTGAGTGTGTGTGGTTGTGTGAGTGTGTGGTTGTGTGAGTGTGTGTGTGTGTGTGTGTGTGTGTGTGTGTGTGTGTGTGCACTTTCTGTCTCATTCTTCATGTGTGCATTTTTCCCCCTTTTCTTTTCTATTGAGGTTAATGGAATAAGCACTTGTGTGCTTTTTGCATCCAGACCCGTGTGTATGCAGTTTTGTCATCCGTTCCCACGGCACACAATGGCCTACTCTTCCGAAAAGCGAAACGGGTTTTAACGTGTGCGCAAGATGTTCTGCGTGCGTTCGCACACGGGACCTCGGTTTATAGTCTCATCCGAAGGACTTTTGGGGAGAGTGGAGTCGGCAC
>CM054136.1:77360810-77378310 GCA_028751875.1 Rapana venosa | reverse complement strand
GTCTATCAGTTAAAAACAACAACAAAAACTACACCAAACCTGAAGTATATTTGAACTTCTATTGTTATAGTATTTTAACTTGCCTTGAAGTTGTTCAGGACACAATGTTCCTCTCCAGTGTTGAAATCTTTCCACTACATTTTATAGTTCATGTAAATCTTGGGAAAAACTGAGTTTTCAGCCCTTTCCTGACTTGCCAGTGTACTCCGTAAAAATGGAAGTAAAGTAAAGGTAAAGGAGTCCCATAACCTATAAGGTCGTAGGGGAGCGAGGCGTCAGGGACCTCACTTCTCTAGGGGCCAGCATATTGAGGGCGGCGCCCATTTCCTCTCCCTCACTGCTTTACCTTCCCTGACCCTAAAAAGGGTAGGTACCCATTTACAGCTGGGGGAACTGGGGGAACTGTACTGAAGCCAAGGCGCGCAAACGGTCACCCATTCAAGTGGGTAACTACGCTCGAGGCTGCTTAACCTTAGCTGGGGGAAAGCGAGTGCTCGGACCACTGAGCTATCTCCTCCCCTGTACCACAACAAAACTACCATCCAGGTTCTTAAGCACAATGCACACAATCAACTCAGCACACAGTTTGTAGGTATCCATTGACAGTCAATATAAAACACCGACTTCGAATCAAAACAGGGTACATGGTTTAACATTTGTCTTTTCACTGTCTTGCAATCTGTAAAACACATCTCCAGCACAGCATTGAAAACAGTGTTAAAGCACTGCACTTTCACCGTCTTGCAAATCCAAATAACAAATTCGCACACAACATGCTTTCTGAAATACTGCAGTGGCAAAAAACAACAATACAAGAAAGGGTATTGCATTCGATACAACTATCAAAAGAAAAACTGGCCATGTAACAATTTCTGCCATTTTATAAAAAAAATCATTGTCAGAGTATTTTGTCAGTTCACAAAATATTCAAAACATTTTCGGCGTAAAGCGGCTAAAATAGCGTGATTAATATCAACATTTCTAAAGCTTTTTTTCAATGGGTTACAATCACAAAAGTGGGTCGGATTTTAATATCAAACCGCTCACTTCAACAATACTTTTTTGACTGAAATTTTATTTTCAGTCCACACTTTAACAAAACAAAGTTTTTTTTGTTGCTTTTTTTAATACTGACTTTTAATTTTGTCGAAAACAATCACATTAAATTCGATTCGCCGTACACCCCACTCAAAAAAAATCTCTCTCTCTCTCTCGCGCGCGCGCACGCGTGCTCGTGTGTGTGTACTCTTACGTACATGCTTGCGCGTGGCATGTATGTGTCAACATATATATAAGTCTCTTTGCTGTTCTTTGTTCATTTCTGACTTCACTAGAAGGTTTTGACACGTGAAGGTCAGAAAAGCTGGAGACGAAAAAGTAACCCCCCCCCCACCCCAAAAAAAGCACACCACCCCTCCCCTTCCCCTGAAAAAGAGCAACCACATTTCTGACAAAGAAAAAAGGACCCAAACCTTTTTTTAGCCTTCTTTTGCCCCCACTATTGACCAAACATTAGCATATTCTGGAAATCCTTTTTTTTTCTTCTTCTCTTCTCTTCCTTTGCACAAGCCATCCCGAAACTGATCTTCGATACAGACAAGTAGTAGTACTACCACGGGCAACTTTCTCGCTATCATTTCTTTTTTTTCTTTTCTTTTTCCAGTTCCAGAATTTTCAGGACGTCGTTGTTGACTCGGGGGTCTGCGCAAATCCTCTGCATGCAAAGTGGCAGCGTGACACGTTGCCATAGCAACCAGACAGGCCGAATCCAGAGCCGGCAGAGTGTGGCTGAGCCATCACGGGGCCGTAGGTTCAATTCTCCGTGGACGCAGTACTGCCACGTGAGGCGTGTCATCCTGGGTTGTTGGAGGCAGGGTCTCCTGAATCGGGTGACCCTGTGGGGTGATTCTGAGTGCAGTCCTCTTCGATGGGTATGAAGTGCTGCAACAGGTATGGTGAAGGACAGGGTTAGTTTCGTGTGTTGTGTTTGTGTGTGTGTGTGTGTGTGTGTGTGTGTGTGTGTGTGTGTGTGTGTGTGTGTTGTGTGTGTGTGTGTGTGTGTGTGTTGTGTTGTGTTTTGTGTGTGTGTTGTGTTGTGTTGTGTTTTGTGTGTTGAGCTGTGTTTTGTGTGTTGTGTTGTGTTTGTGTGTTTGTGTGTGTGTGTGTGTGTGTGTGTGTGTGTGTGTGTGTGTGTGTTGTGTTTGTGTTGTGTTGTGTGTGTGTGTGTGTGTTGTGTTGTGTGTGTGTTGTGTTGTGTGTGTGTGTGTTTGTGTGTGTGTGTGTGTGTGTGTGTGTGTGTTGTGTGTGTGTGTGTTTGTGTGTGTGTGTGTGTTTGTGTTGTGTTGTGTTGTGTTGTGTGTGTGTTGTGTGTGTGTGTGTGTGTGTTTGTGTGTGTGTGTGCGTGTGTGTGTGTGTGTGGTGTTGTGTGTGTGTTGTGTTGTGTTGTGTTTGTGTGTTGAGCTGTGTTGTTGTGTGTGTGTGTGTGTGTGTGTGTGTGTGGTTTATTTATTTATCTATTTATTCTTTTATATCGAGGATAATGGAATAAGCACTCATGTGCTTTTTTACATCTAGTCCCCGTGTGTATGCGGTTTTTTGTAAATTTTGTCATCTGTTCTCACCGGCACACAATGGCCTACTCTTATGAAAAGGGTTATTTCGTGTGTGTGTTTGTGCGTGTGTTGTGTTGTGTTGTGTGTGTGAGTGTGTTGTGTTGTGTGTGTGTGTGTTGTGTTGTGTTTGTGTGTTGGGTGTATTGTGGTGTGTGTGTATGTGTGTTGTGTTGTGTTGTGTGTGTGTTGTGTGTTGTGTTTGTGTGTGTTGTGTGTGTGTGTGTGTGTGTGTGTGTGTGGTGTGTGTGTGTGTGTGTGTGTGTGTGTGTGTGTGAGTGTGTAACCGCGCTTTCTGGTTTGTCGTGGTTGTTGTTGTTCCTGCTTGCTATTTTAGTAAGTAAGCCTGTAAGTGCAGTAACCTGATATTTTCACATTCTTTAAACGATTGACGAATGCGATTGACATTTCTAAAGTGTCTGGCTGTAAGGTACCACAGTGGGTGAAGCTTCAATCACCACCAGGACCTCTGATGAAGGCTCATCCAGGAGCCGAAACTTGAGTCAGGTCAGGCCCAAGGCATGGTTTTTTTTCAAACATGCCTAAAATGCTGTCATTGGAATATATTATTTTCTGAACCTTTTCAAAAAATGAATCTTTGATAAGTCATTTTCAAAATGAATGAGAAGTTACAAATAATTACCCGCACTTGTTTGCCTTCACTGCTATTTCCTTAATAATCTTTAAACACTCACGGTGATCTTATTTTTTTCTTCGTCTGCAACTGTTGCTGTCTGTTATATGATCAAAAATGCCTCACGCTGCTGTTAAGCGCCTGACGACAAGTCAGACCCAGCCCATCAGACTTCGGCACAAGAGAGAATTGTTATCTTTTAAGTCTTCCTGGGTAAAAAAAAACCCCGGTAGGAGAATGGACCAAGGAGGAAAGCAAATAGACACGAAGGAGGTGACAGGAAGAAAAGGAGCCAGGAAGCGGTTATATTTTTCATGTTTTTGACGCAATTTTGTTCAGCTGCAGCTGCAGCCTATTTTTGCACATAAAAGGAAAAGGTTTTCCCATAACCTATATGGTCGTAGGGGAGCGAGGCATCAGAGACCTCAACTTCTCAAGGGGACAACATATTGAAGGCGGCGCCCATCTCCTCTCCCTCACTGCTTTGCCTTCCCTGACCCTAAAAGAGGGCAGGTACCCATTTACAGCTGGGTGAACTGTGTACTCCTTAAAGATGGAAGTAAAGGCAAAGGTGTCCCATAACCTATGTGGTCGTAGGGGATCGAGGCATCAGAGACCTCAACTTCTCCAGTGACCAACATATTGAAGGCGGGGCCCATCTCCTCTCCCTCGCTGCTTTACCTTCCCTGACCCTAAAGGGGGCAGGTACCCATTAACAGCTGGGTGAACTGGGGGACTGTACTGAAGCCAAGGCGCGCAAAACGGTCACCCTTCCAAGTGGTAACCACGCTCGACGCTGTTTAACCTTAGCTGGGGGAAAGCGAGTGCTCTGAACACCGAGCTATCCCGTCAATGCTAGAATACTTATTTAAGCATTGCTTGTTGTAGCCTACTCATTTCATTCATCCGTGCTACGTTGCTCTCAACAATTTTCCTCGGCTGGATCTCCTAGGTTCACCAATGGTGAGATTTTTGCGCATGCGACCGTCTCTCCCCCCCCCCCCCCCCCCCCCCCCCCGTCATCAATAAGGTAGCCACATTCAGACTCTATAGACACACTGAAGGAATGATTAAAACCCCCCACCAAAGTGCACTAGTATATTGTGTGCGCACACACGCGGCTTAGATATAGAACATACATTTTCCACACTCTCCCGCACTGTTGGTAAACCATTTTCTTCTTCGTCCTTCTGTTACCACCAATGCCATCCATAATCCGTTTATCCCGTTTGGGCCCGAAACTTTTCCCCCATCCATTAGACCATGAGTGGTGGTCTGGGCGCTAGTCGTTCGGAAGAGACGATAAACCGAGGTCCCGTGTGTTACACAAAATTATTCAGCGCATGTAAAAGAAACCACAGCAACAAGAGAGTTGTCCCTGGCAAAATTCTTAGAAAGAAGCCATTATGATTGGGAAACAAATACAGTGGCAGAAAAAAAGGGTGGCGCTGCTCTTGTGGCGACGCGCTCTCCCCGGGGAGAGCAGCCCGAATTTCACGCAGAGAAATCTCGAGACTTAAAGTGGTAAAATGAAATGAAATGAAAACCCATCGAACGTTGACATGAATTACGGGATCTTTAACAGGCGTATATATATATATATATATATATATATATATATATATATATATATATATATATATATATATATATATATATATATATATATATATATACTCGAAGGGAATATTAAGGGAATATTATGGCAGGATTGCACTTGAAGATGACCCTGGGAGATGGCAAAAAATCCCCACCATTAATTCATCAGACACTGCCGGGATTCAAACTCATGACGTCATAGACCGGTGGGACTGAAGTCAAACGGTCTTAACCACTCGACTATAGCGTCCGTCATCCAAGATTCTTCTTCTGCTGCTTCTTCATCATCATCATCATCATCATCTCATCATCATCATCATCTTCTTCTTCTTCTTCTTCTTCTTCTTCTTCCTCCTCCTCCTCCTCCTCCTCTTCTTCTTCTTCTTCTTCTGCTTCTTCAAATTCTCAGACAGCAACTATTCTTGCCTGCTGTATGAGCGAAAATGAGAGAGAGAGAGAATAACCTTTTATTCTTTATTTTTCAAGGGTTACAGATAAGCATTCACATACTTTTGCTCTGAGAGAGAGAGACAGAGACAGAGAGAGAGACAGAGAGAGAGAGAGAGAGAGAGACAGAGAGAGAGAGAGAGAATTTCGGAAGCAAAGGAAAAAAATAAAGCACAGTCTGTTTAGAAGATTGCGCAAGGCTGTGTGTGAATTGTATGTAGTCTAAAGCTCGGTAAGGACAGAAGGCCGGGTGAGTTAGAGCACAGTTGCGCAACATTTGCTGTTCATGTCATGAGTAATGCATGTCTTGTTTCCTGCTTGTGTATAAAACATGCTATTATGCAAGCTGTTGTCGTTCCTCTTCCTCTCCTCCCGCTTGTGACATACAGGTTATTATGTAAACTGTTGTTGTTGTTGCTCTTCTTCCTCTTTTGCTGCTTGTGATAAACAGGTTAGTATGCAGCCTATTGTTGTTCCTCTTCTCTTCTTTCTTCGAAAGCTTAGACAGCAACTATTATTCTCTGTCATATCAGCGAAAATGCGATGCGCTGCCGTTAAGCGCCTGACAAGTCAGGCCAGCACATCCAACTTCGGTATGGGAGAGAATTGGTTTTTTAAAAAAATAATTAAAAAAAAAGTCTTTCTGGATGAAAAAAAAGCAGGTGAGGGGATCAAGAAGGCAGAAAATAGACATGAAGAAGGAGGTGGTGACAGGAAAAAAAAAAGGAACAAGGCAGACACAAAAAAGAGGGATAGAAAAGAGGAAATTTCCGAGCACAGAATTTCCAGAAGGTGGGGATGCTTCCCGGGGAAGGAAGGGGGGAGGGTGGAGAAGCTTGTTGTTGAATAGAAGAATGGACGGTGGAATCCACTGGTATCTTTTTCGCTTCCTTTGTCGGAGCACTCGCTTTCCCCCAGCCAAGTTAAGCAGCGTCGAGCGTGGTTACCAGTTGGATGGGTGACCGTTTGCGCGCCTTGGCTTCAGTACAGTTCCCCCAGCTGTAAATGGGTACCTGCTCTCTTTAGGGTAAGGGAAGGTAAAGCAGCCGAGGGAGAGGAGATGGGCGCTGTTCTCAATATGCTGGCTCTTAGAGAAGTGAGGTCTCTGACGCCTCGCTCCCCTACGACCTTATAGGTTATGGGACTCCTTTACCCTTTACCTTTTAGTTCCCCCCCCCTCTCCCCCTTGATATTTAGCAGTGCTGAAGTTAACATGCTATTGAAGATTGTATATCGCTGAGTAAGAGATATTTATTTATTTGTTTGTTTATTTTTTATTCATTCATTTACTTTATTCTTTTATTTCGAGGATAATGAAATAAGCACTCATGTGCTTTAAAATTAAAAAAAAAATCCAATCCCCGTGTGTATGCCGTTTTGTACATTTTGTCATCCGTTCCCACCGGCACACAATGGCCTATTCTTCCGAAAAGCGGAACGGGTGCTCAAGATGTTCTGCGTGTGTTCGCACACGGGGCCTCGGTTTATATAGTCTCATCCGAAGGACTTTTGGGGAGAGTGGAGTCGGCACTGATGTTAACTCCAGAGGAAAAAAATCCTCTTGAACGAGATTCAAACCCGGGTCAGCAGATCACGAAAACATCAGTCTAACCGGTTATTACCAGGCTATCCCGTCCCTCTGTGTGTGTGTGTGTGAGAGAGAGAGAGAGAGAGAGAGAGAGAGAGAAGAGAGAGAGAGAGAGTGAGAGAGAGAGTGTGTGTGTGTGTGTGTGTGTGAGAGAGAGAGAGAGAGAGAGAGAGAGAGAGAGAGAGAGAGAGAGAGAGAGAGAGAGAGAGAGAGAGAGAGGTGTATTCATAAAGGCCACATCCCCTTAGAAGGGGGATAAACATAATGATAACATCATGACATAAAATGCAACAGTACATTATTTGCTACTCCCTTTAACACTCTGTTTCTTATCTTATACTTTGAGAGAGAGAGAGAGAGAGAGAGAGAGAGAGAGAGAGAGAGAGGAGCGAGAGAGAGAGAGAGAGAGAGAGAGTAGGAGAGAGAGAGAGAGAGAGTAAGAGAGAGAGAGAGAGAGTAAGAGAGAGAGAGAGAGAGAGAGGTAAGAGAGAGAGAGAGAGAAAGAGAGAGAGAGAGTAGAGAAGAGAGAGAGAGAGAGAGAGGAGAGAGAGAGAGAGAGAGAGAGAGAGAGAGAGAGAGAGAGAGAGGAGAGAGAGAGAGAGAGAGAGAGAATGTCGTTTCTTTTGCTGATATAAAACAATGATGTCGTTACCCTTTGGAAAAGAGACAGGCACTGGAAATGTCAAGAAAATGCTGAAAGCGTCTAATAGTTAAAAATAAAAGCCTCTGTCTGTCTGTCTGTCTGTCTTTTTGTCTGTCCGTCCGTCTGTCTATCTGTCTGTCTGTCTGTCTGTCTGTCAGTCTGTCTGTCTGTCTGTCTCTCTCTCTCTCTCTCTCTGTGCGCTAGTTAGGCAGAGAGAGAGAGAGAGAGAGAGAGAGAGAGAGAGAGAGAGAGAGAGAGAGAGAGAGGCAACTAGTCACCCTGAGATTGTGCGCAGCCTTGCTTTATATTTGTGTAAAGCCTTTAGAATAAGAGATATCTTTGTTTCTTAAGTCATATTTTTTGACTGAATTTTTTTTATTGTGGTAGTTGTGGGTATACATTAACTCTTTGGTTTTTGTGTGTGTTACTTCTCACTAAAATACTAAGCAGTTTGGCAACCCCCCTTCATGTATGGGCCAATGGCCTTTTTGTGAATAAATCTTTCGAGTTCGAGTTCGAGTTCTCTCTCTGTGCAAGAGGTCTTCCTGTTGTTCTCAGTCAAGACGTTCCAACTTCAGAGCAGCTCATTTTTTTGCACAGGATGCATGCTGAGCACGTTCGTGTTTCTTTAACCCACCGAATGCTGACATGAATTACAGGATCATTTTTCTCTCGTGGATATTTGATCTTCTGCATATCTATCTATCTATCTATCTATCTATCTATCTATCTATCTATCTATCTATCTATCTATCTATCTATCTATCTATCTATCTATCTATCTATCTGTCTGTCTGTCTGTCTGTCTGTCTGTCTGTCTGCTGTCTGTCTATCTATCTATCTATCTATCTATCTATCTATCTATCTATCTATCTATCTATCTATCTATCTATATCTATCTACACACACACACACACACACACACACACCACACACACACACACACACACACACACATGAAGGAAATTAACGCACTGGCAGGTCTGCACTTGAAGTTGAACTGGGAGATCGTAAAAATACCCCAACCTTACCCTTAATTCACCACACGCTGCTACCACCAAGATCCGCACCCACAACTCTATGAGCCCACAGGATTGAAGTCAAACGCTCTTCACCACTCGGCTACAGACAGCGCCCTGTCTCTCTTCTTCTCCTTCTCTTCTACAACACTACTTGGTCCCCGAGGTGCATCGCCTTGTCTGGGACCCAGACTAATGCAGTGTTGATTTTGCATAAGAAAATGTTGATACATCTTTACGATGACAACTCTTACCCCCCCCTCTCTCTCTCTCTTGCTATCCATTCCTACTCCCCACCCCCTCAACCCCCCTCCCCCCCCTACTACCTTAACTTTGATTATCACAAACAATTTTTTTTGGGGGGGATACGAAGGGTTTTTGTAAGTGGAGGGGAAATCGATGCAGACGAGTATCATAGTTAGGACTAAAAAGGGCATAGCATGTCACACATTTCATAAAGATCGATACAGGGGGTGGGTGGGTGGGGTGAGGTGGATGGGGCAATGTGTGTGTGTGTGTGTGTGGGGATGGGGGGGGGGTAGCCTAGTGGTTAGAGTACTGAGTTCGTGATCTGACTGCGCGGGGATCAAACCACCACTGAGGCACTCGTCTAAGGGGAGATTGTCTTCCCCCCTGAAGATCAGTACCGACTCCACTTCCCCCCATAGTCATAGTCATCCGAATGAAGTTATATAATCCGGTGTCCTGTGTGCCAACGCAAGCAGAATACCTTGCGGACACGTTAGTTAAAACCCGCTCGGCCTTTCGAAAGAGTAGGCCATTACGTGCCAGTAGGAACGGATGACAAAATTAAAATAAAGCAAACAACACATGCACATCGACAACACATGATCCCGTTTGGACCCGAAACTTTTTCCCCATCCACTAGACCATGAGTGGTGGTCTGGGCGCTAGTCTTTCGGATGAGACGATAAACCGAGGTCCCGTGTGTTACACAAAAATTATTTAGCGCACGTAAAAGAACCCACAGCAACAAGAGAGTTGTCCCTGGCAAAATTCTGTAGAATAAAAGCCACTCTGATAGGGAAACAAATGCAGTTGTAGACCACCAAAAGAAAGAAAAAAAAAGGGTGGCGCTGCTCTGTGGCGACGCGCTCTCCCCGGGGAGAGCAGCACGAATTTCACGCAGAGAAATCTGACGTGACTTAAAGTGATATAAATAAATGTTGAGTTTGGACATCATCTCCGAAGTTAGAATGCGGCTACCTTCACGGTTGGGCAAAAACGGTCGCATACGCAACATCTCACCATCAGTGAACCTCAGAGCTGTAGCCGAGGAACATCCTTCCCGAAGTCAGAATGCAGCTGCCTTCCTCTTTCATGGTGGACGAAAAGGGGCGTCGCATACGCGAAATCCCACCATTGGCGAAGCTTAGAGCCGAAGAACAGAAAAAAATCATAAAGATCGAGACAATAATGATACATATATCCAGAGGGAGAAAGCTGTCAAGACCCAGTTAGAATGATTGGGGTTCGGATAACGGCGATGAAATTTTTTGATTACAAAGGGTTCTAGGTTTGTGGCCTGCCAACGCCTGCTTTGCAGAGGGAAGGAGTACTGTCAGCGGCAAAGAGGTGTGTACTGCAGTAGATAGCATCAAGGGGATGCGTTCGCGAAACTCTAGTGTGGGCTGTCTATTCATGGACGATGACTGATACGGCGGGAGCTGAACCTGCATAATTACGTTGAATCTGCAAACCTCGGACAACGTTAATCCGAGGTTAAATAAACCTTCAATGGCACTTTCCACAAAGCTCTTTTCAGGGCCACCTATTTGTATAGCAGAGTGGAGACTTTAATCTACCACCTTTGTACAGTCCTCTCTGGAACAATGTCCATTCACACCGTTTGTGGTCTCTATAAAGAAGCCGCATAAAACGTTACTCCGTGTAGACGAGGTGTATGCAACAGAGAGTTTTCTACAACCACTCAACGAAACAGTGCGTTGGCACAATTTGCAGGTGTGTCTGGATTTAGAAACACGACGCTGCAACTATGGGAGGTAATCTAATTACCGCCCCGTCACAACTACCACCACCACCACCACTCAACGGTACGGAAATGGAAGCATGACAAATATTATTGGAAAGAAAAATTAGGGAACTATTACTGGGAAAGGTATTTATGGAAACTATTATTTGGAAAGGTAAGGGAAAGGATTGTTGGGAAAGATAAGAACAATATTGTTAAAAGGATAATGTAAAATGGTGTTGGAAAGGTATGGAAATAGTTTTTGAAAGGTATGAAAAATATTATGGTTCCCCGTGGGGATGCGGGGGAGGGGGGGGGGGCGGGTGTCAGTATAAAGAGCATCCCCACAATCTGGAAATTCTGCGCTAGAAATTTCCTCTTTTCTATCCCTCTCTTTGTTTCTGCCTTGTTCCTTTTCTTCCTGTCACCTCCTACTTGTCTATTTTCTGCCTTCTTGGTCCATTCTCCTGCCTTTCCTTCTAGAAATACTTTAAAAGATAGCAATTCTCTCTCATGCCGAAGTCGGATGCGCTAGGCCTGACTTGTCAGGCGCTTAATGGCAGCGTGACGCATTTTCGTACATATAACAGGCAACAGTAGTTGCTGTCAGAGCGTTTGAAGAAGAAGAAGAAGATATTATGGAAAGGTAATGCAAATACGATTCGAAAAATATGAAATTTTTTTTTGAACGATATGGAAAATATTATAGGAAAAGCACGGAAAATATGATTGAAAAGGTATAGAAGGTATGATTGATAGGCGTGAAAAATAGCACTGGAAAAGAATGGAAAATGTTATCGGAAAGTATGGAATTTATTATTGGAAAGGTGTCGGAAATAGCATTGGAAAAGAATGGAAAATGTTATTGGAACTGTATGGAAAAGTAGCATTTGAAAGTATGGGAATTATTATTGGAACGATGCGGGCAATAGCATTGGAAAAGTATATACATATCAAGCAAGATAACAGCAACAGGCGATTGAAATGATAAAGCATTTAAGTTACCTGTTAAAAAACCCAACAACAACTAAAAGAGGAGATAAGAGCAAACAAAATGCAACATAATGCCTTTCGTCCACATCATTGTCAGTCACGCTGACCAATATATGATATCGTGATAAAAGGTAAAGGTGTCCCATGACCTGTGTGGTCATAGGGGAGCAAGGCGTCAGAGACCTCAACTGCCAGCATATTGAGGGCGGCGCCCATCTTCTCTCCCTCGCTGCTTTACCTTCCCTGACCCTAGAGAGGGCAGGTAGCCATTTACAGCTGGGTGAACTGAGAGGGACTGTACTGAAGCCAAGGCGCGCAAACGGTCACCCATCCAAGTGGTAACCACGCTCGATGCTGCTTAACTTTGGCTGGGGGGAAAGCGCGTGCTGTGACCACTGAGCAATTCCGTCCCCGATCGATATCGTTATAGTGGATCCAGTTATGATGGGATTGTTTTTCATTGTGTCCAAAACATCTCTGTAGCTTTTATGACAATAGACAACCTGTGATGATTCTGAAAGAAGCTCCGATTTTGTACTCACTCATACCAGTATTCACATTCCTTTTCTAATATAAAAATTTATTTGCATATATCAGTGTTGCTTCTGTCTGTTTTTTTAACCTAATATTTTATCAAAATGGACTAAGATTTAAACGAAAAACAAATCCCGAAGTAGGAATGTGGCTACCTTAATGGTGGTTAAAAACGAACGCATACACAAAAATTTACTATTTATGAACCTCAGAACTCTAGTAGAGGAACGCCAAAAACTACCCCCCCCAACCCCCCCCCCCCCCCACCCCCACCCCAAAGCCCCCACAGAATCCAATACGGTCACATACACCACATCTGAATTACTGTTGTTTATCATTTTTCTAATACATCGTTGTGCTTGTCCCTCCACCAATTTTCTTTTTATATTTTTGGATAATGTTATTCGTCCAAGAATTCCCTCTTTTCTATCCCTCTCTTTTGTTTCTGCCTTGTTCCTTTTCTTGTTGTCACCTCCTTCTTCTTGTCCATTTTCTGCCTTCTTGGTCCATCCTCTTGCCTTTTATTCCCCTAAAAAGACTAAAAAGATAACAATTCTCTCCCATGCCGAAGTCAAATATGCTAGGCCTGACTTGTCAGGCGCTTAACAGCAGTGCAACGTATTTTAGCACATATGACAGACAAAAATTGCTGTCTGAGCGTTCGACGATGAAGAAGAATTATTCGTCTGATCAGGAAAAAAAAAGTTTGAACGAAAACTGAAAATCAAAGAGGGAACATATCCTGGCAGCAAATCTTCAGACGATGATCGCCATCTGCATGTTACAAGAAAGTGATGACACAGACAAAACGTAACAATCATGGAAATGACAGTATTTGATTTTTGTTTGACAATGAGGAATTTCGAAAAACTGAATTTATGTAGCCCCTCTCTGTCTGTCTGTCTGTCTGTCTGTCTGTCTGTCTCCTATATTGACTGACTGCTTTTAATGGGGGGCGGGATAGCCTAGTGGTCAGAACATTGCGCTGGCAATCTGACGACCCGTGTTCGATTCCCGTTCAAGGGGATATTTTCCCCTGGAGTTAACATCAGTGCAGACTCCACTCTCCCCAAAAGTCCTTCGGATGAGACTATAAACCGAGGCCCCGTGTGCGAACGCACACAGAACATCTTGCGCACACGTTAAATCCTGTTCCGCTTTTCGTAAGAGTAGGCCATTGTGTGCCGGTGGGAACAGATGACAGAGTTTACAAAACCGCACACACACACGGGGATTGGATGTTTAAAAAAGCACACGAGTGCTTATTCCATTGTCTTCGATATAAAAGAATAAAAACAAATTAAATAAATAATGGATTGTGAGGGGAGTAAGGGCAAGACATATCAACGTAGCTTATACTCTTCATTAGACAGCTGATATTGCAAAACCAATGAAAAGTAGGTACTCTGTCAGTAGTCCACAAGCATGATCTAAGAAAATAGGCTGAAGAAAAAAGAAATCTAGAAGGCAACTTTGCTTTTTAGCAGGGCAACATTAAAGACAGACAAAGTGTTAAGACTTTGAATAAATACACCACTGGTCTCATAATTGTTTTTCGGTCGTAGAAATCTGAATAACTTCATTATCAGGCAAACTTGAGCACTATCTTGATTAAATTTCAAGAGTTATGAGAATGCAAAAAATACTAATACCGTATATTGGATAAAAATGTTTGGTATCAAATTTTAGGTAAAATAATCCATAAAACTTCAGAAATGCATTAGCCTCTTTGTGGACAATAGAAAAAAAAAAATCCGACACATTTTTTTCATTTCCAGAAAACTAAGGGTGACTGTCATTTTGTTGTTGTTGTCGATGTAGAGTCATGTCCTCAGTTTTTGATTTATCGAGTAATGACCTCAGTTTATTTGTTTGTCGAGTAACTTCCTTAGTTTTTGGTTTGACGAGTAATGTCCTTAGCTTTTGATTTGTCGAGTAATGTCCTTAGCTTTTGATTTGTCGAGTAATGTCCTTAGCTTTTGGTTTGTCGAATAATGTCCTTAGTTTTTGATGTCCTTAGTCTTTGATTTGTCGAGTAATGTCTTCAGTTTTTAATTTGTCGAGTAATGTCCTTAGTTTTTGGTTAGTCGAGTAATTTCCTTAATTTTTGATCTGTCGAGTAATGTCCTTAGTTTTTGATGTCCTTACCTTTTGATTGTCGAGTAATGTCCTCAGTTTTTTGTTTGTCAGGTGGAAGAAATGTAATGAAAACAACGCGTGCTAATAATAATGAAGTTTATGCAGTGTTGAAATATCTTTTCAGTGGAAGAATTAAACAGGTATTAAACAGTACAGACATTCTGATACTACAAGACACAAACCTAATCACGGACCACGACGGTTTGGTCAGTGAACCAGATCACTCACCCTATGATCTCCATCAGTGAGGAGGAACGCCACAGGATCAGGTAAATCCTGACGATCACCGGACAGGGGGATCTCACATCCCCAAGACAGCTCCTCCTCCCCCTCCTCCCCCTCTTCCTCCTCCTCTTCCTCCTCCACGGCACCATTCCTTACCACCTCCTGAAAGTTCCTGGGATCGACATGTTGCCCGTTGTGGTGTTTCTGTGAGGTCAGGGAAGATTGCTGACTCTGCCTGTGGTTGCTTGAGACAGAGCTTTGGGAGTCGTCTAGAGGTGCACTGCCCAGAAGAACATCTGACAGATCATGGGAAGCTGAAGGTAGAGATTCAGACGAAAAGTGGGTTAGATCTTTGGCAGCATCAGAGTCTGGATGACTTCCTTGTTGAGAAATGCCTGTGGTTGTGTCTGACAGCCTGTCTGTGCGAACTGTGCTGTCTATTCTGTAAGATGATGATGAGGAAGAAGAAGCCTGCAGAGTGAAGTTACCACCTTGCGATGAGCCACGCTGCACATTCCTGTTAACATCACGGTTCACTTCACGTATAGAAGCTTCCACTGCAGGTGACTCTGAACCCGTGTGCTGACTGTGGCTGACTAGGGTATCGGCAGACTGACGAGGTGAAGATACTGTATCAAAGGTCTGACCAGACGATGAAGAACTTCCCACAGGACCAGCCTGTAAGGGTGTGTAGGATGAAGGGATTTCTATGTTTGTGTCAGAATCCAGTAAGGGATCCACCGTGTACTCACTGTCCACGTCCATGTCAACGCTCTGTCGGAAAGACACATCTGATGAAACAGCGGTGGAAGGTTGGCCAGGAAACCTGTGATTTCATGTTGTGAAAGTTGACTTGAACTGCGTATCCTTTTCCTGATGAAGGCAGAACGGGATTGCACCCTCACAGGACTCTGAGGTGGTTGGGCAGCGCGAAAACCTTCCGTCCCTTTAGAACGGACTTCACACGAACCTGCGGTGAGATTCTCCACCTGTGACGATGGGTCAAAAACTGAAGTGACATCTTCTTGTAGAGAATCTGGATTTCTTTTATCTCCTCTGGCTGACTCGTAATCTCCTCCTCAGCCACTCTCTTTACTGATCATCCTAAAACTGGACACATCCTTCTGCACTTCTGATCAGAAGACCCTGCCTCGCTAATCCAAGGATCTGTCGGATTGCCCGATCATCACGACGTCTGAGGCCACTGTCCCCGAAACCAACCAGGAGAGTGTTGGAATTGATGTCAGGCGAGGAGGAGGATCCGAATCCACTGTGGAGGACGCCAAGTGGCAGAAGGAGTCACTGCATTCCTCTGAGGACGCTGGGGCGTCAGTGCTGGGAAACAGCTGTCCTGGCCGACTGAGGGGACCCTGCTGCTGCTGCTGCTGCTGCTGCGTGGAGGCCAGAGAGGGAGGCTGCAGAAAAGAGCTGCCGGCATCTTCTTCTGCCTGAAGATGCTGGTCACTGGAAGTGCGTTGGAGTGAATCTTGCGGTGGTGGCGGTTTGATATCGGGCGAAACATTGTGTTGATGATGTTGATGTTGATGATGGTAGAGAGACTGCTGACTAGGGTCCGCGCTGGTGTTGGCATGGTGATGGGGGATGCTGAGGTGGGGGCCGTTGTTGCCGTTGCTGTCGTCCTCCTGGTGGCCTCTCTTCATGGTCAGAAGCTGCATGTCACGCTGACCTCTCCGCCTGCCGCTGCAGCCGCCACGTCTGCATGACGACCGTCACTGTTTGTTGTTCCCTGTTCCGGACAAACAGCAGTGTGGTCAGGTCACAGCAGAACAGGATGGTTCAGAGGATTTATTACATGCAATAATAAATAATAAAAAATGGAACTTATATAGCGCTATATCTTGCAAAGACAAATCAAAGCAGATGTATTCAACCTAATCTTACACAGTCATGCAATCAATGATAAATAATCAATAGTTTAAACAAACATGGTGCGCTGCAGACAAAATCTATGAAATAAAATTTCAATAATGATAACAGAGACAACAATAACAACAAAGACAGCAGCGACGACAACGACGACAATGATGATGGACGACGACGATTGGATTTGAAATCGATTGTTGTTTAAAAATTTTTTTTTTAAAGAGTAATATAGAATGAGCAAAAAATAGCTTTCTTTTTCAATACAGTCCTGTGGGGGAAAAAAGGACACAACCAACACGAACAATTACCAAATACATACAGCGTGAAAATGCATTATGAAAACCAAGAAGAAGAAAGAAGAAGAAGAAGAAGAAGAAGAAGAAAGCGTGAGCAAGCGTTTTTCATCTAACATGTGCGTCTTTATTCTCCTCTGGTGTTTATGTCTGAAGGTGTCACTGTCTGTCTGTCCGTCCGTCCGTCCGTCCGTCCGTCTATCCATCCATCCATCCATCCATCCATCCATCCATCCATCCATCCATCCATCTATCTATCTATCTATCTATCTATCTATCTATCTATCATTATCTATCTATCTATCTATCTATCTATCTATCTATCTATCTATCTATCTATCTATCTATCTATCTATCTATCTATCTATCTGTCTATCTCCGTCCGTCCGTCCGTCCGTCCGTCCGCTGACCGACCGACCGACCGACCGTCCGTCCGTCTGTCTGTCGGTCTGTCGGTCGGTCTGTCTGTCTGTCTGTCGGGCTGTCTGTCTGTCGGTCTGTCTGTATATTTGTCTGTCTGTCTATCTATCTATCTATCTATCTGTCTGTCTATCTATCTATCTATCTATCTATCTATCTATCTATCTATCTATCTATCTATCTATCTATCTATCTATCTATCTATCTATCTATCTATCTATCTATCTGTCTGTCTGTCTGTCTGTCTGTCTGTCTGTCTGTCTGTCTGTCTATCTATCTATCTATCTATGTCTCCAAAAGGCGTTGACCACCCCCATGACTGTCAGGAAGAAAGGCCATCATTTTCCTACTTATCTTCATCTCCAGCTCTCAGCCTCCTCTCTTCTCCCTTCATATGTCATCTCCAAAGAATCCTTAATAATTCACCGTTCATTTGTTCGCCCGTTTATGAATGAATAGTACCAACTTCATCACTCTCTC
>CM054136.1:77348310-77350810 GCA_028751875.1 Rapana venosa | reverse complement strand
AAACAAAAGCAACAACAAAAGACCAGCCAACAAAACCATCACCACACCACCTCACAAGGAACAATTCCCCACCCACTGTTAAAATACACAGGACACACACACACACACACACACACACACACACACACACACACACACACACACACACACAACACACACACACACACACACACAACACACACACACACACACACACACGCATATATATATATATATAATTTATATATATATATATATATATATATATATATATAATATATATATATATATATATATATATATATCTCAGAATCGTTCAAAAATGGGTAGTTCTGGCTGTATATACAACGCTACTGCATATTCGAACATTTTTTTTTTCTTAAATTAAAATGTGCAAACCATTCGAGCCATGACTGTTTGAACATGGTAATATATATATCACAGGAACATTTTATGATAACTATACAGGCATGATAAGATCTGTTGGGATAGCAGTACCTTTTTTGCTGTTTTTTTTGGTTATGATTTGTCTCTGTCTGTCATTCTGTCTTCGTGTGCCCTTGTCACCAATGCTTTACACTAGCATGCTATTTTTTTATACTAACAGATGGTTGCTTGGTGTTCTGTCTTATTTGTTCTGATTCTTTCTTATTTGCGTTTTGCATACATTTCATCATGACATGATTGTATTTGCTAGATACTGCTCTTTCACTGGAATGAAAAAGATAATTATAGGCCTGAAGTGTGATGCTGCTTGAAATCAGGCATTGTTTGCATTGTTTAAAGTTACTGTGTTTTACCCCTCCCCTGAAAAAAATATACCATACAAACAAAAAAACCCCCCAAACCCCCCCCCCAAAAAACCCCCCACCCCCCATAAAAACAAAAAATCCCCAAACAAAAAATTACAAAACAAAACACAACCAAACAGCAACAAACACACAAAAAAAACACAACAAAAAATCCCAAACAAAAAACCAATGACCAAACAAACCAAAAAAAAAGACAAAATAAGCCATCTAAAAACTCAGATAACCCCCCCATAAACAAACAAAACCCCCAAAATGGAAAAAAAAACCCACCAAAAGTAATCAAAACCGAAACACCACTAACATCACAATAAAAGCAACAAACAACAAGAAAAAACAACACAGTGCAACACAATGTTTTAACTAAAAAAAATATTGCGTCTGTGTTTCCTATGAAGATAGCAAACAAACAAACAAGCAAACACACGCATGCACACAGACACACAGGACATCACAACCACCCCCCTTACACACACACACACCACACACACACACACACACACACACACACACACACACACCACACACACACAACACACACAAAACACACACACACACACACACACACACACTATAAACCAAGGCCGTGTGCAAACACACGCAGAACATCTTGCGCACATGTTAAAACCCCTTCCGCTTTTCGGAAGAGTAGGCCATTGTGTGCCGGTGGGAACGGATGACAAAATTGACAAAACTGCATATACACGGGGACTGGATGAAAAAAAACACACGAGTGCTTATTCCATTATCCTCGAAATAAAAGAATAAATAAATAAATAAACACACACACACACATCACCCCCCTCCCCCGCCCCCCCTTCCCTTCCCAACACACACACACTGCCTATCTATATAAACAAAACGAAAAAGGGCCACGGCACGTGCGGTACGTGCAGTGATCCAAAGTGGCCAGATAAAACGCAGAGAGCACTGCAGAAGCCACTGTGCAGCGATTATCTCTGTTGTTCACTCTGTGGGACTGGGGGAGGCAGGGCTAAGCAAGGTGTGTTTCAGATCCACAGACTGTCTGTGCACACAGATTTACAGGCTTTGTCTGTTTGCTCTTTGTCTTGGTCTGTTGGGGGGTTGGTTTCAAGTTGATCTGTTTGTCCTTAGATTTGACTTTGCTGACTCTGCCTGACTTGTGAGCTTTCTGTCGGTTTGCACTGTATTGTCTGGGTTTTTTTCTTCTGTCTTACTGTTTGTATCTGAGTCTGTCTGTCTGTCTGTCTGTCTGTAAAAGAAGAAGAATGCGAAGAAGAATATGAAAAAGAAGAAGAAGAATGCAAAGAAGAATGAAAAGAAGAAGAAGAAGAAGAATACGAAGAAGAAGAAGAAGAAGAAGAAGAAGAAGAAGAAGAAGAAGAAGAAGAAGAAGAAGAAGAAAGAAGAAGAAGAAGAAGAAGAAGAAAGAGATGAAAAGGAGGAAGGATTGCGAAGAATAAAGTGAAGAATAAGAATAAAAATGTTGGTTTCAAGTTAATCTGTTTGTCATTAGAGTTGACTTTGCTGACTCTGGGACTCGTGAGCTTTCTGTCTGTAGGTATTGTCTGGGTTTTTTCTCTTTATGTTTGCCTGTCTGTGTCTTATTCTCTGTATCATATTTTTTGTGTCTTTTAGTCAGTCTGTATGTCTGTGTGTCTGTGTGTCTAACTGTCTGTCTGTATATCTGTCTGTATCCCTTCCTCTCCTCTCTCTTCTCTCTCTCTCTC
>CM054136.1:77315810-77330810 GCA_028751875.1 Rapana venosa | reverse complement strand
GCACACGTTTTAGTCTGTTCCCCTTTTTGGAAGAGTAGGCCATTGTGTGACGGTGGTAACGGATGACAATATTTACAAAATTGCATGTACACGGGGACTGGATGTAAGAAAAGCCCATGAGTGCTTATTCCATCACCCTCGAAATAAAAGAATGATTTACGAGATAAATAAATAAATAAACAAACATACATACATGGATCCATACCTACACGCGCACAAGCACACACACACACACACACACACACACACACACACACACACACACACACACACACACACACACACACACACACACACACACACACACACACACACACACACACACACACACACACACACACACACACACACACACAAAAACACCACCACACACACGCAGAGATAGATGGCTTGGATGAAAAAAAGCAAATGCATTGCTTATTCAATGTACCATCTGGACATACAAATTTGACTTGACTTAACTTGATGCACAACCACGCACCACACACACAACACACACACACACACACACACACACACACACACACACACACACACACACACACACACACACACACACACACACACACACACACACACACACAACATACACACACAACCGCGCGCGCGCGCGCGTGCGCAAGAACATCAGCAACTTCTGTTACACAATTGAGTGGAAAAATCTGACAAAACTAACCAACACAAACAAGAAAACACTCCCACCCTCCACCCCCTCCTTCTCCATCAACTCAAATCATATTTTTTTAATTTTAAGGATAATGGATAAGCAGTTATATGATGTTTACATCCAGTCCCCGACCTTAGGGATACATCATGATAATAAAATTAACAAGCCCAAAACCCAACACTAGAGAGAAAGAAAGAGAGAGAGAACTCCCGAGTTCAGAGAGAGAGAGAGAGAGAGAGAGAGAGAAGAGAGAGAGAGAGAGAGAGACAGAGAAGAGAGAGAGAGAGAGAAGAGACAGAGACAGAGAGAGAGACAGAGAGAGAGACAGAGAGAGAGAGACAGAGAGAGAGCAGGACGGGAGAGACAGAGACAGAGAAGAGAGAGAGACAGATAGACAGACAGACGGAGACAGAGAGAGAGACAGACAGAGACAGAGAGAGAGGACTTTTCTACTATCATACGAGAGATGCTGTGGAGAAATGACAGCCTAAAAAAAGTTTACACTGCAGATAATGGCATCACTGGAAAAAACCCAAACATGACACAAAGTGATCTGTTTGTTTTGGGGCTGGATTTTCAAGAGTGACACTTCACAAAGAAAAACAATGAAAAAGAAAAATATTCTTTCCCCTTTTTTCTTTAATCAGGCTTAATTCTCATGAGCTCCTCATCTTACCTTCGTTGTCATATAGTAAAAGCATCACGCTGCGTTGCTGGTCATATCGATGTTGAATGGTAGCTTGTCTTTTAAGGCCTGATCAAGTCAGGCCAAGACCGAACAGGCTGGTGGGGGAGAATAGTTACTATAAGTCTTACTGGAAAAAAAAAAGGAGGAAGATATGATAGAATTAAGAAATAGGATGCATAAGGACAGGACGCGGACCAAGGAATATCAGCAGGTACCAAGTAGAGGGTAGAAAACGAGGAAATTTTCCTGTATATAATTTTTAGAAGTGCGGATGCTTTATAGTAAAAATCTCTTTGATTTCCAACGAGGGATCTCAGAGGTTACCAATGGTGAATTTGGCGTATGCGATCTGCATGGTCTTTTTTTTTTTGGTGAGCGGGGGGGGGTGACATTGAACTTGTGTTGTCCTGATCATTTATTGCACTTTGGTGAAATTTCTCTTCTATGATTTTTTTATAAAAAAAGTTTTCGAAATGTTATGAAATGTTACATTTCTTTAAATTGAACTCTTGTTGTTTGTTGTTAGGTTGATTGGTTGTGTGATTTTTACTTGTCACGTTGCACAAATAATTCCTACAATCGTTTAAGTAACCTTTAAAAAGTCAAAGAATAAAAGTGAAAGTTCCATTTCAGGTTCCATTCTTTTAATAATTTGCTCGATACAGTGATTACCCGGGCACGGGATAGCATCATGGTCGGAAGCAAGGTCTTCCCCCACAAGTTGTAAAGCAACGCCGAGCTTGGTTACCAGTTGGAATGGGTGATCAATGGCGCGAAGAATGGTTCGATAAGTTCCCCACTTCCCCAGAACTGAAATTCGGAACATCTGCCTACTTTAGGGTATACGAACGATAAAACAGCAACATTAGAAGATCAATGGCCACCCATCAATACTGCACAAAGACAGTGATACCCTCACGATGATTCCCATAAAGAAATTAAGGTTATGAAAGGGCACAATACATACCTTAACAGTTATTAACAACATATGTCACGACTAAAAGTCAGGATACATGTAGCTAGAAGCAACGCTCCTAACTAGAAAGCAAAAAAAAAAATCCGTTCAAACTCAATACTGTAGGCCAAAAATCGTTCTACAGCAACATAATTATAACCTTCCATTCCTTCGACCAAGAGTGATGGTCTGGGTGCTAGTCTTTCTGATGAGTCGATAAAACCGAGGTCCCCTTGGCACACGTAAAAGAACCCACGGCAACAAGAGTTGTCCCTGACAAAAGTCTGTAGAAAAAAGCCACTCTGATGATAATATAATGAAAAAAAATACATATGCAGAACAGAAAAAGAAAATAAATAATGAGTGGCGCTGGTCTTGTGGCGACGCACTTTCCCCAGGAAAAGCAGCCCGAATTTCACGCAGAGAAATCTGCCATGACTTAAAGTGGTATACAATACAATACAACACAAGACAATACAATATAATACAATACAATATGATACAACACAAGACAATACAATATAATACCATACAAGAATAGATATGATATTGATAAAAATAAAGAAGAAAACGACAAAGAAAATAAGAAAGCCAAAAACAGCCTTAATAACAAAACTAAACGATGATGACACTGACAACAAGATCAGTAAAAACAAAAGCAAAAAACCTAAACGTTCCAAAACTGAAAGCAAAAAAAAAAACAACCAACAAAAAACCAACAAAACCCAAACCAAAAACAAACAGTAACAACAGCAGACAAAAAAATCTAAGAAACAATCTCTGTCTCTCTCTCTCTGTCTCTCTCTCTGTGTCTGTGTGTGTGTCTCTCTCTGTGTCTGTCTCTCTCTCTGCATTGTTAACAGTTAGCTCCACTTTCTCACGCTCTGACGTCATCCCACTGCTTGTTTCATTCGTTTGGCATTCATAACACCAGGGCGCCACATCATCTCTTTCATTTATTGCCTGTTTGTTTTTCTTCTTTTCTTTTCTTCTCTTTATACCTTCCTTCTTAATCTTTTGTTTATCTATCTGTCTCTGTCTGTCTGTGTTTATATGTCTCTGTCTGTCTCGATCTGTCTGTCTCCGTCTGTTGGTCTGTCTCTGTCTGATGGTCTGTCAGACTCTTGGTCTGTCTGTCTCCCTGCCTGTCTGTCTATCTGTCTGTCGGTCTCTCTTTCGCTCCCCCTCCCTCTCTGTCTCTCTCTCTCTCTGTTTTTTCTTTGTTGTTGTTGTTTATTTTCATAATATAGTATATAGATATCTCTGATAAAGGCGAGGACTGAATGTCAAGAAAAAGCACATGAGTGTCATGAATTTTTGCTAACCTAAAAAAAACATGATTTTGTTTTTCAAAAGAGATCAGTCACCAGATACATTCCTTATCCTTTGAGAGTAGCCTCATTGATAATGAGAAAACTGTCTGTACCAGTCCAGCAGTTAAGGCAAGGGTATTGGGTAAAACCTGCAAATGAGGGTGACAGCTTGCACCTTGGTATACGCATGCTTTGGACCCTCCTCTACAATACTGGCATGGGAAACACCTTACTGGCCATCTGTTTCCCACTTGATTTATGCTTAAAGATATATGGCATATTTATTATAAGACCATGATAAATGTAACCTTCCCCTAATCTCCCCCTGCCTTTCCTTCCCCCTAATCTACCTCCTTCTCCTTTCCACCTAATCTACTCCCTTACCTGTCCCTCCTCCCCCTAACCTATCTCCTTCCCCAACCAATCCCCTCCCTACACTCTAATCTTCCCCCTTCCCAATCCATATCTCTTCACCTCCTCCCTCCCCTTAGTTACCCCTCCTCCTCCTTGACCTATCCCTCCCCCTACGAATCCCCCACCCTCCCTCTACCTGTCTCCCTCCCCCTAACTTTCCTCCTCTTCCTAATCTACCCCTTCTTCCAACATAAGTTACAATCTTAGGACTGAAAATACAGAGTTGAAACAATCAAATACAGAATTAATGGACAGGGTTGAAAAACTAGAAAAGAGAGCAGACATTCAAGAAGGATGGTCAAGACGGAAGAACATCATTATTCGTGGCATGGAAAAGAAAAGTAATGAGACTGGAGCAGACTGTGAAATGGTTGTAAAAAATCTTCTTTCCAAGAAAATGGATGTAGCAGATATCAAGTTTGATAGAGTGCACAGGATAAATTCTAAATCCAACTCTCCCATTATTGCCAGGTGTTTTTATCTAGATAAGCTTAGGATATTGAAGGCAAAACTCGTCTGAAAGGCTCAAGGATTTTTGTAGACGACGAGTTTTCCCAAATTGTTAGAGATATTAGGTGCAATCTGACCCCATACTTGATGAGTGCTAGGGCAGATGGAAAAAATGTGAGAATGGTCTTTGATCATTTGATCAGTAATGGCGAAAGGGTGACCCTTAATGATCTTCAAAGAAGAGGATAGCTTGTTGGCCGGCCCATACACTCATCCTGCCATAGTCTCAATTCACAGGGTAGGCAAAGTAAAGGTGCACCAGTCACTCAGCCTCAGTCAGACACTCACGTAATAGGGCTTTGGGCTGTGAGGCCACGCATCACCATGTGCAGGGCAAGACAAAGACAGGTCTGACTTTGGCCTAGGCTAACGCCAGCTGGCCATGAATGTTGTAGGCAGTCTTCTAATAAAGAGCCTTCTTCAATTGATTATTATAATGCTGTTGAAAGCATATCAATGTAATTAGTGAAAGTGTCAGTCTAGATAGTGTGGATCAATTGAATTGTAGCAATACAAATAAAGCAAATAATAATAATAACAACAAAACAACAACAACAACAACAACAACAAAAAACAACAAAACACAACAACAACAAAAACAACAATAATAATAATAATAATAATAATAATAATAATAATAATAATAATAATAATGTATGGAATTTATATAGCGCTGAATCTTGTAAAGCAACAAATCAAAGCGCTCAGATTTCATTTCATACCACTTTAAGTCACGGCAGATTTTTCTCCATGAAATTCGGGCTGCTCTACCCGGGGAGAGCGCGTCGCCACAAGAGCAGCGCCACCCATTTCTTTTCTTTTTTGCTGTCTGCAACTGTATTTGTTCCCCTATCAGAGTGGCTTTTTTCTAAGAATTTTGCCAGGGACAACTCTCTTGTTGCCGTGGGTTCTTTTACGTGCGCTAAATAATTACGTGTAACACAAGAGACCTCGGTTTATCGTCTCATCCGAAAGACTAGCGCCCAGACCACCACTCATGGTCTAATGGATGGGGTAAAAGTTTCCGGTCCAAATGGGGTACGAACCGCTGCACACTTCAGACCCGGACTTTTTGCTTTCTAGACAGGCGCGTTACCTCTAGACCACCGATCCACCATGCAAATACAACTTTTTCATTTTTGTCTTGGAACATAAATGGATTGTTTTCAAAACTGTCTGATAGAGATTTTAAATCTTATGTGTGTAGCTTTGATTTTATATGTCTGACAGAAATGTTCTTGGAAAATGTCCAGCAAGATGTTTTTACTGTCTATAAGGCCTTCTGTAAGTCAGCAATTAAAGTTAGCCATCAAGGAAGGCGATCTAGTGGTTTAGTTTGTTTAATAAGGCATGAGTTAACTGCCTTTGTGATTTGTTTAGATGTTCCATACCCTAATATTTGCACTTTTCTCTGTGACAAATCTCTATTGTGTACATCAAGAAATGTTTTGTATGTGTGTATATCCCACCTGAAGGTTCGCCTTTTTATAACATGTTTGACAATGATAATGGAATGGCTATGTTGGAAGAATGTTTAGCAAATTGTGTGGTGACATTGGATGAAGTAGATATAATACTATGTGGAGACTTAAACAGCAGGACCTCAAACTTTTCTTGTCAGCATGTAGAAAATGACTTTAGTTCAGATGTCCAAAGTAAAAGTATGTCTCTCAGCAGCAATCGTTATTATGAAGATTCTGTTATCAACAATTATGGTAAATTACTATTGAATATGTGCACTGCTCTTAGTTTACAAATTCTAAATGGCGTATGTAATGGTGAACAACAAGGATGCTATACATATATCTCTGACAGAGGACGCAGTGTTAATGATTATTTTTTTAGTGTCAGATGATTTGTTCTCTCAAATTTTTGACTCATGTTGTTTGTTTGTTGATGAGCGTCCAGATTCCGATCACCTTCCTGTTGAATTATATATTAATCCAGTATATAATACCAGGGATCCAAGCCAGAAGTAGTATGCAGGACTGCACAGACAATAACTAGCTTTGTCAAAACTAAACACCTTGGAGTAGATAACAATATCTCACTTATCTCCAAGATAGACTAATGCGCTCTTGTCATAATCCATATTTCTGTATGCCTGTGATTCATGGACCCTGTTCGCCGATTTGGTAGAGAAGAGTACAGCATGAGATGGATGCTTTCGGAGACTTCCTTGGCAATCTCCTGACAAAGACAATAAGCAACGATATGGATGACTAAACAGCAACCGCAAACCATTGGCTATGTAGAAAACCTTCTAACGATCGTGCAAATAAAAGTATACTTAAATGGTTATGGGCATGTACAAGATCCAAGGAATTATAAGACATTTTTGCAAGGCACTGTCAAGGAGGGAATTCAAGAGGCACCAAGAATGCGGGGATAACAACAGCGAATGGACAGGCTAGATCTCAACAAGACCCTGCAGAAAGGCAGAAATAGAGAGAGAATGGAGAATGTTGTTGAGTCTTTGAGGGTGCCCCTACGGTCGTCAGACTACGGGACAGATAGATAGATAGATAGATATAATACATGTGTGGTAACTGAGGAGCCATCTGCTATGGCACACTTTGTATGGGATGAAAACAAACTCTCGGTTTATAAACAAAATATCCACGATGTGAACATGTGTGACATTTAAAAAAAAAAGCCTTTCAGATGATTGATTAGAACATTAATGAAGCTCTAGATTTGTTAAATGGTTTCATAAAAGCCAGTGCTGAATGTATGAAGAAACAGGTACATATCAATAAAGGTCCATCAACTGATACTTGGTTTGATAATGATTGTAAAAGTATAAATACAAGGTCAGAAAACTTTTGAAGACATTCCGAAAAACTTTAAGAAAAGAGGACAAAAACTTGCACTGTGTCACAAGAAGGGAATATAAATACATGCTTGAACCGAAAAAGAAACAGTACAATAAGACCTTACTTGCAGATATGATGTCATCTATCTCTTCTCAAATCCAGTTCTGGAAAAGTGTTAAGAAGGTGTCATTTAGAAAAAGTCAGTCAAAAAATAGTATATCAGTTGACAGATGGTTTCAACATTTCAAAACCCTGTTGGAGAAAGACTCATTAGCCAACTCCATGATTACTGATGTTGACAGTGATGGAACTGAGGAAGATTTTGATTGTCCCATATCTAAAGATGAAATATTAGTGGCACTTAGAAAACTAAAGAGTGAGAAAGCAGCCGGTCCCGATCAAATCATTGGTGAATTGCAAAATATGGAGGTGAAAATATTGTGCTTTTTCTTCTAAAATTATTCAACAAAATTTTTGATGATGGTCTTTTTCCAGATAACTGGGCTGAATGTATAATACTAGCATTACATAAAAAGGGTGATGTTGATAACCCTAATAACTATCTGAGAATTTCTCTTGGTAACATAAGTAGTAAGATATACAGTACTATCATTAACAATAAGTTACAGGAATGGGTTATGAAAAATAATATTACAGGTGAACACCAAGCTGGTTTTAAGAGAGGATACTCCACTATCTATCTATCTATCTGTCCCATAGTCTGACGACCGTGGGGGCACCCTCAAAGACTCAACAACCAGTTCCCTCCATTCTTCTCTCTGTTCTGCCTTTCTCAGGGTTTTGTTGAGTTCTAGGCCTGTCCATTCGCTGATGTTATCCTCCCAGCTCTTTCTTGGTCTGCCTCTTCTTCTTCCTCTTTGGACAGTGCCTTGTAAAACTGTCTTTGCAAGTCCTTTGGATCTTGTGACATGCCCATACCATTTAAGTTTACGTTTTTTCCGATCGTTAGAAGGTTCTCATAGGGTCCAATGGTTTGCTGGATTCTGTTATGCACGCTTTCGTTGCTTATGTGGTCATTGTAGGAGATGCCAAGGAGTCTCCGAAAGCATCTCATCTCCACTGCCTGTACTCTTCTTTCCAAATCTGCAGTCAGGGTCCATGATTCACAGGCATACAGAAATATGGATATGACAAGGGAGCGCATTAGTCTGATCTTGGAGATAAGTGAGATATTTTTATATCTCCAGATGGTGTTTAGTTTTGACAAAGCTGTTATTGTCTGTGCAGTCCTGCATACTACTTCTGGCTTGGATCCCTGGTCTGATACAATGGCTCCCAGGTACTTGAAGCTTTTAACTGTTTCCAGCTTCTGGTCATTAACCCTGATATCAGTGCTAATGCCGTTGGTGTTATTAGTCATCAGTTTGGTCTTCTCTGCACTGATTTCCATGCCGTATGTTTTGGAGGCCTTATTCAAGTGTTCTGTTAGGCTGGCAAGCTCTTTTTCTGATCCTGCTATTCCATCAATGTCATCTTCGAAGCAGAGGTTTGTGATCGTTCTGCCACCAATGCTGACTGATCCTTCATGATGTTCCAGTGCATCAGCCATGATTCTCTAGTGATACTCCACTATAGATAATAAATTATGTTTACTCTGCTTGCGTTTGTACGGAAACAGTTTGCTCATAATCGTAAGCTCTATGTAGCATTTATTGATTTAGAAAAAGCATTTGATTCTGTTAACAGGAACTTGTTGTGGCCTATTCTCCTGAAAAATGGTGTGAACAGTAAATTATTACGATGTTTGAGAGCCATGTATCAGAATGTCAGAAGCAGAATAAGATGTGGAACTACAATGACTGACATAATATACTGTACCACTGGTGTTAAACAGGGTGATGGATGTAGCCCCTTATTGTTTTCTGTTTTTATCAATGAGTTAGCCAGAGACGTCATCAATACTGGTAAGCATGGTGCCACTTTCCCCCAAGATTTCACAGACTTGTTTATTCTTCTGCTTGCTGAGGATGTCATCCTGCTATCTGAAACAGTTGTAGGCTTACAAAAGCAGTTAAACAGCTTAAACAGTACTGTAACACACTTGATCTTAAGGTTAATCTAAATAAGAGTAATATCGTTGTATTCAGAAAAGTGGTTATTTAGGTACTCATGAAAAATGGTTGTACAATGGAAATATCATGCCTGTGATTAATGTATATAAATATTTAGGAATCTGTTTTTCTACAAAGCTTAGTTTCACAACTGCATGTAAAGATCTGGCAAGTCGAGGTAAACGAAGCTTGTTATTTGTGTTGAAAAAACTACAAATATTGAATAATAACTCTTTTGACTTGTTCATTAAGATATTTGATGCACAAATACAACCCACTGTGTTATATGGTGCAGAAATTTGGGGCTTGGATGCAGCTGTAACACATTGTGAATCTCAGTGCACCTCTTTGCTTTAAAGCAGTTTTTAGGCTTAGATAAATGTACACCTAATGATCTTGTTTTTAGTGAAATTAATAGATATCCCCTCTCTGTTAATGCTGCTGTAAGATGCATTAGATATTGGATTAAAATTCTGCATATGAATGAGAGCAGGCGACCTTTTAAATCCTACAAGATGCTTTATGACCTAGATGTCAAAGGGAAAAACAACTGGGCTACACAACGAACCTGTTTGTGTGAACTCGGGTTTGGATATGTTTGGCTCAATCAAAGAGTGGGAAATTGTAGAGTTTATTAACGCTTTCAGGCAAAGATTGATTGACTGCCGATGGCAACAATGGAGTGATCATATAAAAAGCAGTGAAAGATTTCAAATGTACAGATAATTTATAAATTCGCATGGTGTCGAACCTTGTCTAAAACTTGATATGGATATACATTTGAAAAGAATTATGTCTAAGTATAGACTTGGTGTATCAGATATAAATGTTCATAAATTCAGATACAGAGAACATGATATTGATGACCTCAGGCTGCTATGCCCATTATGTAAGCAAGCACTGGAGGATGGAGTACATTTTGTGTTGTGCTGTCCAGTATTAGAGGATGTTAGGCAGAATTACATCCCTGTTAAATAGAGAAGACAGCCTCATTTATTTAGACTCTGTTTACTCCTGGCATCAAGTCATCCTGAGGTTGTGCACAGTCTCACTTTATATTGTGTAAAGCTTACAGAATAAGAGAGATATTGTTATCCTGTCAAATTTTGTCGGTGACTTTTTGTTATACAGTAACATGTCGTTACTATTGCTTTTAGCCCCACCAAAATATGAAGCAGTTTGGCAACCCCCTTCATGTATGAGCCAATGGCCTTTTTGTGAATAAATCATTCGAGTTCGAGTTCGACCATAAGTTACTTCTACCTTTCCCCTAAACTACATCACCCCCTTTTCTATTGTATCCTCTCCTACCCTAACACAAAAGATGAAATAGAATCAAAGCTTTAAGTGGGGCATGGTATGTATGTAAAAGAACTTTCACAGCATGTAGTAATTGGCAAATTCCTATTTTAAAAAAAAATCACTCTTATCCCTCCTTTAACACCTCCCCAAATCTAACCCTTTCACCTCCAACCAATCTGTTCTCCCTATCCCCCTCCTCTCAGTCTTCACCCTATCCCCTGCCTCCCTTCATGCTATCCATGTTCTCGCATAATCTATCATCCACGTCCTCCTCCCCAATGCCTCTCCACCTATACCCCTCCTCTCCTAAACTATCCCATCCTCCCTTACGTCTCCTCTACCTGTCCCCCACCACACCCCCAAAAACCCTCCTGTTTTATTAAAATGACAATTCCAAACTTTAAAGGTGTCTTATCTGTATATGTTCAGAAATCGAGAAGAAAGTTATTCTAAAATCATTCAGTTTTCACCACGTCCTTGTTTCAGACAGGTAAATAGCACAGTCTACTATTTTATATAAAATATTGCTACTTCATTTGCATTAGATACAAACTTTTATCTGTCTTCTGAGTGATTCCAAATAATAAAAAGGAATATAACTGTTTATGATGGCCCATAAAGGGGAGGTAATTTTGCCATAAAATAGAATAAATGTTTTATCACGCACATAAAGTGTACCAGGTAGGGGAGATTAGGGGGGCCAGTTGGGGGGGGGGGGGGGTGGTTAGGAGGTAGAGGATGGGGGACAGGTAGGGAGGTGGGGGGAGAGGAGGCGGGACATGTGGGTGGAAGGGAGGGGCGACAGGTAGGGGAGAGGAGGGGGGACAGAAGGGGGTGGAGGTAGAGGAGGGAGGGGGGATAATAGGTGTTGCTATTATCATATTATTATGTTTATCCCCCTTCTAAGGGGCTGTGGCCTTTAGCATAACGTCTGCGTCTCCTCTGCGTCTGTCTGTCTGTCTGTCTGTCTGTCTGTCTGTCTGTCTCTCTCTGCATTACGTTTCCTAATCAGGTGTGATGCATAGTGCCTGGTCTTCCTTCTCCTGTGCTTGTAACTCTGCAGGAGATTGTCTGCCCTCTGACCTCAGCTGACATATATTCTGACTTCAGAGCGGCTCATTTTTTTGGGGGGGTGTGGGGGGTGTGGGGGGGGGGGGGAGGAGGGTACAAGACGCATGCTGAATTTGTGTTTCCCTAACCCACCAAACGCTGACATGAATCACGGAATCTTTAACGTGCGTATTTCATGACAGTAACAACAAACCCCCAAACACAAACACAACAACAACAACAAGAAGAAAACTAAGGTCAAACAGACAGACTCCCCCGTGTGAATGCCGGGATCCTGTCAGAAAGAAACAGCATCTCCACCGTCTGGAAATTCTGTGCTAGGAATTCCCTCTTTTCTATCCTTCTCTTTGTTGCTGCCTTCCTCCTTTTCTTCATGTCACCACCTCCTTCTTGTCTATTTTCTGCCTTCTTTGTCCATTCTCCTGCTTTTTTCCCCCAGAAAGACTTAAAGAAATAACAATTCTCTCTTATGCGAAGTTGGATGCGCTGGGCCTGACTCGTTAGGTGCTTAACGGCAGCGCGAAGCATTTTCGCTCATATAACAAACAATAATAGTTGCTGTCTGAGCGTCCGACGATGACGAAGAAGATCTGGCCTACTGACCTTCCGATGAGGGACAAACTCTTCGGACCCCTGGAGGGCCTTCAGCGCACGGCAGCATTTGTCAGGGCCTCGGGAGTTGCTGTCTGAGTGTTCGAAGAAGAAGCAGAAGAAGAAGAAGAAAACAATGTAATAAAGAGAAGAAGAAAGCCATCCTTACAGGTAATAAATCCACAGGCAAAAGGTGAAAACAAGGCCATTAGCAGAAGTCGGTGTGTGAGTCAGTGCCAGAAATAGGAGGAGGAGGAGGAAGGGGGAAGAAGGCGGAGGAAAGGTATTTATCTATTTTTTTATATCGAGGATAATGTAATCATCACTCATGTGCTTTTTTTTTTTTACATCAAGTTCCCGTGAATATGCAGTTTTGTACAGTTTGTCATCTGTTCCCACTGGCACACAATAGCCTACTCTTTCGAAAAGCGGGACAGGATTTAACATGTGCACAAGATGTTCTGCGTGCGTTCGCACACGGGGCCTCGGTTTTCAGCCTCATCCAAAGGACTTTTGGGGAGAGTGGAGTCTGCACTGATGTTAACTCCACGGGAAAAAAATCCCCTTGAACGGGAATCGAACCCGGGTCGTCAGATTGCAAGCGCAATGTTCTAACCGCTAGGCTATCCCGTCCCCCTCCTAGGGTGAGGAAGAGAGAGGGGGTGGGGTGGGGGGTGGATGGAAGCAGGCTCCCAGCTAGCTCCATGCCACTTTCTCAGGCTCTGACGTAATCCCACTGCTTGTTTCATTCGTTCGGCATTCATAACACCAGGGCGCCACATCATCTCTTTCATTTATTGCCTGTTTTTTTTTCTTCTTTTCTTTTCTTCTCCTTATACCTTCCTTCTTCATCTTTTGTTTATCTATCTGTCTCTGTCTGTTTCTGTCTGTCTGTTTCTGTCTGTCTGTTTCTGTCTGTATGTCTCTGTCTGTCGTCTGTCTGTCTATCTGTCGGTCTGTCTGTATGTCTGTCTGCCTGCCTGTCTGTCTATCTGTCTGTCGGTCTCTCTTTCGCTCTCCCTTCCTCTCTGTCTCTCTGTCTCTCTCTCTCTCTCTCTCTGTTTTTTCTTTGTTGTTGTTTATTTTCATAATATAATATATATATATATATATAATATATATATATATATATCCCTAATAAAGGCGAGGACTGAATGTCAAGAAAAAGCACATGAGTGTCATGAACTTTTGCTAACCTAAAAAAAAGCATGATTTTGTTTCAAAAGAGATCAGTCACCAGATACATTCCTTATCCTTCGAGAGTAGGAGAGTATCGTCATTGATAATGAGAAAACTGTGTGTGCCCCAGTCCAGTGGTTAAGGCTAGAGTATTGGGTAAAACCTGCAAATGAGGGTGACAGCGTGCCTCTCGGTATACACATGCTTTGGACCCTCTCTACAATACTGGCATGGAAAACACCTTACTGGCCATCTGTTTCCCATTTGATTTTATACTTAAAATATATGGCCTACTTATTATAGACCATGATAAATGTAACCTTCCCCTAACCTCCCCCTGCCCTTCCTTCCCCTATTCTACCCCCTCCTCCTTCCCCTTAATCTACTCCCTTACCTATCCCTCCTCCCCCTAACTATCTCCTTCCCCAACCATCCCATTTCTACTCTCTAATCTACCTCCTTCCCAACCCATATCTTTTCACCTCGTCCCTCCCCCTTATCTACCCCTCCTCCTCCTCGACCTATCCCTCCCCTACGTATCCCCCTCCTCCCTCTACCTGTCTCCCTCCCCCTGTCTTACCTCCCCTCCCTAATCTACCCCTTCTTCCCCCCTAAGTTACTTCTACCTTTCCCCTAACCTACCTCACCTCCCTTTCCTATTCAATCCCCTCCTGCCCTATCCGCCTCACCCCCTATCTATCATCCTTGTCCCCCCTCCCCCTTCACCTATGCCTCTCCACCTATACCCCACCTCCCCTAAACTATCCCATCCTCCCTTACTGTCTCCTCTATCTGTCCCCCACCACCACCCCCAAACCCCTCCTGTTTATTAAAATGAGAATTCCAAACTTTAAAGGTGTCTTATCAATATCTGTTCAGAAATCGAGAAGAAAGTTTATTCCAAATCATTCAGTTTCACCACGTCCTTGTTTCAGACAGGTAAACAGCACAGTCTACTATTTTATATAGAAATTGCTGCTTCATTTCCATTAGATATAAAACTTTTATCTAGACTTCTGAGCGATTCCAAATAATAAAAAGGAATATAACTCTTATTGATGGCCTATGAAGGGGAGGTAATATTGCCATAAAATAGAATGAATGTTTTATCACGTACAAAGAATGTGTCAAAATATCCAAATACAGTTGAGCAATGGTGATATGCAGCATAACTTAACACACTAAAATAACTTACAGCTTAAATAGAGTTGTCACTGGGAAATTTGTTATCGGGAGGGTGGGTGGGTAATAAATCCATGACATTCTCGGAATGGCCTGGTTTTATTGCCTTTATATGGTAAGTGAATGAATAAGATTTGTTTCAGGTTGACTGTGTTGGATGTTTGAAGGGATTAGGAGGTACTGATCTTAATTTTGAAGTGAAAGTTGTTACAGTTATTGAAACTAAATGAGATGACAGTT
>CM054136.1:77307524-77315310 GCA_028751875.1 Rapana venosa | reverse complement strand
TGAAAACCCCAACTTTTCCCTTTTTCATTCTATTTTCCATGCCTGTCAGTAGAAATAGTATCCTCGCTTTGTAGAAATTCTGTGCTAGGCATTCCCTTATTTTTTCACTGTCTTGTTTCTTTTATATATGTCACCTCTTTCTTGTCTATATTCTGCCTTCTTGGTCCATTCTCCTGCCTTTTTTCCAGAGAGACTTAAACGATACCAACGCCTTCCCATGCTGTAACTGAATGTGCTGGGCTGACTTGTCAGGAGCTTATGACAATGTGACACATTTTCGCTCATATGAGAGACAACTACAGTTGCTGTCTTAGCATTAGATGAAGAAGGAGAAAGAGAAATTGTACTCTATTTTTATTTATTTAGTTTGCATCTGCAAGTGTAACTTTTTCACTTTGAGAGTGACATTTTAAAAGGAAATTTGCAAGAGACCACTGTCTTCAAGTTACGATTTATTTTATGTACATGTCATCCTTGTTTACATGTGTTTAGATTTGCAAATACGCTATGTGTGCAATTTTAGGTCATGTTACTTCCCCTTTACAGGTATCTTAAACAATTATATCCCTTTCTATTGTTTGAAGTTGCTTAGTAGTCCAGATACAAGCTTCCATCACATGGAAATGAAGCAACAATGTTTCTATGAAATTGTAGAAATTGCTGTTTACCTGTGTGGAAAAAGTACAGGGTGAAAGTATTGATTGTAGACGTCACTTTAAGACAAAAGTTTTCCAAACTATTATTGAAAAGCATCTTGAAAGTTTGGAATTGTTATTTTTAATGGTACATTGTAAATGTACAAAATCAACAGCTTTGGCTGTGAGTTAGGAATTTGTGATCTGTACAAGATCACTCCCTGACCTCTAATCCTCCGAACTTTGGAGGAGATGTGTTGTCTATCTTCCATTGTTATACATAGCACATCTCCCACAGGCCTTGCTTACATTCTTTTCTTATTTCTTTGTTTATTTTTTTTTAAATGTTTATTTTACCTGGATAAATACTCTAAACCAGTCTAACAGAATGCATATGGGGGACAGAGCGGGGGGAGAGAGAGAGAGAATTGAAATTGAAAACAAGGTTTATTCAGTATAAGCCAGGTCATTGCTCCATCTGAATGGGAGTACAAATAAACATCACATAAGTAATACAAACATACAATCGAGAGAGAGAGAGAGAGGAGAGAGAGATGTTGCGGTGCCCTGGTGTTATGAATGCCAAACCAATGAAAACAAGCAGAGGGATGATATCAGAGCATGAGAAAATGGAGCTAACTGTCAACCTGCTTCCACAATGCCTTCCTCCTCTTCCCCCTATTTCTGGCACTGAATCACACACTGACTGCTGCTGACAATTTTTCTTCATCTTTTCCCTGTGCATTTATAACCTATAGTAAGAATGGATTTCTTCTTTGCAACTCTTTACAAGTTTTCTTTGCAATTCTTCTTCTGAACCTTATTCTCACCTTCCCCTATCTATCCCCATCCCTCTGCCTATTGCCTGCCTACCTTAACCTCCCTGTCCCCCTCTTCTAACTAATAGTCCCCTCCTCACCTACCTATTCTCCTCCTCCCTTATTCTATCCCCTTCCTGCCCCTCCCCCCCCCCCCCCCCCCCCCCCCCCCCCCTACCTGTTTACCAATCCCCTCCTCACCTACCTATTCTACTCCTCCCCTATCTTCCTCCACTACCTGTTCCCTATTCTCCTCCTTCCCTACCTGCTGCCCCGTTCCCCCTACCTGTCCCCCTCCTCCCCTTAAACTTTACCATTGTTTTGACTTCATTTTTAAGAGAGAGGGGGGATGGACAAGACAATGAACAATGAGAACGATAAACAAACGGGCAGGCAGATTAAAATGGACAGACGAACAGGCAGACAGATTAAAAAAAACAACAACAGACAGATTAACAGGTAGGCAGATAAAAACAGATAGACATTCAGACTGGCAGACAGGCAAGCAGAGAGATGCAAAAAAGTCTAACAACTGAAAGAGGCAGAATTTAGAGAATCCATCGGACAACTATTGTCAGAGAAGAAGAACAATTGAGAAGAAGAAGAAGAAGAAGAAGAAGAATTGTGAAGAAGAAGAAGAATTGCGAAGAAGAAAAAGAAAAAGAGGAAGAACTGCGAAGAAGAAGAAGAATTGCGAAGAAGAAGAATTGCGAAAAAGAAATGGCAAAGAAGAAGAAGAATTGTGAAGAAGAAAGAAGAAAAATTGCGAAGAAAAATTGCAAAGAAGAAGAATTACGAAGAAGAAAAATTGTGAAGAAGAAGAAGAAATCCATTCTAACTACAGGTAATAAATACACAGGTAAAAGATGAAGAAAAATTGTCAGCAGCAGTCAGTGTGTGAGTCAGTGCCAGAAATAGGGGAGGAGAGGAGGAGGAGGAAGGAGGAGGAGGAAGGGGGGGCGGGCGGTTGTGGAAGCAGGTTCACAGTTAGCTCCACTTTCTCACGCTCTGACGTCATCCCACTGCTTGTTTCATTGGTTCGGCATTCATAACACCAGGGCGCCACATCATCTCTCTCCCTCTCTCTCTCTCTCTCTCTCTCTCTCTCTCTCTCTCTCTCTGTCTGTCTGTCTTTCTCTCTCTCCACCCTCGTTTGTATTTTTGTGTTACTTATGTGATGTTTATTTGTACTCCCATTCAAATGGAGCTATGACCTGGCTTATACTGAATACACATTGTTTTCAATGTCAATTCTCTCTCTCTTCATATGCATTTTGTGAGAGTGGTTTAGAGTATTTATACAGGTGAAACAAACTCTTTTTAAAGAAAGAAAGACGAAAATAATGTAAGCAATGCCTGCGGGAGATGTGCTATGTATCACTGTTTTTTCTTCATTTTTTTAAAAAGATATCTGACATTTTCTTTCTGACTCTTGTTTCAGAAAAGAAAAAAATCGCCTCAGTTTACATTTGGCTGGATGTGACTTATTTTTTTAAAAACATATTCTCATTCTTCTTTCACAGGAGACTAAGAAAACTGTTCCAGACAAAAACTATAGTCGAGTGGTTAAGACCCTTTTACTTCGATCCCATGGGGCCATGACGTCATGGGTTCGAATCTCGCGTGGTCTGGTGAATTAAGGGTGTGGATTTTTACGATCTCCCATATCAACTTCAAGTGCAGACCTACCTGTGCTTTAATTGCCATCGTGTATATACATATGCGGAATATCAAATATGCACATTAATTCATGTCAGCGTTAGTTGGGTTAAGGAAACACGAAGTAAACCCACAGCATACATCCCCGAATTCGGAATACAGCTACCTTGTGGCGGGCAACAATGGTTGCATTCGCAAAATCTCACTTGATTGATGAACCTCGGAGATCTAGCCGAGGAACGAAAAAAAGAACATTTCCCTGAAGTCGAAATGTGGCTACCTTCATGGTGGGCAAAAAAGGTCGCATACGCAAAATTTCACCAATAATTGTGAACCCCAGAACTCTAGCCGAGGATCGAGGATCGAAGCAAAAAAAATCCGCAAGAAAATGCAAATTTTCTTTTTCGTTTTGCCAGTGAAGTGTCACTCTTGAAAATCAGCCCCAAACAAACAGATCACTTTGTGTCATGTTTGGGTTTCTTCCAGTGATAACCATTATCTGCAGTGTAAACTTTTTCAGGCTGTCATTTCTCCACAGCTTCTCTCGTATGATAGTAGAGGAGTCTCTCTCTCTCTCTCTCTCTCTCTCTCGGGGGGGACGTTTCCGGTAGTTGATATGTAAACAGCTGTTGAATGAAGCTCCGCATTCAAGTGTAAATTTTGCGTTCCCGTGCCTTTGCCTGAGACTGTGAGGGGACTAGAAGACATCATGCCAGAGGTGGCTTTAAGTTTCAGGCCCATGTGTGGCTGCTTTGTGGCCACCTTCATGGCATTCATGTCTCAACGTGCAATGTTGAGAAAAGCATTGTACATTCCGACATTGAAGTTGGGCAGGCTGCATGACGGTGCTACCGTAGGTTTGCTCCTCGCCTATTTGTACCTAGGCGTTTTTCTCCATCGGTGTGGCGATGTGGAGCTGAACCCTGGACCTGGACCCAGTGGAAGGAAGGACAGTCTGCGCCAAACCCAGCTGAACACCGGTGCCGGTTCCGCTTCATCATCTCCTAAGAGGACAAGTCGGGAGCCTACGCTGAAGGACATCGCAGCAAACCTGCAGGAGCTGACCTCCATGTTTAAAGAGCTGAAGGAAGAGGTGAGGCAAGTCAAAGAGACATGTTCAGGTATTCTGAGTGAAATGGCATCATTGAAAGAGACTGTTACTGAACTGAAACAGGAAAACCAAAGACTGAAAGAACAAAATGAAAAATTGTGTGAAAAAGTGGAAAAGCTGGAATTAAAGACTGATGACTTGGAGGGGCAATCTAAAAGAAACAACATCCTTTTCTATGGCATACCAAGACAGGACAATGAAACTCGTGACGACTGTGAAAAACTGATCAAAGACTTACTGACTGACAAACTAGGACTGAGTCATGACATGGAGTTTGACAGGATCCATCGTCTAAATAGAAACCCTAACTCCCCTATCATAGGGAGGTGTGCATTCTACAGGGATAAGGAAATGGTTCTGAAGGCTAAACGCAAACTCCGTGGAAGCAATGTCTTCATTGGAGAAGACTTCACTCCACGTGTGCGTGATATCAGAAGGAAACTTGTTCCTCATTTGAAGGATGCCAGGAAAGATGGGAAGAGAGCATTCATGGTCTTTGATCATCTGATCATTGATGGCGAGAAACGCTATCTGGACGAAAGTCCAGATCCCACAAATACCTTCTAGCATTCTGGCTGGCCTACTTTAAAACTAAACCCATGCTACATTATCAGTCTGGTGGGTTGTTTTTTTTACTGGGTTTTCTGTTTTGCAGTCAGAGGGAACAAATTAAAATCAGTCACCGCCTGCATTAAATTTTGCCCCCTCTCCTCCACGTGCAAGCTGCACTGAATTTTGTCCTGGGCTTGTCACACAGGCCGCTGACACCGTAGCTGTGTCAACGTTGCCAGCTAATGTCAGTGCCCACGTAAAGTGTGTGAATCAGCTCCTGTTTTCTGGCCATTCAAATTCAAATGCACGGTCTAAAACGAAACTAATATAATTATGTGAAAAAAACAGTTTTGATCATGATAACGCTAATAGGTGTGTGCGTGCGTGCGTGTGTATGCGCGCGCATGTGTGTGAGAGAGAGAGAGAGAGAGAGAGAGAGAGAGAGAGAGAGAGAGAGAGAGAGAGAGAGAGAGAGAGAAATCAAATCAAAATTTAATCCATGTTGTGCTTACCTTCGGCATTGGAATGTCAGTGGGTTGGTGTCTGAGATAAACAATAAAATAAAATAAAAATTGTTACATTATGATGTTGGTTACCAGATACTGTATGGAAACTTTTGTGGGAAATTTATAGTTGAACATGTTGTTGCTGTTGTCGTTGTTTTTCTTACAATTGCAGTGCATTAGAAACCAGCTAGCTATTCAATTCATAAACAAAAAATGGTCCAGAAAGATAAATTGTTGGATCAAGAAGGAACTTTTGTTATATATTAAAGGAATAAAACATCACTGAAGTAATGTTAGTAGGTTGATTTTATCAAAAGGTCATTTAAGGTTTGGAAAAGGATGTATTATGTGCTTGTGTTTATCTACTACTAGAAAATCATTTTGATATTAATAGTGGTATGCTTATGTCTGAAAGATAGTTCCAGATAAGATTTTAGAGCTTTAAGATGTGCATGTATTGAAGAAAAGAGATTTAATTAAATTGACTGTAACTATTGTCCCAGATATCATAGATAAAGTTTCTCATTGTTTTAGTATTACATGCACGTCACCATGTTTGGATGACAGTTGCTCCGGTGTGTGTGTAGTGTGGAAATATGGCAAATATATGATAAATATGTGTATAAGTCTGAATGTATGTATTCTAATTTGGTAAATTTGCTGGATTTGATCATGGTTGTTTTGTGTGTATCAGACACAGGTAAAAGTGTAATGATTATATTTTGTTATCTGCTGATTTGTATAAAGTTTATAGATAGATGACACAACTGAAATGAACATAATCAAACAACGAAGATTTTCCTTTTCAGGTTATTTGAACCTTTTACTGTCAAAGATATCTTGTGCTTTATGTTGATCTACATATTGTAAATGACATGTTTACAGATTAAGTTTTGGAACACCTGGCCACTGTTTGGCTTTGAAACTGGTGTATTGTACCCCCTTCAGTAAGGGGCCGTGGCCTATACTGAATAAACCAGTTCGAGTTCGAGTTCTTCTCTCTCTCTCTCTCTCTCTCTCTCTCTCTCTCTCTCTCTCTCTCTCTCTCTCCTCTCTCTCTCTCTCTCTCTCTCTCTCTCTCTCTCTCTCTCTCTCTCTCTCTCTCTCTCTCTCTCTCTGCCCCTCTCTCTGTCTCTCTGTCTCTCTCTCATAAATAAGGAGGGGGTCGAGGGTGGGAGTGTTTTTCTTGTTTGTGTTGTTGGTTGGTTTTGACAGATTCTTCTACTCACTTGTGTAACAGATGTTGCTTATGTTCTCGATTTGATGAAACCGTGTGTGTGTGTGTGTGAAAAAAAAACATTTCCCCGAAGTCGAAATGTGGCTCCCTTCATGGTGGGAAAAAAAGGTGCATACGAAAAATTTCCTTTTGGGAAACCCCCAGACTCTAGCCGAGGATCGAGGATCGAAGCAAAAAAAAATCCCGCAGAAATGAAAATTTTCTTTTTCGTTTTGCCAGGGTGTCCCTCTTGAAAATCAGCCCCAAAAAAACAGATCATTTGTTTTTGTTTGGGTTTCTTCCGTGAAAACCCCATTATCTGCAGTGAAAACTTTTTCGGTGTCATTTCCCCAAGCTTTTCGTATGTAGTAGAGGAGTCTCTCTCTTCTTCTCTCTCTCTTCGGGGGGGGAGTTTCGGTAGTTGATATGAAAAAGCTGTTGAATGAGCTCCCTTTTCGGTAAAATTTTGGTTCCCGTGCTTTCCCCTGGACTGTGAGGGGCTAGAAGACATCATGCCAGAGGTGGTTTTAAGTTTCGGCCATGTGTGGCTGCTTTGTGGCCCCTTCAGGGCATTCATGTTCAACGGCAATTTTGGAAAGTTTGTACATTCGACTTGAAGTTGGGCGGTGCAGACGGTGCTACCGTAGGTTTGCTCTGCCTATTGTCCTGGGCGTTTTTCCCCCATCGGTGTGGCGATGTGGAGCTAAACCCCCTGGCCCTGGCCCCCAGGGGAAGGAAAGGAAGTCTGCGCCAAACCCAGCTGAACCCCGGTCCCGGGTTTCCCGCTTATCTTTCCTAAGAGGACAAGTCGGGAGCCTACGCTAAAGGAACGAGAAAAACCTGGGAGTGACCCATGTTTAAAGAGCGAAGGAAGGGTAGGAAAAGTCAAAGAGACATGTTAGGTATTCTGGTAAAAGGGCATCATTGAAAGAGATTTATGAATGAAACGGAAAAACCAAAAGACTGAAAGAAAAAAAATAAAAAATTGTGTAAAAAAGTGGAAAAGGGGAAATTTAAAAGATGATGTTGGGGGGCAATCTAAAAGAAAAACCCTTTTTTATGGCATACCAAGACAGGAAAATAAAACTCTGACGACTGTGAAAAAACTATCGATTACTGACTGAAAAAATGGGACTGATATGCATGGGTTTGACAGGTCCATCTTTAAAATAAAAACCCCCTAATCCCCATCATAGGGAGGTGTGCATTCTAAGGGATAAGGAAATGGTTCTAAAGGGCTAAACCAAACCCCGGGAAGCAATGTCTTCTTGGGAAATTCACTCCACGTG
>CM054136.1:77297524-77305024 GCA_028751875.1 Rapana venosa | reverse complement strand
GAGAGAGAGGGAAGAGGGGAGAGAGTGTGTTGTGTTATTTGGAGGAGAGAGTGTGTTTGTGTGTGTGTGGGGTTTTTAACCCTTTAATTTACCTTTTCTTGAAACAACTTCTCCACGAACCTGGAGACGGGAAATTGACAAAAAGTTTTTCCTTTCAAAAAAATTCCCAATGAAATTACAGTATCGGAAAGGGCCCCAAAAAAATAAAAACTGTATGGTGAGAATAAACCTGCTGAAAAAGTTTTGAATGAAGAGTTGTATAACTGAATCAATCAAAATGTTTTTTAAATTTTAAAAAAATCTATTATTTTCTCTTTTCATATTCCCATTACAGGTTTCAAGCAACAAATCATGTACTTTTTTTTACTTGATTTCTTTTTAACTAAAAGTGTGTGGAAAGTTGGGGGTTAAAGAATTTCAAATTAATACAATTTCTCTCAAAATGTTTTGGGCAAAAAAAGACTTCTCAAAAGAAAAAAAAACAATTAAAAAAAAGTGCGAGTATTATTTATAAAAAAAAAAAAGGAGTGACTTGGTGGGGTGAAAGCTTTGTTTTGGGTTTTACAACAGGGCTACGTATGTCGTGTTTTTGGTTCCAGTGTTTACATTGCGCTCTGTTGCGATTCCAGCTGTCGTGACTTGTAGACAGTTTCTTATTTTGGCTGGTCCCAGATTTTGCCCTCAGATCTGTTGTTGCTGTTTTTGGTTTTTTGCGTTGATGGTGATGTTGTTTTTTGGGTTTTGTTGCTGTTGTTGTTGGGTATTTCCAGTTATTTTACTTATTTATTTATTTATTTGTTGCTGTTCATTTCTGTGACGCTTTCCCCTGTGTTCCACGCTGTATTTCAATCTTTCCCAGCCATACCCAGTTTTATGTCGCATTGGGTCGGAAGTCCACGGGAAACCCATCAATGCAAGCCTTCATAGACAACACCCAGAGAGGCCTGCATGCTGCTGGGTCCTTTGGTGGTTAGTAAGCTGTTTTGAGCTGGCATACGCAGAAACCTACTAACCCCCTTCTAACGACGTATTAGCTCAGTCGGGGCCAGACTAATTAAATCCCCTTTGAGGTGGAACCCAAACCAACGTCCATCCAATGCCACCTTGTGAATTTTTAAACCCCAAAGGCTTTGACACAAATCCTCAGCACAAAAATATTGGGGAACAAATTGGGGTCCCCATGGGACGAGAAATGGGGCCACCAAAAAAAGGTTTTTTTTTTTAAATTATTGCTTGGATAAATAATGATGGGATGCGTAATGATTCTGCTGGGGAAGGCGTGTTGGACAATTGTCAGGGTTGTACTTACTTTTGCTGTCTAATATCCCGCGTTAACGGGGTCGAGGATCGACACTACAGTGTTGGTCAGGAAATTTGAGCAAACACTAAAACCCGTCAAAAAGGGATAACGCTCGCGTGGGGCCCCTTTTTCCCAAATGAGCCCAAACACATCATCGGGGTAGGAGATGGCTGGAGTTAAAAAATCCCTATGGTTTTAGTGATTCAACCCGCAAACCTTCCGTTGTCCCCAAGGTGCTAACCAGCCCCAAGGGGGCTGGTTTATTCCCCGTTTGATTAAGCATTCTGAAGATCACCCAGAAGAAGCACTCGGGGCAGTTTCTTTTAGAGCTGGGAATTCACTTGTATGTTGGTGTTTAAAGAGGCCTCACTGTATAGAAGCCTTTCTCTGAGCAGAAAAGTTTTTTTCTGTAATGAAGAATGCAGGTTGTTCTGTTTGGAGCTGCTTGTCATGGATGAATGCAAACCCTATAAACATTTTTTTAATAATAGTCACTTTTCTGTAAATCTTGGCACTTTTTACCCAAAACCTGCCCTTTTTCTTTCCCGTGTCTGATTAGGCTTGTTTTTACTTGACATGCTGTCATGACGGGCAAACAATATGTAATTTTTGGTTTTCCTGCCTAGAGCTCGGGTTCCCCAGTGCTAAGATTTTGATAGCAGCCATTAAAACCCTCATTTTTGTTTTGCCCCATTCTGACTCAGGTATGAAAAATTTTTATAAACTTGTGTTGTTCTTACCCATTCTGTTCCAAAAAATGTTTGGGAAAAATGTACAAAAAAAAAAATTTTTAAAATAAATTTTTATGAGTTCCTACCCCCTTATAAATAGTCTTCTTTTTTTAAAAAAACACAATGGAATGTCCCCCAAAAAAAGTACTTACAAGAAATCTTTGTATTCAGAAATTAACATGTAAAATAGTTCTACTCGTTATTTTTTTTTATTTTTCAATCAATTTTGCACAAAAAAAACCTGCACAACTCTCACCCAATTTTGTAAATAATCTGGGTATATTTGGGATGAAAAACATATGTTGAAAAATGTCAAAAAAAAAGATTGCCTTCCAAGAAATCCCGTCAACTTAGGAGAAGAGAGAGAGAGAGAGAGGAAGAGAGAGAGGAGAGAGGAGAGGATGAGGAGAGAGGAGGAGAGAGAGAGAGGGAGGGGGGGGGGGAGAGGGGGAATAAACAGGGAAGATCCCTAATAAATTGTTGGGCCCGATGTTGGTGAAAGCCAAACCCAAAGAAGCAAAAAAAGCAGAGGCGTCAGGCGTGAGAAAGTGTTTTTCAGGGTGCCCGTGTTCTCCCCCACTGCATTGTATACCCCCCCCTTACCCCCCCCCCCCTTTTCCCTTCCCCCCCCTTCTTGCCCCCTTTTCACCCTTTCCCGTGCCGTTTCTGGCACGACCCCGCAGTCACTGCTGTACGTATTTTACAGTCAGTATGTGGTGGCCTGTTTTATCTCTACTCCACCTTGTGCTTTTCTTTGCCTGTTTTCCCGGGAACTGGGTCTGTGGTTAGTTTTACTTCGATTTCTTGCTGACTGTAGACTGTGTTTTTTGGTTCGTTCCCCTTTGTCTATGTCTTGGTGTGACTCTGTGGTTTTTTGTCTGTTGTCTGTGTTGTTGGTTTGTCTGTCTTCTCTGTCTGTTGTCTGTCGTTCTGTCTTATCTCTGTCTCTCTCTGTTCTATCTCTGTCCTTGTTTTCTCTCTCTCCATCCCCCTTTGTTTTTCTATCTGTCTGTCTCTCTTTTTTCTCTCCCCGTTGTCTGTCGGCGTTGACCTCCTCTCCCCCAAGGGGTATCGCAAGTAAAAAAATTTTTCAACAACTTGAGAGAGTATATCAACGTCTCTAAAATTTTTCTGCTTTTAGAACTATTCTTAGAAAATAAGGGCTGCAAAAAAGTTGAACTTCTTTTTTTGTTTAAATTGATTCTTTAATAAAGGGGTATTTTGCATAATTCATGAAAAGCTAGCTCCTTTTTCATTGTAGAGGTTCCTGTTAAAAAAGTTCGTAACAAAAAGTCTATTTGTACTCTTTCAAAAAAACGTGGTCACACATTGTTAATTTAGTAATATGGATTGGGTGAAAGGGTTTGTTGAACTTGTGTGTGTGTGTGTTTATGCTCTGTGGTTGTTTTCTTGTGCTTTAAATAAGTTCATTTTTTGGTTTTTCCCTTTCAAAAGTTTTGGTTATGATTTTTGACGATTTTGGGATAAGGCTTGATAATATGTGGGAAAAGTAATGTGTAGGATTGTATCCCGATGATTTGTTTTTGCGTGCACGCAGCGCCAGTTGATGTTGGCTATGTTGTGCAGGTGTGTGTGTGTTTTTTGTATGCGTGCGCGGCGGATGCGTGCGCGTGGTGTGTTTATTTTTGGGGGTTTGTTCCTATTTAATTTGGGCTTATTTATTATTGATTGATTAACTTTTTGGTATTTCATTTTATTTCTTGATTCTCTCTTAACCCCCCCTCTACTCTACCCGTCCCCACCACCCCCTTTTCCCCCCCGCCCCCTCCACCCCATCCCTCCCCCCGCCTCCTCTTCCCTCTCACCCATCCCTCTCTTCTCCTCCCCTTTCCATCCCTCTCTTCTCCTCCTTTCCCATCTCCCCAACCTATGCCCCTTTTCCCGCCTCTCCCCCTCTCCCCCCCCATGTCTCCCATGAAAATTTTTATTATTTTTTATATACCCTTTCCCCACCCATCCTCCCCATACTACCCCTTTTTACCGTCCCCACCCCCACCCCGAAACCCCCTTTTTTTATTTAATGACAAATTCCAAAATTTAAAGGTGTCTTACGTAATATGTTGAGAAAACAAGAACAAAGTTATTCCAAATCATTCTTTTTTAAAATGTCCTTGTTTCAGACAGGTAAAGCCAGTTAATTTTTTATAAAAATTACGTTTTTTCCTCAGTATAATTTTTCAAAAAATGGACTACTGGCAATTCCAAACAACAAAAAGGAACATAACTGTTTTTTATGGGGTATGAAGGGGAGGGGAATTTGCCATAAACTAGAATGAATGTTTTTCAGGCACATGAATGTGTCAAAATCTTTAAATAAGTTGAGCAAAGTTCATAGCAGCATAACTTAAAACAGTAAAATAACTTACAGCTTTTAAAAAGAGTAGTCACAGGGCCAAATTTTTTTGGGGAAGGGGGGGGGGAGGTATAATCCCTGACACCTGGGTTTGGGGGTTTTATTTTGGTGTTTTTGAATTTTATTTTTTTTGGTTAAAATTTTTTGTAAAAAGGTGGTTTTTAAATTTGGCTAGGGGATAAAAAACAAAAAAAAAAAAAAAACCCCCGGTTTCCAAATTTTTGAACTATATATTACATACTTTTTAACCTTTTCTATAATATAAAAAAAACAAAAAACAAAAGGCCAACCACACAGATTACAAACAAAATTGATTTAAAAATTAAAAACAACCACTAAACACACTAAATTTTTAATTTTTTAATTTTTTATTTGTAAAACGAATTCCAAAAAAGGGGGGGGGTTTGGGAATAATATTCTTTCGGTTAAAGGATGGGCCAAAAAATTTACCAAAAGATTTAAAAAAAAAATTCAAATTTACAACCCCCACACACACACAAAAATTTTTTTTTAAAGTAAAGGGTAAATTTTACTTTGAACACGCGTTCCAAAATTTTTGGAACAAATCTTTTTAATAAAGATGTTTTTTCTGATTTATTGCTTTTAGGTTTTGCGAGGAGAAAAATTTTTTCCCAAATGATGGAAAGAAAAATTATTTAACACCACAAACAAAACCACAACACCACTAACCCTTTTCTTTTTAATTTAAGAATAAAAATTTTTGTTTGAAAGAAAGGGTTTTAATTTTCCAAAAATGATTTTGTTATTTCTTTGGGCTTTTAAAAGCTCCACCCAGGGGCCCGAAAACAACCACCAACAAACAAAAGAAAAAAACCCCCCCCAAAAACTTTTTTTGGGGGCCAATTTTTCATTTTTTTAAATTTTGCCTTTAGTTAAAAGTTTCCCCCCGGAAAATTTTTTTGCTGGTTTCTTTTTAATCAATTTGTTCTTTTTTTTTGTCCCCCTTTTTGTTTTTTTTGTTTTTAATTTTCCTTTTTTGACAATTTTTAAAGAACCCCAATTTTAAAATTTACTCCCGACTTGTAGGCCTTTAACAAGAACTTTTTTAATGAAGAAACACCCCAAATGGCGGTGAAAACTTTTATTTTTTTTAGTTTTGTTGCCCTAAAACTTTTTCACTTAAGAGTGGAATTTTAAAGGAAAATTTTATGTGACACTGTCTTCAGTACGAATTATTTTACGTGCATGGTCAACTTGTTTACATGTGTTTAGATTTGCAAATATGATTTGTGTGCTATTTTATGTCATATTACTTCCCCTTTTCAGGTATCTTAAACAATTAGATCCCTTTCTATTGTTTGAAGTTGCTTAGTAGTCCACATAAAAGCTTCCATCACATGGGAATGAAGCAACAATGTTTATATGAAATCGTAGAAGAATTGATGTTTACCTGTCTGGATCAAGTACAGGGTGAAAGTAATTGATTGTAGACATCACTTTAAGACAAAAGTTTTCTTAAGTATTATTGAAAAGCATCTTCAAAGTTTAGAATTGTGAGTTTTAATGGTGCGTTGTAAAAGTATGAAGTCAACAGCTTTAGCTGTGAGTTAGGATTTTGTGATCTGTACAAGATCACTCCCTAACATCCAATCCTCCGAACTTTGGAGATGTGTTGTCTATCTTCCATTGTTATACATAGCACATCTCCCACAGGCCTTGCTTACATTCTTTTCTTCTTTCTTTTGTCTTAAAAAAGGTGTTTATTTCACCTGGATAAATACTCTAAACCAGTCTCACAAAATGCATATGCAGAAAGAGAGAGACAGAGAGAGAGAATTGAAATTGAAAACAAGCTTTATTCAGTATAAGCCAGGTCATTGTTCCATCTGAATTGGTGTACAAATAAACATCACATAAGTAACATAAAAATACAATCGAGAGAGAGAAAGATCATGTGGCGCCCTGGTGTTATGAATGCCAAACGAATGAAACAAGCAGTGGGATGACGTCAGAGCGTGAGAAAGTGGAGCTAACTGTGAACCTGCTTCCTCCTCCTCCTCTTCCCCCCTATTTCTGGCACTGAATCACACACTGACTGCTGCTGACAATTGTTATTCATCTTTTCCCTGTTCATTTATAACCTGTAGTAAGAATGGAATTCTTCTTCTTCTTTGCAATTCTTCTTTACAATTTGTCTTTGCAATTCTTCTTCTGAACCTTATCCTCACCTTCCCCTATCTATCCCCCTCCTCACCTATTCTCCTGCCCATCCCTCTGCCTATTGCCTGCCTACCTTAACCTCCCTGTCCCCCTCTTCTAACTATTATTCCCCTCCTCACCTACCTATTCTCCTCCTCCCTTATTCTATCCCCTTCTTCCCCCCCCCCCCCCTATCTGTTTACCAATCCCCTCCTCACCTACCTATTCTACTCCTCCCCTATCTTTCTCCACTACCTGTCCCCCCCTACCTATTCCACTCCTCCCCTCAAACTTTACCATTGTTTTGACTATTTTTTTGAAAGAGAGAGATGGACAAGACAAGGAACAATGAAAACGATAAACAAACGGGCAGGCAGATTAAAATGGACAGACGAACAGGTACACGGATAAAAAACAGACAGATTAACAGGTAGGCAGATAAAAACAGATAGACATTCAGACTGGCAGACAGGCAAGCAGAGAGATGCAAAAAAGTCAAACAACTGAAAGAGGCAGAATTTAGAGAATCCATCGGACAACTATTGTCAGAGAAGAACAATTGAGAGAAGAAGAAGAAGAATTGTGAAGAAGAAGAAGAATTGTGAAGAGAAGAAGAATTGCGAAGAAGAAGAAGAAAAAGAGGAAGAATTGCGAAGAAGAAGAAGAAGAATTGCGAAAAAGAAATGGCAGAGAAGAAGAAGAATTGTGAAGAAGAAAAATTGCGAACAAAAATTGCAAAGAAGAAGAATTGCGAAGAAGAAGAATTGTGAAGAAGAAGAAGAAATCCGTTCTAACTACAGGTAATAAATACACAGGTAAAAGTGAAGAAAATTTTTCAGCAGCGTCAGGTGTGAGCGTGCAGAAAAAAGGGGGGGGGAGGAGGAGGAGGAGTAGGGAAAGGGGGGGGGGGGGTTGTGGAAGCGTTTACAGTTAGC
>CM054136.1:77287895-77297024 GCA_028751875.1 Rapana venosa | reverse complement strand
TTTAAAAATTTTTAAAAAAATTTCAAAATCGAGAAGAAAGTTTTTCCAAATCATTCATTTCAATATGCCCCTGTTTCAGACGGAAACAGACAGTCTACATTTTATATTAAAGTTACTGCTTCATTTCCCTCGGGGTTTATCTGGACTACGACAATTTCAAACAATAAAAAGGAATATAACGGGTTTTTAGAGGCCTATGAAGGGGGGAATAATCTAAAATGAAGCCCTTTTTAACGGGCACTAAATGTCAAAACTCAAAAATACGTTGAGCAACTTCTATCAGGATAACAAAAACATTAACAAACTTATAGCTTAAAGAGAGTTGTCACACCCAAAATTTTTTTAGATGGGGGGGGGGGGGGTAAAAAATCCATATCCTCGGAAAGGCCGGGTTTTTTTTGGTTTTATTGAAAAAAAATTAAATGAGATTGTTGTTCGGGTTTTGACTGTGTTGGATGTTAAAGGGGATTAGAAGGTTTTGATTTTAAATTTTTGAAGTTTTTGTTACAGTTATTGAAACTAAATGAAGACAGTTGTAAAAGACGTTCAACATACCTTTGTGCAGGGCTAAAAACAACAAAACATATATAAAATAAAAATAATAAAAAATAAAATGGCTTTATCTATCAAAATTTTTTTTGTAAAAACCAATCAATGCGCATGCATCAACCCTATTCTTACCATAAAACCAAAAACAAAAACTAGTTTAGCAAATTCAAATTACACACACACACACCACACTTAAAGGGTTACACACTTTGATGGGGTATGGGTTTTTTTAGTTTTTTTAAAGCGGACAGATAAGAAATGAAGCAGAGGGGAAATCTTGGTTGGAAGCAATATGTCTTGTGGCGGATTGAAAAGTGTAAAAATTAACCTTTTTTCAAAGGGGGAAAATGGATCATTCCAGTCTATGGACCCGAAATATAAAGGAAAAAACACACCAACACATAGACACTTGCACGCAAACAGCACGCGCAGCACCTCAAGCCACAGTTGCTTATTTAAAGTACCTCTGAAATAAAAAGACTTTAAAAACTTTGCACATAAATGCACACGAAATTGTGTAAACTTTAAACTTTTACCCTCAAAAAAATAATTTTTTACTTTTACTTTTCTTGACTTTTTACGCTGTACGCCGTGTGCACGCACCACACACACATTTTTCTACACAACAACAAACGTATGGCATGCCACAAATTTTAGACCCCACAAGTACAGAAAAAGTATTTAGACACGTTATCTTTGTCTCCTGTGAAAGAAGAATGAGAATGTGTTTTAAAAAAAAAAAAGTCACATCCAGCCAAATACAAACTGAGGTGAGGTTTTCTTTTTCTGAAACAAGAGTCAGAAAGAAAACGTCAGATATCTTTAAAAAACAAACAAACAAACACCAGTTATACATAACACATCTCCCACAGGCCTTGCTTACAATCTTTTCTTCTGTCTTTCTGTTTTCTTTTTTAAAAAGTGTTTATTTCACCTGGATAAATACTCTAAACCAGTCTCACAAAAGCATATGGGGAGGGAGAGAACGAGAGAGAGAGAGAGAGAGAGAGAGAGAGAGAGAGAGAGAGAGAATTGAAATTGAAAACAAGGTTTATTCAGTATAAGCCAGATCATAGCTCCACCTGAAGGGGAGTATAAATAAACATCACATAAGTAACACAAAAATACAATCGAGGAGAGAGAGAGAGAGAGAGAGAGAGAGAGAGGGGAGAGAGAGAGAGAGAAGAGAGAGAGAGCCCAGAGACAGAGACAGAGCCAGAGAGCAGAGAGACAGATGATGTGGGCCCTGGTGTTATGAATGCCAAAGGAATGAAACAAAGCAGAGGGATGACGTCAGAGCGTGAGAAAGTGAAGCTAACTGTGAACCTGCTTCTACAATGCCTCCCCCCTTCCTCCTCCTCCTCTTCCCCTTATTTCTGGCACTGACTCACACACTGACTGCTGCTGAGAATTTTTCTTCATCTTTTCCCTGTGTATTTATTACCTGTAGTAAGAATGGATTTCTTCGTCTTCTTCTTCTTATTTCTCCATTCTCCTCAAGTCACATAATAAAGCTATCACATGAGTCTTCTTTTTCTTTCTTTGAAATTTCTTAAATCTTGAACTCTCTGCTTTGAATGGGAATCGAACCCGGGTCGTCAGATTGCCAGCGCAATGTTCTAACTACTAGGCTATCCTGTCCCCCAAAAGAGAGAGAGACAGACAGGCAGACAGAGAAGAGAGAGAGAGAGAGAGATAGAAGAGAGGAGAGAGGAGAGAGAGAGAGAGAGAGACAGAGACAAAGAGACAGACAGACAGACAGCAATACACCAGAGCCATATTTTCATTATTGAGCTGAGGTGTTATTGGTGAATGCCAAACCATTGAAGCAAACAGTCAGATGATGTCAGGTCAGAGCATGAGAAAGTGTTACAGGATGCCTGAGGTCTCATCCTCCACCTGCTATCTGCTATCTCCACTCCCCCTTACCCCCCTCCCCTCCCCCTTACCCTCTTTCCTCCCTTTCCTGTTACCATTTCTGGCACTGACTCACACAGTCACTGCCTGTACAGTATTGTACAGTACAGTGCTGCTGGTGGCCTGTTATGTCTCTACTCCACCTTGTGCTTTGCTTTGCCTGTCCGGTAACTGGGTCTGTGGTTAGCTTTTATTTCTGCTTTCTTGCTGACTGTAAACTGTATGTTATTATGTTTCAGTGTCCTCTCTCTGTCTATGTCTCAGTGTGGTTATGTGTCTGTTTGTGTCTGTTGGTTGTCTGTCTGTCTCTGTCTCTCTCTGTCTCTATCTCTGTCTCTCTTTGTCTCTCTCTGTCTCTCTCTCTCTCCATCCTCCTTCTGTCTGTCTATCTGTCTGACTTTGTCTGTCTCTGTCTGTCTGGCTGTTGCAAGTAAAAACTGTTTACAACAACTTGAGAGAGTATATCAACGTTCTCTCAAGTTGATTCTGCTTAGAACTACTTCCTTAGAAACTAATAGCTATAAAGAGTTGAACATTCTTCCTATTAGTTTACATTGTCTCTTTAATAAAGGTGTATTTATGTATAAGATCATGAATAAACTAGCTCCTCATTATCATTGTCAGAGGTTCCTTGTTAAAACTTTTCTAACAAAAGTACTATTGTTAGTCCTGGTCCAAGAACTGATCTCTTTATATCATTACTTGTTTATTGTGGAAGCAAATCATGGAAGGAAATCCCAGTGTTTATAAAAGAGACAAGTAGCATATCATCTTTCAAAAAAGCGTACCACACACACACTTGTTTAATTTTCTGCAATATGCATTGTGTGGACTGGTTTGTTGAACTATGTGTGTGTATGCGTGTCTGTGTGTCTGTGTGTGTTTGTCTATGTGTGTGTTTGATGCTCTGTTGCTTGTTTTTTCATGCTTCAAATAATGTTCATTGTTTGGTTTTGCCGGTGCATATATGAGGTTATGATATCTTGACGATTATGACATAAGGCTATGAGAATATGTGAGGAAATGTACATGTGTATGGATTTGTATCCACAATAATTTGTGTGCGTGCACGCACGCGCACACTTTGCGTGTCTGCGCATATGTACGTGTGTGTGTGTGTGTGCGTGCGTGTGTGCATTTTTGGGGAGTTTTTCCCTATTTAATTGGCCTTGTTTATTTCCCTTGGATTAACTAACTTTTGTGGTATTTCATTGATTTCTTGATTCTCTCTTAAACCCCCCTTTCTCCTCCTCTACCTGTCCCCCCCTCCTCCTCTTCTTCCCCTGTCCTCACTTCCATCCTCCTCCTCCCTTATCTCCCACCCACTTTCCCCATCCCCCTCTTCCTGCCCTACTCCAAACTCCCTCCTCCCATGTCTCCCCCCCTTTCTCCCCTAAACTATCCATCCCCCCATACTACCTCTTTTACCGTCCCCACCACCCCCCCCCCCCCCCCAAACCCCCCTTTTTATTTAAAATGACAATTCCAAACTTTTAAAAATGTCTTAACCAGAAATGTTCAGAAAAGAAGAAAGTTTTTCCAAATCATTAGTTTCAATATGTCCTGTTCAGACGTAAACAGTACAGTCTATATTTTATATAAAAATACTGCTTCATTTTCCTCAGGTATACTTTATTTTATCTGGACTACTGAGCAATTCCAAACAATAAAAAGGAACATAACTGTTTTTGATGGCCTATGAAGGGGAGGGAATAATGCCATAAACTAAAATGAAAGTTTTATCAGGCACATAGAATGTGTCAAAATCTCTAAATACAGTTGAGCAACGTTCATCATCTCATCTCATCTCATCCCTTGGTCGGGACGACCGTTGGGGTACCCGCACGGACGCTGCAAGTGGACCGCCAAATGGTTCTGTCCTGGGCTGCTTTCAGGAGGTTTGGTACAGTGAGGCCGGTCCACTCCTTGATGTTGGATATCCAGCTTTTGCGTGGTCGTCCCTGCCGCCTTGCTCCTTCCACCATTCCCTGCAGGACTTTTCTTTGACAGGCTGTTTTTGCCTTGTTGTGTGGAGAAACCATTTCAGTGTCCTCCGTTTGACTGTATCTAGCAATGGTTCTTTTTTTGCCAGCCAGTGCCTCGATCTGTTTGCCAGACATAGTCATTGGTTTTACGGTCTCTGTAGGTGATGTTCAGGATCCCCTGAGGCACTTCATCTCAAAGGCTTTGAATGGGGACGTTCTAAATCGGCAGTAAGTGTCCATGCTCACAGCTGTACAAGGTAATGGATGTGACGAGTGCCTTGTAGAGTCTGACCTTAGTGTGGGTTCTGATTTTGGGGTTTCTCCACACTTTCTCCAGCTTAGTCAGGGAGGAGAGTGCCACAGCAAGTCTGATCTTCACCTCTTGTGTGCTCATCCCTTCTTTGGTGATGGACGCTCCAAGGTACTTGAAAGTTTCCACCTCCTCTAGTGTCTCGCCACTCATCTTGATGCTGGTGGGAGTGGTCGGTGTGGTACTGTTCACTAGGATCTTGCTCTTTTCCGTGCTGTTTGTCCATACCGTGGGCATTGGCTGAGGGTTTCCAGTCTGGTGGTGAGATCCTGGAGTTCTTCTTCACTGGCGGCCCATGAGATCAATATCGTCTGCGAATCGAAGATTGCAGACTGGCCTTCCCCCTATGTGTTTGTGGTCTTGAAGTCAAGGAGGGCCTCCTGCATGATGTTCTCCAGGAACACGTTGAAAAGAAGGGGGGATAGCGGGCAGCCTTGTCGAACTCCAACTGAAGTCCGGAAAAAACTCCCCGATTTCTCCACCCATGGGACTGCACTGTGGGAGCTGTCATACAGCGCCTTTTGGATGACTTGAATCAGGTCCTCGTTAAAGTTATAGTCTCTCATGACTTGCCACAGAGCTTCTTGCCACACTCGGTCGAAGACCTTCTTGAAGTCAATGAAGTTGTTGTAGAGCTGAAAGTGATGTTGGAGATGCTTCTCTATGAGCTTTCCCTGATGTTGAAGATCGCTCGATAGTGCTTCGACCTGGTCTGAGTCCTGCCTGTTCTTCTGATAGGATTTCTTCTGCTTGTGGTTTCAGCCCTGTTCAAGGCAATGCGTAGCATAACTTTGTTTGGATGGCTTATCAACTGATGTTTCTGTATTTTGGCACTTCTTCAGGTCTCCCTTCTTTGGAAGTGGAACAATGATGGTTTGGGTCACTGTTCGGGCCCACTCTTTGCTGGTCCAGATGCTTTGGGCAGATGATTGTTAATGCCTTGATCATCTCGGGGCCCTCCGTTCTTGATGAGCTCAGCCGGGATGTTGTAAAATCCCTGGTGACTTGCCTCCTTTCAAGGATCTTACTGCTTCTTCTACCTCTTCCTCCAGCACCTGTGTGCTTTCGGATCTGATGTTCGGGGAAATCTTGCTCGTGGAGTTTGTTCGGATCAGCTTCAGCTTGATTTGAAGTCGCTGCAATATTCTGTCCAATCTCTTAAATGATAGTGGCGCTCTCTGTAAGGACTGACCCCTCTTTGTCTTCAATAACGGAGGTCTTTGGCTGCTGGGACTTGGTTAGTACCTTGATGGTCTGGTACGCCTCCTTGCTGTCTCCTTTCGTCATTCCCTCTAAAACCTGAGCATTGTTCTGACATCCAGTTCCCCATGGCCTCAGTCATCTTCTTCTTGATTGACCTGTTGACTGTTCTATACCCCTTCGGCCGTTTCTGGTTTTTTGTTCTTCTCTGGCTTTAGCTCCCTACGTTGATCGCACAGGTCCAGGATATCGTTGGAAAACCCACGGTTGGTTCTTTTTCCTTTCTTTCCCAAGGATCTCCAACGCTGTCTCCTGAATGGTCTTGCTGAAGGTCTCAGTGAGGTTGTTGATGTCATCTTGGAAGGAAATTCAATGCTGCAAATCTGCCCCCTATCTAGCTTTAAAGATTTCAGCGACTTCGGGGTCCTTCAGCTTTTCATGTTGAACCCCAAAAAGGGGATTTCTCTTCTGGTTCTGGTCTTCTTTGATCTGTAAGGGTCATGAGTACCATGTCGTGGTCACTGCCAATATCAGCGCCAGGGAAAGTTCTTGTCTGGGCTTTGTTGATGCTCGACTTAAATACGTTTGGGGGCCAAGGTGTAGTCATCTGGTTTTGTGTCTTTCCATTTGGTGAGTGCCACGTTTGTTCTTCTTGATGTCTTGTGGGGGTATAGGGTGTTGGCGAACAGTAAGATTGTGGCTGCTTGGGGAATTAAAAGTCTGAGACCTTATCGATGGCTTCGTCCACGCCAAAACGGCCTATTGTCCCTGGCCCATTGGTCATAAGCGTCAGGTCCGATCTTGGCATTCCAGTCGCCTGGATTTACGAGAAAGTCCTTCTTTGGAGTTGTTTGATGGGGCTCTCCAAATCCTTTGGTAGAAACACTCGATTGCTTCATCATCGTAGTCTGATTTGGTGCATTAGGGCTTGTATGATGGTATGTTGTGGGGTTTTGGGTGCGACACGAATGGAGATCAGTCTTACTTGAGATTGGGGTTTCAGCTGATGAAAACTGTTAGTCCTCTTCTGTTTGACAAGAAATCCTACTCCGTGTGGTGTTTGGAGGTGTCGCCACTTACCATGTTTTGTGATTTCTTCTGGTTGGTTTTTTTTCGGGCCCAATCCGACCCAACGGGCTTTTGGCCAGTCCAAGTATGTCCCATTTCGTATCTTCTAAATTCATGGGTTAGTTCTTGGAGCTTCCACATGCGTGCAAGGTAAGATTTTTTTCCATGTACCAATGATGGCCTCTCAGCTGGAGTTTGATCGCTGTTGTTTGCGTCCCAGTCGCATATTTTCCAACCTCCATCCTGGAACGCTCCAATGGAAGGCGCGGTTGTTGGTATTCGGGCCTAAACCGATCCGGCATGTCTTTTCTTGCAGTACTGTCCATGTTGTATTTTTGTGGCGTGGATTGCTGGGCGGCGCCATTCCTCCCAAGCTGCTATTTGCCATAGTGGGGATTTTTGGGGTCGGGTTATCTCCCCGAGACAGGAAAATACTGGGCTACAGGTTTCCAGTAGCAGAGGAACACCTCTGACTTGACCCTTTCAATATCCAGCTAATTAAGCATGTAACATGAATTATGGCTTTTAAGAGAGTTTTTCACAGCAAAATTTGTTGGGGAGGGGGGGGTAATAAAATCCATGACATCCTGGGTATGGCCTAGTTTTATTGGCCTTAGGTGATTAAAGAATTAATGTGATTTGTTTTTCAGGTTCACCATAGTTATTGAAACTAAATGAGATGACAGTTCTAGTTTAACCTTCCTGATCATGGGGCTATAAACAACAACAACAACAACAGCAACTACAACAATATAATGATAGTACTACTACTAGTACTACTATTACTACTACTACTACTACTACTACTGCTGCTGCTGATAATAATAATAATAATAATAATAATAATAATAATAATGTATGGAACTTATATAGCACTGAATCTTGTAAAGCAAATCAAAGCGCTCAGATGACTTTTTTTTTTATATCGAGGACAATGGAATAAGCACTCATGTGGTTCTTTACATGCAGTCCCTGTGTGTATGCGGTATGGTAAATTTTGTCATCTGTTCCCACCGGCACACAATGGCCTACTCTTTCGAAAAGCGGAACAGGATTTAACGTGTGCGCAAGATGTTCTGCATGCGTTCGCACACGGGGCCTCGGTTTAGAGTCTCATCCGAAGGACTTGATGATGATGATGATGATGTTGATGATAATGATACTATATCTTGTAAAAACAAATCAAAGCATTTGTATTCAACCTATTCTTACACATGCGACCAAATCACAAATAGTTTTAACAAATTCAAATGTACACACATACACACACAAAGTTTATACACTATGATGGGGTGATGGGTATTTTGGCTGTTGAAGCAGGGACAGATAAGAAATGAAGCAGGAGGGAGACATCTTAGGTTTGAAGTAAGTATGTCTTGAGGCTGGATTAAAAAGTGTCAAAAGTAGGCATTTTGTGAAGAGAGAGGGAGGTCATTCCAGACTGATGGACCAGAAATAGAAAGAAAAATAAACACACACACACCCACTTGCTTATTTAATGTACCATCTGGATATAAAAATTGGACTTTGACACCCTCACGTTCACAAGTTGTGTACACTTAATCAGAGCGTGAGAAAGTGGAGCTAACTGTGAACCTGCTTCCACAAGCACAAAGAAGAGAAGATAATTTCGGAGAAGAAGAATTGTGAAGAAGAAGAAATCCATTCCTACTACAGGTAATAAATACACAGGGGAAAGATGAAGAAAAATTGTCAGCAGCAGTCAGTGTGTGAGTCAGTGCCAGAAATAGGGGGAAGAGGAGGAGGAGGAAGGGGAAGTTGTGGAAGCAGGTACTCCCATTAAGATGGAGAAATGACCTGGCTTATAGGCCTACTGAATAAACCTTGTTTTCAATTGTCTCTTTCTGTCCATATGGATTTTAAGAGACTGGTTTAAAGTATTTATCCAGGTGAAAAAAACACCTTTTTTAAGACAAAAGAAAGACAGAAGAAAAGAATGTAAGCAAGGCCTGTAGGAGATGTGCTATGTATAACAATGGAAGATAGACAACACATCTCCTCCAAAGTTCGGAGGACTGGATGTTAGAGAGTGATCTTGTACAGATCACAAAATCCTAACTCACAGCTAAAGCTGTTGAC
>CM054136.1:77277895-77282895 GCA_028751875.1 Rapana venosa | reverse complement strand
GGTTCGAATCCCATAAGAGCCATAGGGATTTTTCAGGCTCCAGCCAGCTCCTACCCAGAGTGAGTGTGTTGTGGTCTCATTTGGAAGACAGGGACCACACTGTCGAGCGTTATCCACTTTATGGAGGCGAGTTTGAGTGTGTTGCTCAAATTACCTGACCAACACTGCAGGTGTCGTATCTCTCAAGCCCTGTTGACGCTGGGACATATTATGACAGTAAATGTGGAGTACAACCCTGACAAATTGCCTCAAGGCATGCTCTTCCACAGCAACATCATTACGTCATCCTCATTATTATTGATCGTCATGCAATTTTTAAAAATGCCTTTGGTTTGGTGGCCCCAGTTGCTCTGGTCTCATGGTAACCTCAGATTTGGTTTCCCCATACACTTCTGTGTCTGTGGTGAGTTTGTCTCAAAGCCTTTGGGGTTAAAGATTCACAGGGAATGGTCATTGGATGGACGTTGTGGTGGTGCCACCTTGAGTGGGCGATTTAATCAGTCTGACTCCACGACTGAGCTAATACTGTCGTTAGAAGGGGCTTAGTAGATGGTGTTCTGCGTATGTTAGCTCAGAACAGGCTTCACTGTACACCACCAAAGTGACCCAGTAGCAGTGCAGGGCCTCTCTGGCTGGTAGTCTTATGAAGGCTTGACATTGATGGGTTCCCTGTGGACTTCCGACCCTGAGGATGCGACATAACGAACCTGGGTATGGCTTGGGCAGAGAGATTGAAATGAGCAGCGTGGGAACAGCAGGGCAGAAGCGTCACAGAAGATGAAGCAGCAACAAATAAATAAATAAATAAGTAAAATAAGCTGGGGAATATCCAACAACATCATCAACAGCAAAAAACCAACAACAGCAACAACAGATCTGAGTACAAAATCTGGCACGAGCCAAGATAAGATAAGGTGTCTACAAGTCATTGACAGCGTGTGAAGTACGGCAACAGAGCGCAATGTAAACACTGGAACCAAAAACATGACATACTGTAGCTCCTGTTGTAACCAAGACAAAGCTTTCACCACACTCACATGTCCCTCCTTTTCGTTTTTGCACTTTTTTGTAAGAATTCGTTTTTCTTTCGAGAAGTCTTATTTATTTGTCCTAAACATTTTGAGAGAAATTGTATCATTGCGAGTTTAAAAAAGATGTGGCGCCCTGGTGCTGTGAATGCCAAAGGAATGAAACAAGCAGTGGGATGATGTCAGAGCGTGAGAAAGTGGAGCTAACTGTGAACCTGCTTCCACAACCACAAAGAAGAGAAGAGAATTTCGAAGAAGAAGAATTGTGAAGAAGAAATCCATTCTTACTACAGGTAATAAAAACACGGGGGGAAAGATGAAGAAAAATTGTCAGTATGTGAGTCAGTGCCAGAAATAGGGGGAAGAGAAGGAGGAGGAGGAAGGGGGAGGGGCGGTTGTGGAAGCAGGTTCACAGTTAGCTCCACTTTCTCACGCTCTGACATCATCCCACTGCTTGTTTCATTGTTGGGCATTCATAACACCAGGGCGACACAACATCCCCCCCCCCCCTCTCTCTCTCTCTCTCTCCTGGATTGTATTTTTGTGTTACTTATATGATGTTTATTTGTACTCCCATTCAGATGGAGGATGACCTGGATTATACTGAATAAACCTTGTTTTCATTTTCAATTCTCTCTCTCTCTCCCGCTCTGTCCCCCATATGCATTTTGTTAGACTGGTTTAGAGTATTTTTCCAGGTGAAATAAACACCTCTTTTATAAAAAAAAATGTAAGCAAGGACCGCGGGAGATGTGCTATGTATAACAATGGAAGATAGACAACACATCTCCTCCTAGAAGTTAGGGAGTGATCTTGTACAGATCACAAATTCCTAACTCACAGCTAAAGCTGTTCATTTCATACTTTTACAACATACCCTTAAAACTCACACTTCCAAACTTGGAAGATGCTTTTCAATAATACTTAAGAAAACTTTTGTCTTAAAGTCACCTCTACAATCAATTACTTTCACCCTGTACTTGTTCCAGACAGGTAAACAGCAATTTCTACGATTTCATAGAAACATTGTTGCTTCATTTCCATGTGATGGAAGCTTTTATCTGGACTACTAAGCAACTTCAAACAATAGAAAGGGATCTAATTGTTTAAGATACCTGTAAAGGGGAAGTAATATGACATACAATAGCATACGCAGGGTGTTTGCAAATCTAAACACATGTAAACAAGGTTGACATGCACGTAAAATAATTCGTAACTTGAAGACAGCGGACACTTGCAAATTTCCTTTAAAAATGCTACTCTAAAAGTGAAAAAGTTACACTTGCAGGTGCTAACTAAACTAAAAATAGAATAAAATTTCTCTTTCTCCTTCTTCATCTAATGCTATGACAGCAATTGTTGTTGTCTCTCATATGAGCGAAAATGTGTCACATGGCCATTAAACACCTGACAAGTCAGGCCCAGCACATCAAATTTCAGCATGGGAAGGAATTGGAATCCTTTAAGTCTTTCTGGAAAAAAGGGGAGAATGACCAAGAAGGCAGAAAATAGACAAGAAGGAGGTGTCAGAAATAAAAGGAACAAGGAAGTGATAAAAAATATGGAATTCCTAGCACAGAATTTCTAGAAGGCGAGGATGCTATTTATACTGACAGGCAGGGAAAATAGAATGAAATGAAGAATTGTGTCACACTGCATTTGTGGCGGTGTGTTCATTTCATGTTTGCTTGTTAGAACTTGTTCTGTTGGGTCTGGAGGTAGGATTTAATTTGTTCTTTTGTATAATGTCGCAAAAGTGACTTAGCATAAATAAAATGTTCTGGACACAATAAACCTTTGAGACACTGAAATTGAACACCTTCAAGTTTAAGACACAGTCAAAGAGGATCTCCGTGTGTGTACATAAACACAACGTGTCTAAATACTGTATCATGTACTTGTGTGCTCTAACAAGTTGTGTGCATGGCCATGCGTTTGTATGTATGTGTAGAAAATTGTGTGTGTGCGTGCACGTGCGCGTGCACGCGTGTAAAGTCAAGTAAAATCAAGTCAAAATGATCTTTATTGAGGGTAAAAGATTAAGTGTACACAACTTGTGAACGCGAGTGTGTCAAGTGTCAAGTCATCAAATCAAATTTTTATTTCCAGAAGGTACATTATTTATTTATTTTTTATATCGAGGATAATGGAATAAGCACTCATGTGCTTTTTTAGATCCAGTCCCCGTGTATATGTGGTTTTGTAAATTTTGTCATCTGTTCCCACCGGCACACAATGGCCTACTCTTTCGAAAAGCGGAACAGGATTTAAGGTGTGCGCAAGATGTTCTGCATGTGTTCGCACACGGGGCCTCGGTTTATAGTCTCATCCGAAGGACTGCACATGCACATTAAATAAGCAAGGAGGAGTGTGTGTGTGTGTGTGTGTGTGTGTGTGTTTTTTAGTTTTCTTTCTATCAGTCTGGAATGACCTCCCTCTCTCCCTTCGCAAAAAGCCTACTTATGACACTTTTCAATCCAGCCTCAAGACATACTTATTTCAAACCTAAGATTTCGCCCTCCTGTTTCATTTCTTACCTGTCCCTGCTTCAACAGCTAAAATACCCATCACCCCATCAAAGTGTGTAACCTTCAAGTGTGTGTGTGTGTGTGTGTGTGTGTGTGTGTGTGTGTGTGTGTGTGTGTGTGTGTGTGTGTGTGTGTACATTTGAATTTGTTAAATCAATTTGTGATTTGGTCGCATGCGTAAGAATAGGTTGAGTACAAATGCTTTGATTTGTTTTTACAATATATGGTATCATGATCATCACCATAATAATAATAATAAAAATAATAATCATCATCATCATCATCATCATCATCATCATCATCATCATCATCATCATCATCATCATCTTCTTCTTCATCATCATCATCAATCATTGTCATTATTATTATTATTATTAGTAGTAGTAGTAGTAGTAGTAGTAGTAGTAAATGTAATAGTAGTAGTAGTAGTAGTAGTAGTAGTAGTAAATGTAATAGTAGTAGTGGTAGTAGTAGTAGTATCATTATATTGTTGTAGTTGCTGTTATTGTTGTTGCTTATAGCGCTATGGCCAGGAAGGTTAATTTAGAACTGTCATCTCGTTCAGTTTCAATAACTATGGTGAACCTGAAAAACAAATCCAATTAATTCTTTATTCACCTAAGGCCAATAAAACCAGGCCATACCCAGGATTTCTTGGATTTTTTAACCCCCCTCCCTAAAAAATTTTGGCTGTGACAACTCTTTTAAGCTGTAAGTTTTTTTACATGTTTTAATTAGCGCATTTTTTTAACGTTGCTCAACTGTATTTAGAGATTTTTTCCATTTGTGCGTGATGAAACTTTTTATTTTAAGGCATTTTCCCTCCCTTCATGGCCATCAAAAAAAGTTAGTTCCTTTTTTTTTTTGGAATTGCTCAGTAGTCCGAAAAAAATTATTTAGGAAGAAGAGTTTAAAAATTTTTAATTAAAAAAAATAGACTGTTTTTGTTTACCTGTCTGAAACAAGGACTATTGAAATGAATGATTTGGAAAAAACTTTGTTCTCGATTTTGAACGATTAGTAAGACCTTTTTAAAATTTGGAATTGTTATTTTAATAAAAACAGGAGGGGTTTCGGGGTGGTGGTGGGGGACAGGTAGAAGAGGTAGTACAGGACGATGGGATAGTGTAGGGGAGAAGTGGTATATATATATATATATATATATATATGTAAGTGGGAGACATGGGAGGAGAGGAGAGGAGAGGAGAGTGGAGTAGGGCAGGAAGAGGGGCATAGGATGGGGATAAGGAGGAGAAGAGAGTGGGATGGGTGATGAGGGAAGAGGAGGCTGGGTAGGGATAGGGTGGAGAGGGCAGGGGGAGAAGGGGTAGTATGGGAGAATGGGATAGTGTAGGGGAGAAGTGGTATGTATATATATATATATGTAAGTGGGAGACATGGGAGGAGAGGAGAGTGGAGTAGGGCAGGGGGAGAAGGGGTGGAG
>CM054136.1:77267895-77272895 GCA_028751875.1 Rapana venosa | reverse complement strand
CGATTCCCGTTTTGGGTCCGAAACTTTTCCCCCATCCATCAAACCATGAGTGGTGGTCTTGGTGCTAGTCTTTCGGATGAGACGATAAACCGAGGGCCCGTGTGTTACACAAAATTATTTAGCACACATATAAGAACCCACGGCAAGGGAGTTGTCCCTGGAAACATTCTGTAGAAAAAGTCCCTCTGATAGGAAAAAAAAATACTGTTGCCGACAGGAAAAGAAAAAAATAACGGTTGGCGCTGCTCTTGTGGCGACGTGCTCTTACCTGGGGAGAGAAGCCTGAATTTCACACAGAGAAATCTGCCGTGACTATAAATAAATAAATAAACAAGCTGGACTGAAAGACGAACAAACCGAAACAGTTTTGGAAGAACTGAACAAATTATCTGAAGTTTTAGGCCTGGTTAGGAAAATATATTGGTGGCAAAATCTTCAGTGTTACCCCAACGGTCTATAAGATGACGTCGGAATAGGTGAGGTGAGGTAACGTGAGAGGGAAAAGAAAAGTACATATCTTGGACACGACATGAGATACCAGAACTTCCATGAACTACAGACTTTGTGACCCAGGGCAAAATTAAGGGTAGGAGACGACAAGGAAGATCACCGATTTCCTACGTGGAAAAACATTTCATTTAATTTCATACCACTTTCAGTCATGGCAGATTACTTTCTCTGCGTGAAATTCGGGCTGCTCTCCCCAGGGGAGAGCGTGTCGCCACAAGAGCAGCGCCACCCATTATTTTTTTCTTTTCTTGTATGCAACTACATTTGTTTTCCTATCAGAGTGGCTTTTTTTTTAAACAGAATTTTGCCCGGGAGAACTCTCTTGTTGCCGTGGGTTCTTTTATACGTGCGCTAAATATTTATGTGGAACACACGGGACCTGAATCACCATCACTCATGGTCTAGTGGATTGGGGGGGAAAGTTTAGGGCCCAAACAGGGATCGAACCACCGCACACTTCCGACCCGGACTTTTTGCTTTCTAGGCAGGTGTGTTACCTCTAGACCACCGATCCCCACCTATAGCCAAGCGGATGGAGTTGCCAGAATAGAAAATCTGCAGAAGAACTGAAGACAGGGGGACGGGATAGCCTAGTGGTTAGAACATTGCGCTCGTAATCTGACAACCCGAGTTCGATTCCCGTTCAAGGGGATATTTTCCCATGGAGTTAAATCAGTGCAGACTCCATTCTCACCAAAAGTCCTTCGGAGAGACTTAAACCGAGGCCCCGTGCGCGAACGCGCGCAGAACATCTTAAGCACACGTTAAATCCTGTTCCGCTTTTCGTAAGAGTAGGCCATTGTGTGCCGGTGGGAACAGATGACAGAATTCACAAAACCGCATACACACGGGAACTTGATGTAAAAAAGCACATGAGTGCTTATTCCATTATCCTCGATATACAAGAATAAAATAGAAATAGAACTGAAGACAGAAGAGAATGGAGACAGTCGACGGGCATTCACTAGCGGCTACCAGCAAAAAAAGAAACGGTGCCGCCAACAGATCATCATTCATTCTTAGCTCCAAGAAACCAATTTAAACACCTGGTGACTTCTGCTACGGAGGACACGAAAATACCCAGCATGCACACTGAAACCTGTGTGTGTGTGTGTGTGTGTGTGTGTGTGTGTGTGTGTGTTTGGGAGGGGGGGGATAGGTTTCTCCGCGTTCAATTTGCCCACAATATTCTCCCTGCAAAAATCCAGGGCGGTGCCCCAACTTTTAGAAAGCCAAAAGGAAAGCCAAGCCAAAATCAAGTTAAATGCAACAGAAGATTTTTTTTGGTGCTAGCTTTTCGTTGTTAAAACTAACTACTCGATATTCAGCACAACTGAATACTGCGGCCTGACTAAGCAGCCCCTGCTGTAACCTTGGCCCCTATTTCTTTTTCTCTAACCCCCCCCCCCCCCCCCCCCCCCCCCCCACTGTTTACACTTTATTTTCTCTGGCTGTGCAGCTGACTTCGTTAAAGTCAGACCTCCTTGGATCTGGAAGAGAGGGAGTCAGGGTAACAATTAGAGTCAAAAAGATTTAAACAAAAAACAAAAACAAACAAAAAAACAATAACAGGCTGTGGATATAGCAGAAGTGAATTTGGCCCAGAGCCAAAAGCTTTGTCAGTTATAAAATGTAAACGAAGACCCCCTCCCAAAAAAAAAAACAAGACCCCCCCCCCCCCCGCCAACCCCCCCGCCCCCAAACCTACAAACAAACCTTCAATAGAATGTTTTTTTCCCTGTGGGGATGCTTAGGGGTCTGTCAGTATAAACAGCATCACACCCCCCCCCCCACCACACACACACATACACACAACACACACACACACACACACACACCACACACACACACACAACACACACAAAATACACACACAAAACACACACACACACACACACACACACCCACACCCTACACACACCCTTCAAATTCATGACCTATGAACCCCTTTAATTCCCCTTTTATCCCTCTCTTTTTCTATCCTTGTTCCTTTTTCTTCCTGAGACCCTCCTTCTTGTCTATTTTCTGCCTTCTTGGTCCATTCTCCTGCCTTTTTTTTTTTTTTTATACCACAAAAGACTTAAAGGATAATGATCTTCCACGTCGGAATCGGATGCGCTGGGCCTAACTTGCCAGGCGTTTAACGGCAGCGTAACAAAGTTTCGCGCATATGGCAGACAACAGTGGTAGCTGTCTGAGCGCTCGACAATGACAAGAAGAAGTCATAGATGTGAACGAAGTACCAAGACCTACAATAGCATGCTGCTTTTTGCTTCAAAATACTAATTTTGAGATTGTCTCCATCCCTGTCATACATTCCTAGCATATTTATTTATTTTATTTATTTTTTATTTTATATCGAGGATAATGGAATAAGCACTCATGTGCTTTTTTTTACATCCAGTCCCCGTGTGTATGCGGTTTTGTAAAGTTTGTCATCTGTTCCCACCGGCACACAATGGCCTACTCTTTCGAAAAGCGGAACAGGATTTAACGTGTGCGCAAGATGTTCTACATGCGTTCGCACACGGGGCCTCGGTTTATAGTCTCATCCGAAGGACCATCCAAGTAGAAGTTATAGATGTAAACGAAGCACCAAGACGTACACTAGAATGCTGCTTTTTGCTTCGAAATACATATTTTGAGATTGTCTCCACCTCTGACACGATCCTAGCATAGAGAAGTGTAGGTCTACTCTCTATTGAAGGAAGAATAATATCGTCTACAGTCGGAGTATGGCTGCCAATAGGTAGGAGATCCAGTAAGTTGTGTTTTTAACCTCTCTCTCTCTTTTTCTCTCTTTCTCTCTTTCTTTCTCTCTCTCTCTCTCGCTCTCTCGTTCTTTCTTTCTTTCTTTCATTCTCTCTCTCTATCTCTCTCTCTCTCTCTCTCGTCTCTCTCATCTCTCTCTCCTCTCTCTCTCTCTCTCTCTCTCTCCTCTCTCTCTCTCTCTGGAGACTGGATGTAAAAAAGCACACGAGTGCTTATTCATTATCTTCGAAATAAAAGAATTTACAATGTCATTGCTATTGTCCATTGTCATTGTCATGTCATTGTCTTTGTCATTGTCATTGTCATTGTCTCTCTCTCTCTCTCTCTCTCTCTCTCTCTCTCTCTTCTCATCTCTCTCTCTCTCTCTCTCTCTCTCTTTTTCTCTCCCTCACATTTCCACTCCTCTCTTGTCTGTGCTGTCTATCATGATGACTGTATCCCTAAGGTCGGGAAGTGGATGTAAAAAAATAAAATCACACGAGTGCTTATTCACTATCCTCGAAATAAAAGAATTTGATTTGATTTGATTTGATTTCCCTCTGTCTCTCTCCCTCGCTCTCTTTCTCTGTCTCTCTCCCTCGCTCTCTCTCTCTCTCCCTCGCTCTCTTTTTCTCTCTCTCTCTCCCCCCTCGCTCTTTCTCTGTCTCTCTCCCTCGCTCTCTTTCTCTGTCTCTCCATCGCTCTCTTTCTCTGCCTCTCTCCCTCACTCACCTCTCTTGTCTCTCTTCCTCGCTCTCTTTCTCTCTCTCTCTCTCTCTCTCTCTTCTCTCTCTCTCTCTCCTCCCTCGCTCTCTTTCTCTGTCTCTCTCCCTCGCTCTCTTTCTCTGTCTCTCTCCCTCGCTCTCTTTCTCGTGTCTCTCCCCGCGCCTCTCTCTCTCCCTCGCTCTCTTTCTCTGTCTCTTCCCTCGCTCTCTTTCTCTCCCTCACTCTCTTTCTCTTTCTCTCTCCCTCGCTCTCTTTCTCTGTCTCTCTCTCTCGCTCGCTTTCTCTGTCTTTTTCTCCCTCGCTCTCTTTCTCTGTCCTCTCCCCCTCGCTCTCTTTCTCTGTCTCTCTCCCTCGCTCTCTTTCTCTGTCTCTCTCTCCTCGCTTTCTTCTCTGTCTCTCTCCTCCCTCGCTCTCTTTCTCTGTCTCTCTCCCTCGCTCTCTTTCTCTTTGTCTCTCCCCGCACCTCTCTTTCTCTCTTCTCGACCCTTCCCCCCTTCTCTTCCCTCAGAGGTAATAAGCAAAATAATTTTTTAAAAGTGGTGTGTTTTTTCCACACAGGCGCCAGATTCTTTAGAGTGCATGGTTCTGAAGGTTACTTAGGCTCTGTCTGTCTGTTCGTCTGTCTGTTTGTCTGTCTATCTGTCTCTGTCTGTCTGTCTGTTTGTCTCTGTCTCTTTGTCTCTGTCTGTCTGTCTCTGTTTGTCTCTGTCTCTGTCTCTGTCTGTCTGTCTCTGTCTGTCTGTCTGTCTCTGTCTGTTTGTCTCTGTCTGTCTGTCTGCTTGTCTCTGTCTGTTTGTCTCTGTCTGTCTGCCCCCCCCCCCCCCCCCCCCACTCTCTCTTCTGTCTGTGCTTTTTTGTATGTGAGTCTCACTCTGTCTCTATGTCCTGTTTAAATGTCTCTGTCTGTCTTTGTCTGTCTGTATGGTATGTCCATTCTCTCTTTCTCTTCCCCCTCCCCCTCGTCCCCTCCCCCCCCCCCCCCCGCCCCCCCCCCCCCCTTCCCCCCCCCCCTT
>CM054136.1:77232895-77257895 GCA_028751875.1 Rapana venosa | reverse complement strand
GCGTGAAATTCGGGCTGCTCTCCACGGGGAGAGCACGTCGCCACAAGAGCAGCGCTACCCTTCTTTTGTGTGTTTGTTGTTGTCTGCAACTGTATTTGTTTCCCTATCAGAGTGGCTTTTTTCTTAGAATTTTTGCCGAGGACAACTGTCTTGTTGCCGTGGGTTCTTTTACGTGCGCTGAATAATTTTATGTAACACACGCGGGACCTCGGTTTATCGTCTCATCCGAAAGACTAGCGCCCAGACCACCACTCATGGTCTAATGGATGAGGGAAAAGTTTCGGGTCCAAACGGGATTTGAACCACCGCACACCTCCGACCCGGACTTTTCGCTTTCTAAGCAGGCGCGTTACCTCTAGACCACCGATCCGCTCATAGACGCATACATATTACTGAGACATACTGACATGCATGCGCGCGCGCGCGCATGCACACACACACACAAACACGCACACACACAGAAACACGCAGACGCACAGGTATATATGCATAGACACGTGCACGTGCTCGCAATGCAAACAGACACACAAAAACACCCACAAGCACGGACAAACGCATATACTCATACACGCATACACCCACAAGCACGCGCTCACACACACACACACACACCTTCGGATGAGACTATAAACCGAGGTCCCGTGTGCGAAACGCACGCAGAACATCTTGCGCACACGTTAAATCCTGTTCCGCTTTTTCGGAAGAGTAGGCCATTGTGTGCCGGTGGGAACAGATGACAGAATTCACAAATCTGCATACACACGGGGACTGGATGTAAAAAAGCACATAAGTGCTTATTCCATTATCCTCGATATAAAAGAATAAAATAAATAAATAAATAAACACACACACACACACACACACACACACACACACACACACACACACACACACACACCACGCACGCACGCACGCACGCACGCACGCACGCACGCACGCACACACACACACACACACTCACGCACACCACACACACACACATCTTTACCTTCAGCTATCATTTAGTAGTCTAGTAGAGCTGTCCGGGCACCACTGAAAATTTTGCAACCAGCTTCCTGCACTTACATACACACAGACCAACACACACACACACACAAAACGTGCACGCGAAAATCACATCAACGCACTGAAACACAGCATTATCAGCTTACACATCGAGAAAGAAAGCGGTTAAGCGAAATCACTCAAAGCCCTTTCAAAACAACAGCAACAACAACAGCAGCAGCAACAACAACAACATAAAACAAAACATAACCAAACCGCCCAGCATCAGTTTTCAAGAAAGTGGGAAAGAAAGAGAAAGAGAGAGAGGGCTGGGGAGGGAAGAGATGGAAGGGTAGGGAGAGAGAGAGGGGAGGGGGGAAGATGAAAGGAGAGACAGACAGACAGACAAAGGACAAAGAAAGAGAGAGAGAGAGAGAGAGAGAGAGAGGGGAGAGAGAGAGAGAGAGAGAGAGAGAGAGAGCGAGAGAGAGAGAGACAAAGAAAGAGAGGGAGAGAGAGAGAGAGAGAGAGAGAGAGAGAGAGAGAGAGAGAGAGTAGAGAGAGAACAGACAGACAGACAGACACAGAGACAGACAGACATAGAAAAACGCACACACGCACGCACACACACACACACACACGCAAACACACACACGCGCGCACGCACACACACACACACACACGCACACTCACGCACACGCACGCACGCACGCTCCCCTCCCCCCCCTCCCCCCCCCCCCACAACACACCAACGCACTCACGGCGCGCACTTGTGCACTGACAGCAGCAAACGCGTGTGCACGATTGCACACATTCACATAAGCGTTAATACATGACATGGCTATGTATGTGTGTATGTGTGTATGTGTGTATGTATGTATGTATGTATGTATGTATGTATGGATGGATGCATGGATGCATGGATGCATGGATGCATAGATGCATGTATATATGTATGTATGGATGTAGGATGGATGGATGGATGGATGGAAGGATGGATGCATGGATGCATGTATGTAGGGATGTATGGATGAATGGATGTATGTATGGATGGATGGATGGATGCATGGATGCAGGTATGTATGGATGGGTGGCTGGATGAATGGGTGAATGGATGTATGGATGGATGCATGGATGGATGCATGGATGAATGGATGCATGGATGCATGCATGTATGTATGTATGTCTACCTGTATTTTTTGAGTGTGTGTTTGCATGCATGTATGGCAGATAACACAGAGAGAGAGAAAGAAAAAAGAAAAAAGAAAAGAGAGAGAGAGAGAGAGAGAGAGAGAGAGAGAGAGAGAGAGAGCGAGCGTCAGACAGACAGACAGACATACAGAGGCACAGACACAGACAGAAACAAAGAGACAGACCGAGAGAGAGAAGAGAGAGTGAGAGAGAGAGAGAGAGAGAGAAGAGAGAGAGAGAGAGAGATACAGAGACAGACAGACAGAAAGACAGAAAGACACACACACAAACAGACAGAGACAGAGAGAGATAACGATAACGAAATTTTATTTTCTGAGGGTAATAGAATAAGTACAAGACTTTTTTACATCCAGAGAGAGAGAGAGAGAGAGAGAGAGAGAGAGAGAGAGAGAGAGAGAGAGAGAGAGAGAGAGAGACAGAGAGACAGACAGACACACACACAGACAGACAGACAGACAGACCTAACAACAACAATAACAACAACAAAACCAACGGAAAATAATCCTACAGCGTTATCTCATAAATTGGACAACAGCATGACTGTATGTATATATAAGAAAAGTTGCGAGCTGTGATGCAGTGATGCTGTTGATGCCGGAGCAAGCCAGCAGCAGCAGCAGCAGCAGCAAGCAGCAGCAGCAGCAGCAGCAGCAGTGGCAGCACGCGTTCCCACGCTTCTCACCCACAAAAAGTCTCTTCTCACCTGAATGCCAACTGTTACAGTCAGTGGTAAAACCTGCCGCCGCCCTCACTCAACCAGGAGGCTAACACCCTGGCAGAGTTGAGTTGGCTGGGTTTAGGTGTTTATGCGTGTATGACGCACGCATGCACGCACGCACGCGCGCGCACACATACGCACGCACGCACACACACACACACACGGGTGCGCGTACACGCACGCACACACACACACACACGGGTGCGCGTAAACGCACACACACAGACACACACACTTACACCTACAATAATAATTAAAATAAGATATATAAAATTAAAAAAAACACACCGGTGCGCGTGCGCAAACACACACACACACACACACACACACACACACACACACACACACACACACACACACACACACACACACACACACACACACACACGGGTGCGCGTAAACGCACACACACAGACACACACACTTACACCTACAATAATAATTAAAATAAGATATATAAAAAAACACAAAAACACACCGGTGCGCGTGCACAAACACACACACACCACACACACACACACACACACACACACACACACACACACACACACACACACACACACACACACACACACACACACACACACACAACACACACACACACGGGTGCGCGTAAACGCACACACACAGACACACACACTTACACCTACAATAATAATTAAAACAAGATATATAAAAAAACACAAAAACACACCGGTGCGCGTGCACAAAACACACACACACACACACACACACACACACACACACACACACACACACACACACACACACACACACACCTTCAGATAAGACTATAAACTGAAGTCTCATGTGTGAACGCACGCAGAACATCTTGTGCACACGTTGAGACCTGTTCCACTTTTCAGAAGAGTAGGCCATTGTGTGCTGAAAACTGCATACACACAGGCATTAGATGTATCCAAAAAAAAAGCACATGAGTGGTTGTTGCATTATCCTAGATATAACAAATAAAATGAAAACAAAATTCACACACACACACACACACACACACACACACACACACACACACACACACACCAACAAATAATATTATGTGATCTCTTATGGTTCACTTTGAGGAAAGTTTCTCAGGGCGTATAGCACCTGGCATATTGAAGGTTTGTCTATGTGTAATGAATGGTGTATGAATAACAGAGAGAGAGAGAGAGAGAGAGAGAGAGAGAGAGAGAGGAGAGAGAGAGAGAGAGAGAGAGAGAGAGAGAGAGAGATTTACTGAAAAAAAATCTTGGTAAAATACTTGATATATGAAAATATAAAATCACACATGTTATTCCCACAGCCTACATAAAGGTAACACATAAAATTCATTGGCTGCAGATGAAAGCTGATTTCGGATACCTGAAAACTACAGATAGAGCAAATTTTTGGAATTTTGTTTTTGTTGTTGTTTGTTGTTTTGTTTTGTTTTGTTTTTAAGAATATAAGTCTTGTGTGCAGAGTGTTTTTTTTATGTAATCTGACGTCAGTATTCGAGTTTTTGTTTTGCAGATAACAGTGATGACCTGACAGGCAGTGGAAAACCACTTTATGTCTATGTCACGGAAGATTGCTCTGCGTGAAATTCGGGCTGCTGTCCCCGGGGAGATCACGTCGCCACAAGAGCAGCGCCACCCATTTTTGTTTTTCTTTTTCCTGTCTGCAACTGTATTTGTTTCCCTACCAGAGTGGCTTTTTTCTACAGAATTTTTCCAGGGACAACTCTCTCGTTGCCGTGGGTTTTCTTTTACCAGCGCTAAATAATTTTTGTGTAGCACACGGGACCTCGATTTATCGTATCATTCTAAAGACTAGCGCCTAGACCACCACTCACGGTCTTATGGAAGGGGGGAAGGGGGGAGAGTTTTTGGCCCAAATGTGGATTGATCCATCGCACACTTCCTACCTGGACTTTTCACTTTCTAGGCAGGCGCCTTACCTCTAGACCACCGACCTACGGTGCAGCTCAGGCTGCAACAAGGTGTGGTGTGGAAATCAGGGCCGAGAAGAGCAAGGTGATATATCACCAGCCACAACTCCGCTGTCACAGTCGACGTAAAATGTCCACGAACGAACAGATTGTTGAAACCGATAAACAGTTCGCTCATCTGAGATCCATTATCAGCGCGATAAGAGATCCAAACCAGAAATCCTCCTTTCGGCTGACGATGTTTCTTTCTCTGATGCTGACTGGGCTGACACTGATGATGATCTTCAAGACTATGTTAAAAAGTGTAGGGAGGTAGAAGACCGCCCTCAGAAACGCCAATTAAATTATAGAACTATTTCACGTAATATAACATTGGTGACTATGGCATTGGAACCTTTGGAGTAACTTTTAGAGGACGTATGATGTTGAGCATCTTCTGCCCTTCACAAAACATATAGCACAGCACAAAATATCACTTTTGGGTGTGACGTGTGTTGGGGTGGCGGTGTATAGTGATGTGGGTTGGTGTGGGTGTGGTGTTAGTGTGATGGTGTGTGTGTGTGTGTGTGTGTGTGTGTGTGGGTGTGGGGGAGGGGAGGGGGAGGCGCGGCGTGCGTGCCCTATGCGATGTTTCTTTATTCTGGTCCGTAATTCCTCCTACCAGACTCTTATCAAACGCTTTTTAAAAGTCTACGTAAGAGTAGATGAACTGTCTTTGATTTGGGGAGTGCTTTTGGGAGAGAGCACGTTGTGGAAGATATGTTTGTTCGTTGGTACTTCTCTACCTTTGTGGGGGACGGAATAGCCTAGTGGTCAGAACATTGCGCTGGCAATCTGACGACCCGGGTTCCATTCCCGTTCAAGGGGATATTTCCCCTGGAGTTAACATCAGTGTAGACTCCACTCTCCCCAAAGTTAAATCCTGTTCCGCTTTTCGTAAGAGTAGGCCACTGTGTGTGTGTGCGTGCGTGTGTGTGCCTGTGTGTGTGTCTATGTGTGTTTGCGTGTGTGCGCACGTGTGTGTGTGCGCGCGCGCTTTTAAAAAAACAACTATTTTGCTGGTTAATTTGTTCATTTGTTAGTTGAGATTGGAGAGGTTGGCACTGTAAATTAAAGCCACTGTATTCTTACCACAGGTAGGCTGGGGCCGAGAGGGGTGTGCTATGCCGGTGACAAATTGCCAACATCACAGTTGTTGGTTTTTTTGCCCTCGACTCCCCCCCAATACAAACTGTTGTCTGAACTGTGTCTTCACTCGTTTGCCGTGCTAGCTGAAAGCGATAATAATCTCGCCATCTTTCTCATCCCCGCACATTGGCTTATCAGCACCTATATTCTTGTGCTCTTAACCCCTCTCCCTCTCTCTCTCTCTTCTTTTCTGACTGTCTCTTTGTCCCGTCTGTCTGGTCTGTTGACTGTTTGTCTGTGTCTGTGTGTCTCTGTCTGACTGTGTCTCTGTTTTGTCTGTCTGTGTCTGTCTGACTGTGTCTGTGTTTTGTGTCTGTCTTTGTCGAACTGTCTGTCTCTGGTTTCTTTCTCTCTTTCTGTCTATCTATCTCTTGTCTCTGTCTCTGTCTCTCTGTTTCTGTCTCTCTGTCTCTGTCTCTGTTCTCTCTGTTCCTCTCTCTGTCTCTCTGTCTGTCGGTATCTCTCTCTCTTTCTGTCTGTTTATCTGTCTGTCTGTCTGTCTGTCTTTTCTGTCTATCTATCTGTCTGTCTCTCTCTCTCTCTCTCTTTTCTCTCTCCCCCCCCCTCCACCTCCCCCCCCCCCCCTTCCTTCTTCTTCGTCTCTCTCTTCTTCCTACCTCTTCCTCTCCTCCTCTCTCTCTCTCCCCTCCCCCCCCCCCCCCCCCCCCCCGGCTTTAAAAAAAAAGCTTTTTGTGAGAAGGACCCACAAACTAACAGTTGGTTTTGGTGAAGTCATGTTTATGTTCTCTCTCTCTCTCTCTCTCTCTCTCTCTCTCCTCTCATCTCTCTCTCTCTCTCTCTTCTCTCTCTTCTCTCTCTCTTCTCTCCCTTTCTCTCTCTCTCTCCCTTTCTCTCTCTCTCTCCCTGTCTGTCTGTCTGTCTTTTTAGAGTCATATACAAACCAAAAATGGCAATGGTTTTCAATACAACAATGTTAATATGCAGTACAGTGCATACATATCTACCCATGTAGACTTTCAAAACAGGTTTTTATTTTATTTTTTTATATTTTATTTTATATTGAGGAATAGCTCAGTGGTCGAGCACTCGCTTTCCCTGAGCCAAGTTAAGCAGCGTCGAGCGTGGTTACCAGTTGGATGGGTGACCGTTTGCGCGCCTTGGCTTCAGTACAGTTCCCCCAGTTCACCCAGCTGTAAATGGGTACCTGCCCTCTTTAGGGTCAGGGAAGGTAAAGCAGCGAGGGAGAGGAGATGGGCGCCGCCCTCAATATGCTGGCCCTAGAGAAGTGAGGTATCTGACGCCTCGCTCCCCTACGACCTTATAGGTTATGGGACTCCTTTACCTCCTTTTATATTGAGGATAATGGAATAAGCACTTGTGTGCTTTTTTTACACCCAGTCCCCGTGTGTATGCGGCTTTGGCAATTTTGTTATCTGTTTCCACCGGCACACAATGGCCTACTCTTACGAACAGCGGAACAGGATTTAACGTGTGCGCAAGATGTTCTGCGTGCATTGACACACGGGACCTCGGTTTATAGTCTCATCCGAAAGACTTTTGGGGGAGAGTGGAGTCTGCACTGATGTTAACTCCAGGGGAAAATATCCCCTTGAACGGGAATCGAACCCGGGTCGTCAGATTGCGAGCGCAATGTTTTAACCACTAGGTTGCACTCGTTTGCGTCCGTTCACACGCCATGAACAAACAATGGAAGGTACGAGCATCATGACACATTTTTTTCTTACTCTTGTTTTTAGATCTGACTTTTTTGGAGTGACACTGTAGCCAAGTGGTTAAAACCATCTTGACTTCAATCCCATGGATCCATAAACTCAAGGGTTCGAATCTCGGCGGCGTCTGGTGAATTAAGGGTGGGGATTTTTTACCATCTCCCAGGTCAATTTCAAGTGCAGACCAGCCAGTGCCTTCATTCACTTCGTGTGTATTATATATCCATGGAGAAGATTTATTTATTTACTTAATTAATTTATTCTTTTATATCGAGGATAATGGAATAAGCACTCATGTGCTTTTTTTTTTACATCCAGTCCCCGTATGCATGCGGTTTTGTAAATTTTGTCATCTATTTCCACCGGCACACAATGGCCTACTTTTTCGAAAAGCGGATCAGAATTTAACGTGTGCGCAAGACGTTCTGCGTGCGTTCGAACACGGGGCCTCCTCGGTTTATAGTCTCATCCGAAGGACTTTGACACTCAGTTCGATTTTTTGTCAAACTGGGAGGGAAGGGCGAGGCTGGGAATCGAACCCAGAACCTCACGGTTTACTTGTTGGCAGGCGAACGTCTTACCCATCCTGCCACCTTCCTTCCTTCATTCACTTCGTGTGTATATATATCCATGGAGAATATTAAAAATGCGCGTTAAGGAAAAAGGGTAAAGGAGTCCCATAACCTATAAGGTCGTAGGGGAGCAAGGCGTCAGAGACCTCACTTCTCTAGGGGCCAGCATATTGAGGGCGGCGCCCATCTCCTCTCCCTCGCTGCTTTACCTTCCCTGACCCTAAAGAGGGCAGGTACCCATTTACAGCTGGGTGAACTGGGGGAACTGTACTGAAGCCAAGGCGCGCAAACGGTCACCCATCCAACTGGTAACCACGCTCGACGCTGCTTAACTTGGCTGGGGGAAAGTGAGTGCTCCGACCACTGAGCTATCCCGTCCCCAATGCGCGTTAAAGATTCCGATAATTCATGTCAGCGTTCGGCGGGTTACGGAAACATGAAGATGCCCAAGCAGACATCCCCCGAAAGTGGCGGAATGCGGCTACCTTCATGGTGGGCAAAAACGGGTTTCATACGCAAAAAAAAATGTCACCATTGGTAAACCTCGGAGTTCTAGTCGAAGAACGAAAGAAAAAAAAGGATAGAACAGACCTTCCAAATACACGCAGTAGTATCTTTACGTAGAATACTTATGCGTTGTATGGGGGACGGGATAGCCTAGTGGTTAGAACATTGCGCTCGCAATCTGACGACCCTGGTTCCATTCCCGTTCAAGGGGATATTTTCCCTCTAGAGTTCACATCAATGCAGACTCCACTCTCCCCCAAAAGTCCTTTGGATGAGACATATATAAACCGAGGCCCCGTGTTGTGCGAACGCACGCAGAACATCTTGCGCACACGTTAAATCCTGTTCCGCTTTTCGGAAGAGTAGGCCATTGTGTGCCGGTGGGAACAGATGACAGAATTGACAAAACCGCATACACACGGGGAACTGGATGTAAAAAAAAGCCAACCTGAGTGCTTATTCCATTATCCTCGGTATAAAAGAATGTTTTTTAACTAAACATATGATGCAATACCACAGTCCCATTCGGTGTTTTAACTTACTGTAACCCCGTCAGTGCCTGGGGTTTATCACAATTCTTGATTAAACCATTGACGCTGGGGGCAACAACAGCAAAGTGAGAGGCTGTATGACCAGTGGCTTTCTTTCCCACTCATGGAATTACACTTTACAGCTTAGTCTTTAGTGATCGACTACGACTCTCTGACTAGGAGGCTTGACTCGCACAGTCCTTAATATGTGCTGCAGCCCTGGGGGCTGGTTGGCCTTTGGAGAACATCTCCAACGCTGACTGTCCTTATGCCCACTTGGCCCGAGAGAGTGGGGATATACTGTGGGCAAGGCATCTCCACTATAATCGAATTTCTGCCCAATTTCCGAGACAGCAGCTGCCTCCTTTGCTGTTTTGGAGGTCATCGTCGAACACGACGGACAAACATAACCCCATGTCCCATTCCTGAACCCACCAATATTTCCTTTGGCTGATTAATTGCTGTCAGTAGGGGAAAAAACTAGGTGTGGGTTGCGAGGGGGAAGCGAGGAAGGAATCTCTACTTCTGTGTTCGCTTGGTGATGGTGTTGTTTATGCATTTGTTGTTATTATTATTATATCATTATTATTGTTATTGCAATCTTCGCATTCTTCTTCTTTACAAGATTATGATTCCTCTCAATTATGTGCCTGTCAGTGTTGTAATTAATTGCTTTCGTAAACACACACATATACATACATACACACACACACGTGCGCACACGCACGCACGCACGCACGCATACACACACATACAATCACACACACGCGCGCGCGCACGCACGCACGCACGCACACACACAATCACACACACACAGAGAAAAATATTTTATGTCAATCTGTTGAACGCAACCTGTGTACTCTTTTTCTATTAAAAAAAAAAAAAGAACTCGCTCTACATGAATTTCAAACAAAAAAAGTGAACTACTTTCAATTAAAGGAGGGGGAAAAAGCTGAACAAAAAAAACCCCTGGGAAAAAAAGAATACCAGAAGATTACTAACCAAAAAAAAAAAGAAAGAATAATAATAGCATCAAGAAGAAAAAATAATAATATAGACACGACATAACCCCTTTCCTATTTGTCCACCATGGCACACACAGAAGAAAATGCGGTTCACACGCACCAATCTGAATTACTTTCCCCGCTTCTTTCAATCACTAACCCACCCACCCCCACCCCTCAAAAAATTTTTTTTTTAAAAGCCGCCAGGGGGGTAAAAATGACGGGGGGGGGGGTAAATTGTTATCAGGCAGCATCAGCAGCATCCAACATCTCAGTGGAGACAGCATTCGCGTGCCAACTAGTCTGTCTGTCTGTCTGTCTGTCTGTCGTCTGTCTCTCTCTCTCTCTCTCTCTCGTCTCGTCTGCTCTTTTCCCATTCTCTTCTTCTCTTCTCTCTCTCTCTTCTCTTCTCTGTGTCTCTCTTCTCTCTCTCTTCTCTCTGTCTGTCTCTCTCTTCTCTCTCTGTTCTCTCTCTGTGTCTCTCTGTCTCTTCTCTCTCTCTCTCTCTCTGTCTCTCTCTGTCTCTCTCTCTTCTCTTCTCTCTCTCTCTCTCTCTTCTCTTCTCTTTCTCTCTCTGTCTTCTGTCTCTCCTCTCTCTGTCTCTCTCTGTCTCTTCTCTCTCTTGTCTCTCTCTTTCTCTCTCTGTCTCTCTTTCTCTCTCTCTGTTCTCTCTCTGTCTCTTCTCTCTCTGTCTGTCTCTCTGTCTCTCTCTCTCTTTTCCTCTCTCTGTCTTCTCTCTCTTTCTTCTCTGTCTTTCCCTCTCTCTCTTTCTCTCTCTCTCTCTTTCTCTCTGTCTCTCTGTCTCTGTCTCTCTCTCTCTCTCTCTCTCTCTCTCTGGCCCGCTTAGAGAGAGAGAGAGAGAGACAGAGAGAGAGGTGTGATGCGCACTTGCATCTTAGAGGCTCTGATAACAACAAATGGCTGACGCTGCTGCACTGCCTATGGTGTTTCTTCCGTGTCAAAAGTTAAAACATCAAACATCGTCCGATCGAAGCTATAGTTTACACGTAACGGGTTAGTTTCTGGGTCACGAAGTGTCTTCTGTAGAGTGCAAGTTAGAAAAAAAATGGTTGCTGGTTTTCACTTTTCTTTTCTTTGAAGACTGAAAAAATGGACTGTGAGGCCATAGATAAACAACAGATAGTGGTGAGAAAGTGGGGAAATGATCGATCATTAATGATGATTTGCTCGTGTTCCTACAGCGTTGAACCCTCGCATGCATATCGTGGTCAGGCAGCTAGCAGACGACAAAAGAATGAGGGGGTACAGTGTTTGCTGAAAAATAATTTAAAAAAAGTTAAAACCTACCAAATTTGTTCGTATTGTCCTGAGTTTTGATGTCAGAGACTATGTCTTTCACAAAAAAGTGGTTTTTATTTCTGTGGATGCCTTAGTACATGCGGTACGAATGCAAGAGTGATATTTGAAAATACAAGGAAAAAGTGCCCAAAGCTAACCATGGTGTGCAGCCATAGCCGAGCGGTGAAGACCGTTTGGTTTCAATCTCATGGATCCATGAAGTCGTGGGTTCGAATCTCGGCGACGTCGTATGGTGAATTTAAGGGTTGGGTATTTTTTACGATCTACCGGGTCAACTTCAAGTGCATACCTACCAGTGGTTTAATTACCTTTTTGTGTGTATATTTTTCCACATACAGAAGATCAAATATGTATGCACGTTAAAGATCGCGTACTTCATGTCAGCGTTTGGTGAGTTATGCGGAAACACGAACATACCCAGCATACATTGATTTGATTTGATTTGATTTGATTCTTTTATATCGAGGATAATGGAATCAGAACTTATGTGTTTTTTTACATCCAGTCCCCGTGTGTATGCGGTTTTGTAAATTCTGTCATCTGTTCCCACCGGCACACAATGGCCTACTCTTACGAAAAGCGGAACAGGATTTAACGTGTTCGCAGATGTTCTTCATGCGTTCGCACAACACGGGCCTGGTTTATAGTCTCATCTGAAGGACTTTTGGGGGAGAGTGGAGTCTGCACTGATGTTTAACTCCAGGTGAAAATATCCCCTTTGAACAGGAATCGAATCCGGGTCGTCAGATTGCGAGCGCAATGTTCTGACCACTACATTTCCGAAGATGGAAAGCGGCTACCTTCATGTGGGCCAAAAAAATTTAATGGTCGCATACGCAAAATTTCACCGTTTGTGAACGTCGGAGCTCTAGCTGAGGAACGAAAACCCCCCATCCCCTACCCCCACCCCTCCCAAGGAATCAAAATGTTGTCCATGTCATTTTGAAAAGCTTGTACATGACAATGATTATAGGCCTTTTCCATGTAACTTTCAACGGTTTATATACCAAAAAATGTGTATTTCCGATAATACACACATGGAACAATTCTTTGTGTGTGTGTGTGTGTGTGTGTGTGTGCGTGCGTGGTGTGTGTGTGTGTGTGTGTGTGTGTGTGTGTGTGTGTGTATGTGTGTAAATCTGTGACCATTATGCCCACCATAAAGGTAGCCGCATTCCGATTTGGGGAATAAATATGTTCGTGTTTCCGTAACTCACCGAACGCTGACATTAATTACGAGATCTTTAACGTGCATATTTGATTTTCTACATGCGTATATACACGAAGGAAAATTAAGGCACTGGCAGGTCTGCATTTGAATTTGAGCTGGGAAATCCAAACATTCTCTCACTCTTAATTCACAAGACGCCGCTGCCGAGAATGGAACCAACGACTTCGTGGGCCTATGAGATTGAAATCAAACGGTCTTAATCAACCACACGGCTGTAGCGCCCATCTTCCTTTCTGTTTACACTGGCACACTGAGATTAGGCAGACAATACTACGACAACAACAACAATCATAGCAATAACGTTCTCCATCTCCTACGCCAGAATCGATGCTTGTTTGCTATTTTTGCATTAAAGTATGAGCGTTATAGTTGTAGTTATCAACACAACTCTGTCACACTTGCGGGGGGGGGGGGGGGGGGATGGGGGATCCGTGGTCTAGAGGTAACTCACCTGCCTAGAAAGCGAAAAGTCCGGGTTGCAAGTGTGTTGTGGTTCGATCCCCGTTTGGGCCCGAAACTTTTCCCCATCCACTAAACCGTGAGTGGTGGTGGTATGCGTGCTAGTCTTTCGGATGAGATGATAAACCGAAGTCCCGTGTGGAATACTTATTTAGTGCGCGTAAAAGAACCCACGGCAACGAGAGAGTTATCCCTAACAAAATTCTGTAGAAAAAAGCCACTCTGATAGAAAACCAAATAATATGCAGACAGGAAAAGAAAAAAAAAGAAAAAATGGGTGGCGCTCCTTTGTGGCGACGCGCTCTTCCCAAGGAGAACAGCCCGAATTTCACAAAGAGATATCTGCCGTGACTTAAAGTGGTATACAATACAATACAATACAATACAAAGCAATGCAATACAATACAACACAATATACTACATTACAATACATTACAATTCAAACCCATAAAACTTTCCACACTAAAAATTAGATTGCAATAATATATAAATCAGTCTGCATCTTTTTGCAGAACAAAGTCACCATAGCGACATTGCTTTTGTTTCCCTGACAAATCTGTAATTTTATTTTGCAATAACAAAGCCACCATTGCCACGTTGCTTGTATGCTTCCCTGCCAAATCTGCATCTTTTTGCAATAACAAAGTCACCATAGCAACGCTACTTTTTTGCTTCTCTGACAAAATCTGCATCTGTTTGCAATAACAAAGTCATCATAGCGAGTGACGTTGCTTGTTGCTTCAATCTGCATCTTTTTGCAATAACAAAGTCATCATAACAACGTTGATATTTGTTTGCCTGAAAAATCTGCATCTTTCTGCAATAACAAAGTCACCATAGCGAGCGACGTTGCTTTTTGCTTCCTTGACAAATCTGCATCTTTTTCTTAGCAGTAACAAAGTCACCATAGCGAGCGACGTTGCTTGCTGCTTCAATCTGCATCTCTTTCCTTAAAACAAAGTCACAATGTTTCCCCCCGACAAATATACATCTTTTTGCAATAACAAAATCACCATAGTGAGCAGACGATGCTTTTTTGCTTCCTTGACAAAAGTGGGGGTGGGTTTCCCACGATCGCTTTTCTGCGCGAAAAGATGAAAAGTAAAATAGAAAGAAAACAATAAAGAAAAAGAAGAGCAGGAGGAGAAAAGAAGAAGAAGAAGAAGAAGAAGAAGAAGAAGAAGAAGAAGAATAGATAGAGGATGATGACCGAAGAGAGAAGGTGGCTGTGATGTGGTGTGGTAGTGGTTGTGGTGGTGGTTGGGATGTGGGATGGGGGGTAGGCTGGAGGGTGGGGATGGTGGGTGGGGGGGGGGGTGGTTTGTAATCAGAGGCTGTGTGAGATGAGTCATGGGCCAGGTGTCTATGGCTTGTTGAAGCTGTAAATACATTGGGGATGCCAGCGTCAGCGATGTACTCTAAGCCTGAAGGGCATGTGTGTGTGTATGTATGTACAGCCCGAATAAAAATGAAATAACATGAAAGAAGAAGAAGACGAAGAAGACGAAGAGATGATGATGAATGATGATGATGATGATGATGATGATGATGATGAAGAAGAAGAAGAAGAAGAAGAAGAAGAAGAAGAAGAATTGCGAAGAAGAATTGCGAAGAAGAAGAATTGCGAAGGAGAAGAAGATGATGATGAAGAAGAAGAAGAATCGCGAAAAAGAAGAATGCAAAGAAGAAAAAGAAGAATTGCAGAAGAATTGCAAAGAATTGGAAAGAAAGAGAAGAGGGAATTGTGAAGAAGAAGAATTGCGAAGAAAAAGACGAATGCGAAGAAAAAGAAGAATTGCGAAGAAGAAGAAGAAGGAGAAGAATTACAAAGAAGAAGAATTGCGAAGAAGAAGAATTGCGAAGAAAAAGAAGAATTACAAAGAAGAAGAATTGCGAAGAAGAAGAATTGCGAAGAAGAAGAAGGAGGAGGAGAGAAGAGGAGGAGAGAAGGAAGAAGGAGAAGGAAAAAGGAGAAGAAGAAAGAAGAAGAAGAAGAAGAATTGCAAAAAAGAATTGCGAAGAAGAATTGCAAAAAAGAATTGCGAAGAAGAAGAAGAAGAATGCGAAGAGAAGAAGAAGAATGCGAAGATGAAGAATTGCGAAGAAGAAGAAAAACAACAACAGCAACAACAACACAACAACAGCAACAACACCACCACCACCACCAACACAACAACAAGAGGGAGTAGGAAGACGGGGACGAAGAGAAGGAGGAGGGGGAGGAGGAAGTAAGAAGAGCAAGAACAAGTCTGAGAAGAAGAAGAAGAAAAGAAGAAGAAGAAGAAGAAGAAGAAGAAGAAGAAGAAGAAGAAGAAGAAGAAGAAGAAGAAGAAAAGAAGAAGAAGAAGAAGAAATCCTGCGGTTTGGTTGATGTAGATGCTTTGGACGATTCGTCATCAGGCCCTCATTCTGCAATGAAGCAATAGACATAATAATTATTATGAGTGGATTCTGGTGTGCCGCATTCCTGCCTGGTGGTGCTATAAAGTTTACATGCTTGCCAAACTGGCATGGCAGGTCGTGATGATGCGATGATCGGCACATTAGAAGACTGTTATTAGAGAGTAAAGCAGTGCTGTAACGACAACGACAACAACAACAACAACAACAACAGCAGAAACAAACTATAGCACCAACATCATCAATAATAATAAGAATGAGAATGATGATGATGATGAGGATGATGATGAGGAGGATGAGGATGGTGATGATGATGATGAGATGAGGAGGAGGAGGAGGAGGAGAGGAGGGGGAGGAGGAGGAGGAGGATGACGATGATGATGATGATGATGATGATATGAGGATGAGGATGACGACGATGATGAGATGAGAGGAGGAGGAAGAGGAGAGGAGACGATGGTGAGAGATGATGATGAATGACGACGACGATGAGAGGAGGAGGAGGAGGACGACGAGGATGAGGATGATGAGGATGATGAGGATGGATGCTTTCTCTGAATGGTTAAGACCGTTCGACTTCAAGTCCATGGATCTACGAAGGTCGTGGGTTCGAATCTCGGTGATGGCGTCTGGTGAATAAAGGCTGGAGGATACTTTTTATGATCAGCCAGGTCAACTTCAAGTGCAGACCTGCCAGTGCCTTCATTCTCTTTGTGTATAATACACATGCAGAAGATCAAACTATGCACGTTAAAGATCCCATAGTTCATATCAGCGTTCGATGGGGTACGCAAACACGGACATACACAAGCGTACAGTCCCGAAGTCGGAATGCGGCTACCTTCATGGTGGGCAAAAACGGTCGCATACGCAGAATCTCACCATTCGTAAACCTCGGAGCTCTAGCCGAGGAATGGAAAAAGAATTATGATATTGCTGCTGCTACTGCTACTTTTAATGATAACAACAACAACAACAATAACAATCCACCTCTTCCTCCTCCTCCTCCTCCTCCTCCTCCTCCTCACCACCACCACCACCACCACCACCACCACCACCACCATCATCATAACAACAACACTAATAATAATGATAATGATAACAACAACAACAACAACAACAATAATAATAATAATAATAATAATAATAATATATATATATAAATAATAATAATGATAATGATGATGATGATGATGATGACGATGACGACGACGACGACGACGATGATGATGATGATGATGATGGTGATTATGGTAATGGGGATAACTACAGCAACAATAATAACTCATAACAAATAGTTATAAGTATCATCATCACTATCATTATTAGAATAAGCATTATCACGGTTATCTTATTAACAATGGTGGTGGTGGTGGTGGTGGTGGTGGTGGTGATGATGATGATGATGATGATGATGATGATGATGATGATGATGATGATGATGATGATGATGATGGTGGTGGTGGTGGTGGTGGTGGTGGTAATGGTGATAACTACAACAACAATAACTCATAACAAATAGTTATAAGTATCATCATCACTATCATATTATTACAATAAGCATTATCACGGTTATCTTATGAACGATGGTGGTGGTGATGATGATGATGATGATGATAATGATGATGATGATGGTGGTGGTGGTAGTGGTGGTGATTATGGTAATGGTGATAACTACAACAATAATAACTCATAACAAAAAGTAATAAGTATCATCATCACTATTATTATCACACTAAGCATTATCAGTTATCTTATTAGCGGTTGTGGTGGTGATGATGATGATGATGACGATGATGATGATGATGATGATGATGGTGGTGGTGGTGGTGGTGGTGGTGGTGGTGATTATGGTAATGGTGTTAACTACAACAACAATAATAACTCATAACAAATAGTAATAAGTATCATCATCACTATTGTTATCACACTAAGCATTATCAGTTATCTTATTAGCGGTTGTGGTGGTGATGATGATGATGATGATGATGATGATGATGATGATAATGATGATGATGATGATGATGATGATGGTGGTGGTGGTGGTGGTGGTGGTGGTGATTATGGTAATGGTGTTAACTACAACAACAATAATAACTCTTAACGAATAGTAGTATCATCATCACTGTCACATTATTACAATAAGCATTATCACGGTTATCTTATTAACAACTGTGGTGGTGGTGGTGGTGGTGGTGGTGGTGGTGGTGGTGGTGGTGATGATGATGATGATGATGATGATGATGCTGATGGTGGTGGTGGTGGTGATTATGGTAATGGTGATAACTACAACAATAATAGCTCATAACAAATAGTAATAAGTATCATCATCACCATCATATTATTACAATAAGCATTTTCACGGTTATCTTATTATCTGTGGTGATGATGGTGATGATGATGATGGTGGTGGTGGTAGTGGTAATGGTGATAACTGCAACAACAATAATAACTCATAACAAATAGTAATAAGTATCATCATCACTATCACATTATTACAATAAGCATTATCACTGTTATCTTATGAAAGGTGGTGGTGATGGTAATGATGATGACGACGATGAGGAGGAGAAGGAAGAGGAGGAGGAAGAGGAGGAGGAGGAGATAAGTGATGATGGTGATGAGGAGAATGATGATGATGATGTGATGATGATAATGATGATAAATAATGATGATGATGAAGATAATAACTGATGATGATGATGACGATGAGCAAGAGGAAAAGAACCATAACTAAAAATAACAACAACAACAACATGCACACACACACACACACACACACACACACACACACACACACACACACACACACACACACACACACACACACACACACACACACACACGCAAGAAAATGCACTGCTTATTCAATGTACCATCTGAAAATAAAAGTTTGACTTTGACTTTGACTTTGACTTCACACACACACACATACACACACACACACGCACACACCACCACACACACACGCACACACACACACACACCACACACACACACACACACACACACACACACACACACACACACACACACACACACACACACACACACACACACCACACAACACTACCACATCCCCTCCAGAAACAACACATTTGCAGTTGCATCTCTTATTGTTTTGTGTGCGCGCGCTATATTCCATACACATTACACACCGCATCCACCGAGAAATGTGTGCATCCACCCACATAACCTTTTGGATTTTTTTTTCTGCTTCTTCTTCTTCTTCGAACGTTCAGACAGCAACTACTGTTGTTTGCCATATGGTCAAAACTGCGTTTCGCTGCCGTTAAGCGCCTGACAAGTCAGGCCCAGCGCATCCGATTTTGGCGTGGGAGAGAATTGTTATTTTTTAAGTCTTCCTTGGGGAAAAAAAGACGGAACGGACCAAGAAGACAGAAAGAAAAAAAAAGGTAAGAAGGAGGTGACAGGGGAAGAAAAGGAACGAGGCAGAAGGGAAAGAGAGGGATAGAAAAGAGGGAATTCCTAGAACAAGAATTTGCAGGAAGGTGAGGAGGCTATTATCGTATACTGACAGGCCTCCGGCCATTCCCATGGGAGATTTTGTCTTTTTCCCCACTCAGTTTTCACACTTCGTGTGATTGTAATGGAGACAGTGACAGACATTATGATAGTGAATATGATGAACCAGGTTATTTGCTTTGTTTGTCTGTTTGTTTGTTTGTTTGTTTATTTGTTCTCTCTCTGTGTCTCTTCTTTCTTCTCTCTCTCTCTCTCTCCTCTCTCTCTCTCTCTCTCTCTCTCTCTCTCTCTCTCTCTCTCTCTCTCTCTCTCTCTCTCTCTCTCTCTCTCTCTCTCTCTCTCATAGTTTTGTTTGGGTCTCCTAAACCCGCAAGTATGACATTTCTGCTGAATATTCAGGGCGTGCGCAGTTCAAGGGAGACAACATTGGCACAAATCGTCAGCAACTGTTGATTACTCCTCTTGCTGTTATAACTCTCTCTCTCTCTCTCTCTCTCTCTCTGTCTCTCTCTCTCTCTCTCTGTCTCTCTCTCTGTCTCTCTGTACGCAAGCAAGCAAGCGCGCGTGTGTGTGTGTTTTATTATTGTTTTTAAATTTTTTGTTGTTGTTCTTTTATATCGAGGATAATGGAATAAGCACTTATGTGCTTTTTTACATCCAATCCCCGTGTGTATGCGGTTTTGTAAATTTTGTCATCCGTTCCCACCGGCACACAATGGCCTACTCTTACGAAAAGTGGAACAGGATTTAACGTGTGCGCAAGATTTTTTGCGTGTATGTGTGTGTGTGCACGCAAGTGTGTGTGTGTGTGTGTGTGTGTGTGTGTGTGTGCGTATGCGTACGCGAGTGTGTGTGTGTGCGTACGCGAGTGTGTGTGAGTACGTGCGTGCGCGTTCGTGCGTGCGTGCTTGCTTGTGTGTGTGTGTGTGTGAGGGATCGAGAGCGAGAGAGAGCTAGAGCGACAGAGACAGACAGACAGAGACAGAGACAGACAGACAGACAGAGACAGAGATAGACAGAGAGAGACAGAGAGAGACAGATAGACAAACAGCAAGACAGACAAAGTCACAGACAGACAGACAGAGATCTACAGCCCCACTTCATCAAGGTCATGACAAAGTCAACATAATCTATGCTTTTTTTGCCCTTTTATACTAATTGCCAAAACATTCTTTTAATCCATATAAAAAAGACTCACGCATTACACATAATCGCAACTGTAAGTTTCTGTTTATTCAAATATTACAATGTATCATACACTCTCAGTAATGGCATCAGAACGTTTGTTAGTTGTACACTGCAACAACAACAACATTAACAACAACAACAACAAACGACACCAATAACAATTCAAGAAGAAACAATAAAAACAACAAGTATCACCATCACAATAATAATAATAATAATAATAATAATAATAAATGGAATTTATAGAGCGCTATATCTTGCAATTACAAATCATCATCATCATCATCGTCGTCGTCGTCGTCGTCATCATCATCATCATCATCATCATCATCATCATCATCACGACACTAATAGTGTGATCATCATCATTACCCTCCTCCTACTCCTCCTCTCCCTCCTCCTCCTCCTACTACTCCTACTCTTCCTCCTCCTCCTCTTACTACTCCTACTCTTCCTCATCCTCCCCCTCCTTCTCCTCTCCTCTCCTCCTCCCCCTCCTTCTCCTCCCCCTCCTCATCATCATCATCACCATCACGCACTAATAGTGTGATCATCATCATTACCCTCCTCCTCTCTACTCGTCTTCCCCCTTCTCCTACTACTCCTACTCTTCCTCCTCCTCCCCTCCTCCTCCCCCTCCTCCTCCCCCTCCTCCTTCTCATCACGCACTAATAGTGTAATCATCATCATTACCCTCCTCCTCCTATTCCTCTTCCTCCTCCTCCTACTACTCCTACTCTTCCTCCTCTCCCCCTCCTTCTCCTCCTCCTCATCATCATCATCAGGGCACTAATAGTGTGATCATCATCATTACCCTCCTCCTCCTACTACTCCTACTCTTCCTCCTCCTCCCCCTCCTCCTCCCCCTCCTTCTCACGACACTAATAGTGTGATCATCATCATTACCCTCCTCCTCCTACTCCTCTTCCTCTCCTCCTACTACTCCTACTCTTCCTCCTCCTCCTACTACTCCTACTCTTCCTCCTTCTCCCCCTCCTTCTTCTTCTTCTCCTCCTCCTCCTCCTCCTCCTCCTCCTCCTCATCATCATCATCATCATCATCACGGCACTAATAGTGTGATCATCATCATTACCCTCCTCCTACTACTACTCCTACTTTTCCTCCTCCTCCCCCTCCTCCTCCTCCTCCTCCTCCTCATCATCATCATCATCACCATCACGGCACTAATAGTGTGATCATCATCATTACCCTCCTCCTACTACTACTCCTACTCTTCCTCCTCCTCCTTCTCCTCCTCCTCATCCTCCTCCTCCTCATCATCATCATCACTGCATGCACTAATGGTGTGGAAAAATGGCTCAAACAAGCTTCACTGAAGTGCAACATAGGCCTTCTTTAGTTGAGGCTGGTAAACGTTCAAAGAGTTCTTCTGTCCCTATGTTTCTTTGTTCGTTTGTTTGTTTTATCTTTCTTCGTTCCTCGGCTAGAGCTCCGAGGGTCACCAATGGTCAGATTCTGCGTATTGCGACCGTTTGTTTTTTTAACCCACCATGAAGGTAGCCGCATTCCGACTTCAGGGATGTATGCTGGCTATGTTCGTGTTTTCGTAACCGCTGTCATGAATTTATGGGATCTTTAACGTACATATTTGATCTTCTGCACGTGTGTGTACATATACATGAAAAGGAATGAAGGCACTGGCAGGTCTGCGCTTGGAGTTGAGCTGGGAGATCGTAAAAATCTCCTAATCCCTGAAGTCGGAATGCAGCTATCTTCATGGTGGACAAAAAAACCCAGACACGGACGCAAAGTTTTACTATTGGTAAACCTTGGAGCCTAACTCTATACAAAAAAGATGAATATCATTTTCGATTCGTTCTTTTTGTTTGTTTGTTTGAAGTTCAGCATCTATAAAGCTTCTAGTCAACCTTGCCAGCTGGTCTTGGTGGTCTAAGGACAGGTATCCGAAGCAATGTTTTAGTGCAGTCCATATTTCAGTGTCCCCTACCTTTAAAATCTACGTACCGATGTATGTGATTCTGCGGAGTAAAAAAAAATGTTGTTCAATTTTTTTTCTAAAATAGACGTGATACACGCAATAATTATAACAAATGATTGAAAATATTGAAAGAATTACCACCCAAAAAATCAGAGTACACCACCACTACTACTACTACTATTACTACTACTACTACTACTACTACTACTACTACTACTACTACTACTACCATCAATCCTAAAAAATATATATTTAAAAAAATAACAATACCAACTTGAAAAAAATTCACCAAAATAAATGTCTCGCACTACATGTCAAACAAAAAAATTTCAACCCAATTTGAACCATAACGGCCACCCACCCCCCTCCCCGAACACTCCCCCCCCCCTCTCCCTTAGGAATTCCTGGGGCTTGTCAGCTAAACGGCATCCCGACCTTCTGGAATATCTGTACTGGGAATTCCCTCTTTTCTATCCCTCTCTATGTTTCTGATTCGTTCCTTTTATTCCTGACACCTCATTCTTGTCTGTTTTCTGCCTTCTTGGTCCATTCTTCTGCCTGTTTTTTTTTTCTTTCAGAAAGACTCTAAAGTTAACAATTCTCTCCCATGCCAAAGTCGGATGCGCTGGGCCTGATTTGTAAGGCGCTTAGCAGCAGCGCAATGCATATTTTGTTCATAGGACAGACAGCAATAGTTGCTGTCTAAGCGTTCGACAACGAAGAAGAAGAAGAAGAAGAAGAAGAAGAGAAGAAGAAGAAGAAGAAGAAGAAGAAGAAGAAGAAGAAGAAGAAGAAGAAAGAGAAGAAGAAGAAGAAGAAGAGAAGAATTTGAAGAAGAAGAATTTGAAGAAGAAGAATTTGAAGAAGAAGAAGAAGAAGAAGAAGAAGAAGAAGAAGAAAGAAGAAGAAGAAGAAGAAGAAGAAGAAGAAGAATTGCAAAGATTAACTGCGAAGAAGAAATTAAAAAGTTTGAAGAAGAAGAAGAAGAATTGCAAAGAAGAATTGCGAAGAAGGAGAAGAAGGATTGCGAAGAAGAATTGCGAAGAAGTAGAATTTGAAGAATTTGAAGAAGAAGAAGAATTGCGAAGAAGAAGAAGAAGAAGAATTGCGAAGAAATTGCGAAAGAAGAAGAAGAAGAAGAAGAAGAAGAATTGCGAAGAAGACGACGAAGAAGGAGAATTTGAAGAAGAAGAAGAATTTGAAGAAGAAGAATTGCGAAGAAGAATTGCGAAGAAGAAGAAGAATTGCGAAGAAGAAGAATTGCGAAGAAGAATTGCGAAGAAGAAGAAGAAGAAGAAGAATTGCGAAGAAGAAGAAGAATTGCGAAGAAGAAGATATGCGAAGAATTGCGAAGAAGAAGAATTGCGAAGAAGAAGAATTGCGAAGAAGAAGAAGAAGAATTGCGAAGGAAGAATTGCGAAGAAGAAGAAGAAGAATTACGAAGGAAGAAGAAGAAGAAGAATTGCGAAGAAGAAGAATTGCGAAGAATTGCGAAGAAGAAAAAGAAGAAGAAGAAGAAGAAGAATTGCGAAGAAGAATTGCAAAGAAGAATTGCGAAGAAGAAGAAGAAGAAGAAGAAGAAGAAGAAGAATTGCGAAGAAGAAGAATTGCGAAGAATTGCGAAGAAGAAAAAGAAGAAGAAGAAATTGCGAAGAAGAATTGCAAAGAAGAATTGCGAAGAAGAAGAAAGAATTGCGAAGAAGAAAAGAAGAAGAAGAAGAAGAAGAAGAAGAAGAAGAAGAAGAAGAAGAAGAAGAAGAAGAAGAAGAACAATTGCGAAGAAAGAAGAAGAAGAAGAAGAAGAAGAAGAATTGCGAAGAAGAAGAAGAAGAAGAATTGCGAAGAAGAAGAAGAAGAAGAAGAATTGCGAAGAAGAAGAAGAATTGCGAAGAAAACGAAGAATTGCGAAGAAGAAGAAGAAGAAGAATTGCGAAGAAGAAGAAGAAGAAGAAGAAGAATTGCGAAGAATTGCGAAGAATTGCGAAGAAGAAGAAGAAGAAGAAGAAGAAGAAGAAGAAGAAGAAGAAGAAGAAGAAGAAGAAGAAGAAGAAGAACAAGAACAAGAACAAGAAGAAGAAGAAGAAACGCGAAGATGAATTTCGAAGAAGAATTTGAAGAATTTGAAGAACTTGAAGAAGAATTTGAAGAAGAAGAAGAATTGCGAAGAAGAAGAAGAAGAAGAAGAAGAAGAAGAAGAAGAAGAAGAAGAAGAAGAAGAAGAAGAAGAAGAAGAAGAAGGGAAGAAGAAGAAGAAGAGTTGCGAAGAAGAAGAATTTCGATGAAGAAAAATTGCGAAGAATGGCGAAGAAAAATGCAAAGATGAAGAAGAAACAGGAGAAGGAGAAGAACACACTTTTAACAACAAAGTAAATGTCAGGGATATGTGTTGAAAGCTGACAATGGTACAATTATTATTGTTTGTATTTTTGTTAATCAGCACTGCCTTTTAGTTTTTGACATCAAAGTATTGACAGAGGGGAGAAACAGTGATGGATTTTGCACACATCTGATACCATGGTATATCCTGGTATTGTCATTCGGAAATTGTTCAAACTGAAAAAGTGTCCACATTAGCTTTTCTTTGAAGGAATTGGGACTATAATGTAAGTAGTGACACTTACAC
>CM054136.1:77220395-77222895 GCA_028751875.1 Rapana venosa | reverse complement strand
CCCTACACACACACACACACTACACACACACACACACACACACACACACACACCACACACACACCCCCCCCCCACACACAACACACTCCACACATACTCCCTCAAATCCACGGCCGGACCAACCTTAGCAGCCACTTCAGGAGAAAGAGGTCCGTAGACGTGTCCCGTGTGGTCCGGTTCTTCGAAGTAGAGGGCCACGAAGTCTTTGCCATGGTCCTTGAACCAGCTGACGGCAGTCCTGATGCGTTCTCCGTAAGGCACCGAAGAGTTGTAGGTCTCGTAGATGGACGGCCTCAATCCTTGAACTGACGACTCGCTCCCGGGCCAGAAGAACACGGCTGGAGGTTTGAGAGAAAGAAAGAGAAAGAGAGAGAGAGAGAGAGAGAGAGAGAGAGAGAGAGAGAGAGAGAGAGGAGAGAGAGGGAGAGAGAGAGAAAGAGAGAGAGAGAGAGAGAGAGAGAGAGGAGAGAGAGAGAGAGAGAGAGAGAGAGAGAGAGAGAGGGAGAGAGGAGAGAGAGAGAGAGAGAGAGCCAGAGAGAGAGAGAGAGAGAGAGAGAGAGAGAGAGAGAGAGAGAAGAGAGAGAGAGAGAGAGAGAGAGAGAGAGAGAGAGAGAAAAGGAAATGTTTGTTTGTTTGTTTGTTTGTTTTGTTTGTTTCTTTCTTGCTTGCTTGCTTGTTTGCTTGCTTGCTTTCTTGCTTGCTTCTTTCTTTCTTTCTTTTCTTTTCTTTTCTTTCTTTCTTCTTTCTTTTCCTTTCTTTTCTTTTCTTTCTTTCTGTCTTCTGTCTTTTCTTTCTTTCTTTCTTTCTTTTCTTGTCTTTCTTTCTTTATTTCTTTCTTGCTTGCTTTCTTTCTTTTCTTTCTTTCTTTCTTCTTTCTTTCTTTCTTTCTTTTTTCTTTTCTTTCTTTCTTTCTTTTTCTTTCTTTTTTTTCTTTTTTCTTTTCTTTCTTTCTTTCTTCCTTTCTTTCTTTTTTCTTTCTTTCTTTCTTTCTTTATTTTTTCTATCGAGGATAATGGAATAAGCACTCATGTGCTTTTTTTTTTTAAACGTCCAATCCCCGTGTGTATGCAATTTTGTGAATTCTGTTATCTGTGCCCACCGGCACACAATGGCCTACTCTTACGAAAAGCGGAACAGGATTTCACGTGTGCGCAAGATGTTCTGCGTGCGTTTGCACACGGGGCCTCGGTTTATAGTCTCATCCGAAGGATGAAAAGAGATGGTTCTTTATACACAAGGGGGACGGGATAGCTCTGTGGTCAGAGCACTCGCTTAATATACTGGCCACTAGAGAAGCTGAGGTTTCTGACGCTTCGCTTCCCTACGACCACATAGGTTATGGGACACCTTTACATTTATTATGAACAATAAGCACTGTGAGCAACAAGGCATACAGCCCCTACCCCCCACAGCCATGCAACCAGCAGCAATCAACCGCTCCAACAAGTCCAAATGTGCACGCACGCGCGCGCGCCACACACACACACACACGGACGCACACACTCGCACACACACACACACACACACACACACACACACACACACACACACACACACACACACACACACACACACACACACACGCACACACACACACACACACGCACGCACGCACGCACGCATGCACACACCAGAATATTGCCAGAACATTGGTTCTGCATCTATTTAAACAAGGATAGTGGCTGCTAGCGACATAGACATTGTGGCAGATGTGGTGTTTTTGTGTTGTATTGTATTGTATTGTATTGTATTGTACTGTTCTTCAGCCCAGGCAGACAGACCAGCATTGTCAGACTTCATCTGTGTCTTCCTCTGCCATAGGCACTGTCTGTCATTCCCGTGTGGGACTAGCCAGCCACAACCCGACGCTGTACTAGAATGAATAACACCTAGAGTGCAACTCCATAGTCTTCCGAGACTGAAGGATGCCAGTAGATGTATTGTTTGTATTGTATTGTAATGTTAAGTATTGTATCGTATAGTAATTTAGTGTAGTGTGGTGTGGTGTAGTGTAGTGTAGTGAGGTGAAGTGTGGAGTGGTGTGGTGTAGTGTGGTGTGGTGTAGTGTAGTGTAGTGTGGAGTGGTGTGGTGTGGTGTGTGTGTAGTGTAGTGTGGTGTGTTGGTGTGGTGTGGTAGTGTGGTGTGGGTGGGTGTAGTGTGGTGTGGAGTGGTGTAGTGTAGTGTGGGTGGTGTGTAAGTGTGTGTGGTGAGTGTAGTGGTGTGAGTGTGAGTGTGGTGTGGTAATGTAGTTTAGTGAGTGGTGTGGTGTGTGTGTAGTGTGTGAATGTAGGTGTAGTGTGTGTGGATGGAGGGTAGCGTAGTTTAGTGTGTGTGGTGTGGTAGTGTATGTAGTGTAGTGAAGTGTGTTTTTGGGTTAGTTGTAGTGTAGTGTGGGTGGTGTGGTGTGGGTAGTGTAGTGTAGTTGTAGTGAGTGTGTGTATTGTAGTGTAGTGTGGAGTGGTGTGGGTGTGTGTGTGTGTGGGTTGGTGCGTAGCTTAG
>CM054136.1:77205395-77210395 GCA_028751875.1 Rapana venosa | reverse complement strand
CATTCCCGTTCAAGGGAGATATTTTCCCCTGGAGTTCACATCAGTGCAGACTCCACTCTCCCCAAAAGTCCTTCGGATGAGATTATAAACCGAGGCCCCCCGTGTGCGAACGCACGCAGAACATCTTGCGCACACGTTAAATCCTGTTCCGTTTACAGTCTCCTCCGAAGGACTTTTGGGGAGAGTGGAGTCTGCACTGATGTTAACTCCAGGGGAAAATATCCCCCCTTGAACGGGAATCGAACCCACGTCGTCAGATTGCGAGCACAATGTTCTAACCACTAGGCTATCCCGGTGAGAGAGAGAGAGAGAGAGAGAGAGAGAGAGAGAGAGAGAGAGAAGAGACAGACAGACAGACAGACAAACAGAGACAGACAGACAAACAGACAGACAGACAGAGACAGACACACACACACACACACCACACACACACACACACACACACGCACGCACGCACACACACACACACACACACACACACACACACACACACACACACACACACACACACACACACACACAACAACACACACACACACACACACAGAGTGAATATGCGTATGAGTGCATGCTGTATGCTGTGTTGGAAACACTCGACTGTATTGTGTATTTTGCTAAGCTCTCTCTCTCTCTCTCTCTCTCTCTCTCTCTCTCTTCTCTCTTCTCTCTCTCTCTCTCTCTCCTCTCTCTCGCTCTCTCGCTCTCTCTCTCTCTCTCTCTCTCTCTCTCTCTCTCTCACACACACACACTCTCTCTCTTTCTCTCTCTCCCTATCCCGATGACTATCGGTGAAGTGCTTGTTGACAAACGGATGTACATGTGTGTGTGTTTTACACTTCTGTTCAAGTGACAAAACCACTTCACATGTTGACAATGATGAACCCAAATGTTCGTACCAAAAAACTTACTGGGTTCTTTATTTACCCTTGTTTAAGCTTTTTGTATTGTGTGTGTGTGTTTTTGTTGTGTGTTTGTGTGTGTGTGTGTGTTTTGTCTTTGTCGTCTTTCTGTCTCTGTTCTATTCTCTCTCCCCCAAAGCACGCACACACACACACACACCACACACACACACACAACACACACCCACACACACACACACACACACACAACACCACACACACACACCACACACCAACACACACAAAGCACAAATGTATTAAATTTTATCGATTTCTCCTTTTCTGTTTAATTTTTTGGTAAAAAGTTTAATAATTAGTTTTAGTATAATCATTAAAAAAATTTGTTCTTAGATAGATGGCTTGATGAAAAAAAGCAAATGCATGCTTATTCAAGTACCATCTGAAATAAAAATTTGACTTGACCTGAATTGCTTACTTGCTTTCACCCACACACACACCACACACCACACACACCACCACACCAACACACCCCACACACACACCACCCACAAGGTTTGACTTAAGGGATCGCCCAGGCATTCTTTCTATGCCCCACCGTCATTTTTGGGGTTGGGGGGGGATCTTTTAATCCATTCCTTCTTTTTCCCTTCTTTTGTCTTCCCTTTTTTTTTTTCTTTTTTAAAGCATGTTGGATATGGAAGAAAAAAATCAAGGAAGAAAAAAAATAAAAACAAAATAAACAAACAAAACAGAAACAAAAAATCGCAAGGGGGGTAGCTATTGCAGTAAGGGACAGTTTTGTTATCTGATTGTCTTAGGGGTCTTCTTCTTCTTCTTCTTTCTTTTTCTTCTTCTCTTCTTCTTCTTCTTCTTCTCTTCTTCTTCTTCTTCTTTTCTTTCTTTTCTTCTTCATTTAACTGAATTGTAAAATGACCTGCTGGGTACGAACATTGCCAGCTCCTCATGTCAACAGTGAAGTGCTTTGCCTCTTGAAGTTGAAAACACACAGGCACATCCGTGTGTCAACAAGATTTTCACCGATAGTCAATAGGTTAGAAGAGAGAGAGATAGATAGATAGATAGATGGATAAATAGATAATAGATAGAAAGATAGATAGATTTTAGATATATATATTATAATATATATATTATATATATATATATATATATAGAGAGGAGAGAGTGAGAGAGGAGAGAGAGCTTTTGCAAAACACCAGTCAGTATTTCAACACATCAACCAGCATGCAAATCATACACGAAAATCTTGGTTCAATTACAAACCCCAACAAAACACACAAAAATCACACACACACCACACACACCCCACACACACACACACAACACACACACAACACAACACACACACACACACACAACACACACACACACACAAACACTCTCTCTCCTCTCTCTCGTCCTCTGTTCTGCTGTCTGTCTCTCTTCTTATACACCCTAAGGCGGGGATGGATGAAAAAAAAAGCACATGGGTGCTTTTCATTATCCGAAATAAAAAAACTGTCATGTCATTGTCCCTCCTCCCCCTCTCCACCCTCTCTCTCTCCCTCTCTCGCTCCTCCCTCTCCTCCCCTCTTCTCTCTTCCCCTCTCTCTCCCTCATTCCTCTCCTCTTTCCTCTCTCTCTCTCCCCTCTCTCTCCCCTCCCCTTTTCTCCCCTCCCCCCCTCTCTCTCTCCCTCTCTCTTTCTCTCCCATCCCCTCCCTCCCCTCTCTTTCTCTCTCCCCTCTCTCTCCCCCCCTCTCTCTCCCCTCTTTCCCCCTCTCTCTCCCTCCCTCTCTCTCACTCCTCCTCTTCCCCCTTCCTTTTCCCCCTCTCTTCTCCATTCTCTCCCCCCTCCTCTTCCCCTCTCTTCTCTCTCCCTCACTCTTCCCCCTCCTTTTCTCTCCCTCTCTCTCCCTCTCTCTCTCTCTCCCTCCCCTCTCTCTTACTCTCCCCTCCTCTCCCCCCTCCATCGTCGCTCTCTCCCCTCTCCTCTCTTTCTCTCTCTCCCTCTACTCTCCCCCCCTCTCCTCTCCCCCCCTTCTCCCCCCTCCTCTCTCCTCCCTCCTCTTCTACCCCCCCCCTCTCCCCCCCCTCTCTCACCTCCCTCTCTTCTCCCCCTCTCTCTCCCTCTCCCTCTCTCTCCTCCCTCTCTCTCTTCTCCCCTCTCTCTCTCCCCTCTCTCCATTTTCTCTTTCTCCCTCCCCCCTCCCTTCTCTCCCTCCCCCCCTCTCTCTCCCCCCCCCTCTTCTCCTCTCTCCCCCCCTCTCTCTCTCCCCCTTCTCTCTCCCCCCCCCTCTCTCTCCATCCTCCCCCCCCTCTCTCTCTCCCTCCCTCTCTCCCCCTCTCCTCTCCCCCCTCTCTCTCTCTCCCCCCTCTCTCTCTCCCCCCCTCTCTCTCTCTCTCCCTCCCCCCCTCTCTCCCTCTCTCTCTCCCTCTCTCTCCACCCCTCTCTCTCTCTCCCCCCCTCTCTCCCTCTCTCCCTCTCTCTCCCTCCCCCTCTCTCTCCCCCCCTCTCTCTCTCCCCCCCCTCTCTCTCCCTCTCCCTCCATCTCTCAATCTCTCTCAATCTCTCTCTCTCCTCTACACTGACCCGTAACGATGGAATAATGGCAGGGGAAGGTGACGGTAGCGAATGTGTTGTTGACAAAGTCCACACTACAGCCAGCGGAGGCCAGGCGCGGAAAATGCTGCAAACCGGACACCCTGCGAATGTAGTCCCAGCGAAAGCCGTCCATGGAGACTAGCAGGACTTTGCCGCTGTAGGCCTGTACCCCCGTCTCTGCCGTTAGAGCCAGCAGCAGCAGCAGCAGCGGCAGCGGCAACGGTAGCGGCATCAGCGGAGTCGTCTGCTTCGTTGTTGACATCTTGCTCTTCTTTGGTCGTGGGTTGTTTGGTTGGCTGGCTGGTTGTTGGCTGTTGTATGGAGGGAGGGAGGGAAGAAGATATTTATTTATTTATTTATTTATGTATTTATTATTTTATATCGAGGATAATGGAATAAGCACTCATGTGGGTTTTTTTTACATCTAGTCCCCGTGTGTATGCGGTTTTGTAAATTGTGTCATCTGTTCCCACCGGCACACGATGGCCTACTCTTTCGAAAAGCGGAACAGGATTTAACGTGTGCGCGAGATGTTCTGCGTGCGTTCGCACACGGGGCCTCGGTTTAGTCTCATCCGAGAGGGATGCTGAGTGAGATTCGGGAGTTTGTGGGAGTTTGTGATGTGCATGATTCAGCGCTATATAAATTCCATATATTATTATTATTATTATTATTATTATTATGATGTGTGTATGAGTTAATTAAAAGTGTTGGAAGGAATTGAAGAAAGTATGTGTGTGTATGTGTTGAAAATAGCGTTATCGTGTGTGTGTGTGTGTGTGTGTGTGTTGTGTGTGTGGTGTGTGTGTGTGTGTGTGTGTGTGTTGTGTGTGTGGTGTGTGTGTGTGTGTGTTGTGTGTGTGTTGTGTGTGTTGTGTGTGTTGTGTGTGTTGTGTGTGTGTCTGCCTTTCTGTCTATCTCTCTATTTGTCTATCACTCTATTTATTTATCTGTCTGTCTGTCTGTCTATCCGTCCGTCCGTCCGTCTATCTATCTATCTATCTATCTATCTACCTATCTATCTATCTATCTATCTATCTATCTATCTATCTATCTATCTATCTATCTATCTATTTATCTATCTATCTATTATCTCTCTCTATTTCTCTCTCTCTACCTATCTACCTATCTATCTACCTACCTACCTATCTACCTACCTATCTATTTATCTATCTATCTATCTATCTATCTACTGTACATCCATCAATCACTGCGATTCAAAAGAATAGATAGTTTAGAACAACATAATGTAGAAGCACTCTGGATCGAAATTCAAATAAAATTTAATAAACCAATGCTCTTATGTTTTCTTTACAGGAATCCAGCTGAGAGAGTCGACTGGATTGATCGTTTTATTTCAATGATGGACGAGGCTTACAATCAGTCAAGAGAAGTTATTGTGTTAGGAGACTTTAATATAGATTTATTAAAAGATAACTATAACTGGAACCTCACTTATAAATCCTATGGTCTGACTCAATTAATACAATCACCGACACGTATAACCAATGTCTCCAACACACTAATTGATCATTTATA
>CM054136.1:77165395-77190395 GCA_028751875.1 Rapana venosa | reverse complement strand
TTCATAAAACCTCCGTTATTTTCTTTTATTATTAGGATCCCTCTCTGTCTGTCTGTCTCTCTCTCTCTCTGCCTCTCTCTCTATGTCTCTGTTGTCTCTTGTCGGGTCTCTTGTCTGTCTTTTCTGTCTGTCGGGTCTGTCTCTTTTCCCCCCAAAAAGAACTCTCACCGTTTTTTTTTTCCCTTCTTCTAAACCGACCGTATTAACTTTTTTTTAAGCTCTCTGTCTCTTTGTCTCTCTCTGTCTCTGTCTGTCTGTCTGTTGTTGTCTGTTGTCTGTCTGTCTCTCTCTCTCTCTCTCTCTCTCTCTTTTCTCTGGGTCTTCTCTTTCCCCCCTTTCCCCCCCCCTTTTTTCTCTCCCCTCCCCTCCCCCTCTCTTCCCCCCGGGGAGACTTTTCCTCTTTCGGGAAACATTTTTTTTTTTTTCTTTTTTAACGTTATCCCTTTTTTTTTTCCCCCATAATATGCATGACGGTTTGCGTCCTTTTTTAAGTGAACTTTTTTTCCCATAACCTTCGTGGTTTTTATCACCCTCAAGCTCTCGTTTTTGGGTTTCTCCCTTTCCCTCCCCTGACCTGCCCTCTTTTGTCGATTGTCTGTCTTTTCTCCCGTCTCTGTTTTGTTTCCCTTGCCTCCCTAAACCTGTCTCTTTTCGATCTGTTGTCTGTCGGGTCGGGTTTGTTTTCTGTCTGTCTGTCTCTATCTCTCGGCTTCCCCTCTCTCTTTTGGGGGGTCTCCTCTTCTGTGCCCTCCCCTCTCTCTCGGGGTATCTCTTTTCCCCCTTCCCCCCCCCTTTTCCTCTCCTCTCTCCCCCTTTCCCCCCTCTCTCTCCCTTTTCTGTCTCTGTCTCTCTCTCTTCCGTGAGTCATTTCTCTCTCTACAAAAAAAAATTTTTTTTTCTTTTATTTAAAACCCTTTTTTGTTTCATAAAATGCAGGGACGGTTTGCATCGTGTTTAAAAAGCTGGACTTTTTTTTAAAACCTTTGTGTTTCAATCATCCTCAAGCCCCCCGTTTTTGGGTTTCTGCCTGCCTCTGCCTTGTCTCTCTTTTTCCGATCTGTTGTTTTTGTCTGTCTTGTTGTTTTGTCTCTGTCTGTCGGCTGTCTTTCTCTCTCTCTGGGGTCTCGGGTCTCTTTTTTTTGCTCTTTCTGTTTTGTCTCTGTCTATCTCTGTCTGTTTTGTCTCTGTGCTGTTTTTCTGTCTGTCTGTCTGTCTCTCTCTTTTCTCTCTCTCTTTTCTCTCTCTCTCTCTGTTTGTGTGTGGTGTGTGTTGTGTTGTTTTTTGGGGGTGTGGGGGTTGTGTGTGGGTGTGTGTGTTTTGGTGTGTTTGTGGCCTCTCTGTTATGTTTGTCTGTCTCTGCCCTTTTGTTTGCTGTCTGTGTCCCCGTTTTTTCTGTCTCTGTCTATCTCTATCGGTTGCCCTCTCTCTCTGTCTCTCTCGTTGTGTGTGTTTGTGTTGGGTTTGGGGTGTTTTGTTTTTGGGTGGTGTGTGTGTGTTGTGTGTTTTTGTGTGTGTCTCTCTCTATCTCTTTTCTCGAGTTTGTTTGTGTGTTTTGTGTGTGTGGGTGTTGGGGGGTTTGGGGTGTGTGGGGTGTGTGTGTGTGCCTCTCTGCTTCGGGCTGTCTGTCTCTTTTCGGTCTTTTCTCTGTCTTCTGCCCTGTCGGGACTCTCCCCTCCCCCTTTTTTCTCTCTCTTCTGTCTCTCTGTCTCTCTTCTCAAATGTTTTGAATGAAATTGCATTTTGTCCTTTCGTAATTGCATAGGAAAATGTTATAGTCTTTATTATATACATCGTTTTTTTTTTTTGTCCCTTTTGTTTTGTTGTTCCCCCGGGATGACTGGCTTTGACTGGTTTTGTGTGTGTTTGTGTGTGTGTGTGTGGGGTGTGTGTTTTTGGGTTTGTGTGTGTGTGTTTGTTGTGTGTTTGTGTGTGTTGTTTGGTGTGTGTGTGTTTGTGTGTGTGTTGTGTTTTTGTGTGTTTGTGTGTTTTTTGTGTGTGTTTGTGTGTGTGTGTTTTGTGTGTTTTTTGGTTTGTGTGTGTGTGTTTTTGTGTGGGTTTTTGTTTGTGTGTGTTTTTTGGTGTGTTCGTGTTTGTGTGTGTGTTGTGTTGTTTTGTGTGTTTTTTTGGGTGTGTTTGTGTGTGTTTGTTTGTGGGTTTGTGTTGTGTTTGTGTGGGGTTTGGGGTGTTTTGTGTGTGTTGTGTTGGTGGTGTTTTGTGTGTTTGGTGTTTTGGGGTTTTGTATTGTTTTGGGGGGTTTTTGTGTTTGTGTTGTTTGTTTTGTTTATTTACTTTTTTATATTTCTTTTTTTTATTCTTTTATACCCGGGGGGAAACAATGGAAAAAGCACTCATGTGCTTTTTTACATTTTAGTCCCCGTGGGGGTATGCGGGGTTTTTTAATTTTTGTCATCCGTTCCCCCCGGACCCAAAGGCCTACTCTTCCCAAAAAATGGAAAGGGTTTTTTAAAGTGTGGCCCCAAGTTTTTTCTGGGGTGCGTTCGCACACGGACCCTAAATTTATAGTCTCATCCCGGGGGAATTTTTTTGGGGGAGAGGGGAAGTCGGCCCCTTTATTTTTAAAATCCAAAAAAAGGGGGAAAATACCCCCCCCTTGAACGGGAATCGGAAACCCGGGGGGCAGCAGATTTAAAAAAATAAAATGTAAACTTTGGCTTTTCCCCTCCCTTCTGTTCGAACGAAAGCAAAAACATCTTGCGCACACCCTTAAAAACTTTTTTCCGCCCCTTTTGGAAAAAGTGGGGCCCTTGTTTTGCCCGTGGAAACCCGATGACAAAAATTTTCAAAACCGCCCTTTCACCCTGGGATGGATGTAAAAAGCAAACGAGTGCCCTTTTTCCCTTAACCTCGATATAAAAAAATGATTAAATAAATTTAAATTTAAAAAGAGGAGAGACGCGGAAAAGAAAAAGAAAAAGGGGGGAGAAAGAGAGAGAAAATTGGGGGGGGAGAGAGGGAGAGCGGGGGAGGGGAGAGAGAAGGAAGGGGGGAGAGAGGGGAGGGGGGAGGGGGAGAAAGAAGACAGACCGAAGACAGACAGACAGGGCAGACAGGGAGAAATAAATTTTGAAATCCCAAAAAAAAAAAAAAAGATTTTTCATAAAGAAAAACCATCGGCCCATACATGGGAAAGGGAGGTAATTGAAACAAACTATCGTTAACCCGTAAGGGGAAAAACGGGTTTAAACCCGAAACTGTAACAATCAAAAAAAAAACCCCAAAAACACAGTCAGAAACTTGTTGTTTTGTCTGTCTGTTGTTTTGGGCTGTTGTCTTTTCTCTTCTCTTCTCTTCTCTTCCCTCTCTCTTTCCCCTCTCTCTCCTTCTCTCTCTTTTCTCTCTCTTCCTTTTCTCTCTCTTCCACAAAACACACAAGGGGTGACGGGGAAACCCAGTGGTTTTGAAAAATTGCGCTTGGGGGAAACTGACGCCCCGGGTTTTGATTCCCCTTCAAGGGGATATTAACCCCCCGGGGTTTTTTTTTCTTGCCCCAAATCCCTTTTCCCCCCCAAAAAAAATTTGGTGAGACTATTTAAACCGAGGCCAAAGTTTTGCGAAAAAGCAGCGAACATCTTGCGCAAAATGTTTTTAAATTCCCGTTCCCCTTTTCGTTTAAGGAGTAGGGCCATTGGTTTCCGATGGGGAAAAAAATTTACCCGAAATTTACAAAAGCATTTTCGCACGGGGGGAAATGGATGTAAAAAAACACTTAAGTGCTTATTCCATTATCCTCAATATAAAAGAATAAGAAAAAGAATAAAGCGAACAAGTACTGGTGGTGGAAAATTTAACATGAGGAAAACATAACAAAACAACAACAAAAAAACCAAAACTGAAAATATCGTAATATCTGCATTTGTTCTATGTGTGTGCCATTTTTAAGGTCACGTCAGATTTCTTTGTGTGAAATTCGTGCTGTTCTTCTTCCTGGGTAGAGCGTGTCGCCACAAGAGCAGCGCCACGTGTGTTTCCCTATTAAAGTGCTTTTTAAAATTAAAAATATAAAAAAGAACTTCGCCAAGAACAGCTCTCTTGTTGCCCTGGGTTCTTACGTGCACTGAAAGCAAATCTAAATGCGACTCTGATTTTAAAGGCTTTGCATAAGTATACGGGTAAGTTGCTACTATGATGATGAGGATGATAATAATAATAATAATAATAATAATTATTACTATTATCATCATCATCATCATCATCATCATTATTATATCATCATCATCATCATCATCATCATCATCATCATCATCATCATCATTAAGAGTAATAATAATACTGCTACTATACTACTACTATACTGCTTGTTAGGAGCAGTAGACAGAATCGAAATGCATTAGGCTCGCTTGTATAAAATATACCATTATCATATATATATATATATATCATTAAACAAAAAACACAGAACAACAATATAAAAACAAAAAATGTACATCATGCTCTGTTGCTTCATTACATAATTATAGGACAAGTCCTATCAGATTCGCAATATATTAATGATATGGGTTTCACGTGAACATCTTTATTTGACACATACACAACACACCACGCTGCGCGCGCACACACACACGCGCGCACGACACACACACACGCACAAAGCATGCCCCCCACACACACGCACACACGCACGCACGCACGTAACACATACACACACGCGCCACACCACACACACACACACGCTAATAATATTCGTCAATATCACTTTAAAGTGAACAGACGTAAAATTGAAGACACACACAACACACCACACGCGCGCGCGCGCACGACAAAACACACACACACACACATCACAGCACCACACACACACGCACACACACACACACACATACACACACACGCAAAATATTCGTCTAATATCACTTAAGTGAACAGACGTAAAATGAACACACACACACAACACACACACACACACACACACACAACACACACACACACACGCACGCACGCACACACGAACACACAAAACACACGCACGCACGCACACTACGAACACACACACAGTAACACACACGTAAAATACAACACACACACGCATGCACACACACACCTTACACGCACGCACACGCACCAACCACACACACACGCAGCACACACACGCACACACGCGCGCACACACAACACGCGCTAATAATATTCATCACATACACTTTAGTAACGACGTAAAATTAAAGACACACACACACACACACACACACACACACACACACAAGAACACACACACACACCAAGCACGCACGCCGCACCCCCCCCCCCCCCCCACAAAAACACACGAACGTGCACACACAAAACACAAACACAACACACGTATTCACGCGCGCGCACAAAACACACACACACACACACACACACACGAACACACACACACACACACACACACACACACACAACACACACAACACGCACACACACCCTCCACACACACACGAACGCACACACACCTTGTTGACTTCATCACATGCATCTTTGAAATGCAATATCCCTGTCACAACTTTGAGCTAATAAAGGTTTGACGCATGCAAGCTTATTAATCATCTGCGGTGTTTATTAAACCCCCGTAACACATTAATTCGTCGTTGTCTACAAATAACAAAAAAGCAAAAAAAACACAATAACGAGAGAACCGAGAGGAAGAGAAGAGAGAGAGAGAGAGATGAGAGAAGATGAGAAGAGAGAGAGACAGAGAGACAGAGAGACACAGAAGACACAGAGAGAAAACAGAACAGACAGAGAGACAGAGAGAGAAGACAAGAGACAGTCAGACAGACAGACAAAAGAGAGGAGAGAGAGAGAGGAGAGAGAAGAAAAGAGAGAGAGAGAGGAGAGAGAGAGAGAGAGACAGACAGAACAGAGAGACAGACAGACAGACAGACAGAAGAGAGAGACAGACAGACAGACAGAGGGAGAGAGAAGACAGACAGTCAGACAGAGGCAGGCATACAGTGACAAAGACACAGGGAGACAGACAGATGACAGACAGACAGACGACAGAGAGCAGAGAGAGAGAGATAGAGGGAGAGAGAGAGAGACAGAGAGAGAGAGAGAAGTAGAAGAGAGAGAGAGAGAGAGAAAGGACACACACAACACACACACACACATAGACACCACACACAGAAAGAGAGATAGAGATAGATAGATAGATAGATAGAAGAGAGAGAGAGGAGAGAGAGAGAGAGAGAGAGAGAAAAGAGGAGAGACAGAGAGAGACAGAGAGAGACAGAGAGAGACAGAGAGAGAGGTAGACAGACAGCCACACACACACACACACACACACACAAACACACACAGAGACAGAACAAAGAAGACACAAATACACGGACACGCACACGAAGCACACACACACTAACACACGCAGACAGAAACAGCGAGAGACACAAAGACATGCACAACACACACACAGCACACACAACAAACACACACACTCACACACACACACACACACACACACCACACACACACACAACACACACAACACACACACACACACACACACACACGAACACCACACACACACGAACACACACACACACACACACACACGAACACACACAGACACACAACACACAACGACACACACACCCCACACAAACACACACACACACACACACACACACACACACCAAAACACACACACACACCCCACACACAACACACACACACAAAACACACACACACACACACACACACACACACACACACACACGACGACACACGCACAACACACAAAACACGACACACACACACACACACACACACACACAGCTACACACACCCCACACACACACACACACACCGACCACACACACACACACAACACAACACACACACACACACACACACCACACCACACAAAACACACACACACACACACACTACACACCACAACACACACACACACACACACACACACACACACACACACACACACACACACGAACACACGAACACACACACACACACACACACACACACACACAACACACACACACACACACACACACACACACACACACACAACACACACAAACACACACACGAACACACGCACAGAGTCACGCTGACCAGTGAATATGTTGTATTCATGAATTATGAAGAGCTTATTTCAGTTGTGTGAAATAAGTCAATGTGACTTTTATGGCAATAAATCATTATTTTGATTCTCTCTCTCTCTCTCTCTCTCTCTCTCTCTCTCTCTCTCTCTCTCTCTCTCCTCTCTCTCTCTCTCTCTCCTCTCTTTCTCACACACAAAACACCCCACAATCACGCACGCACGGACAAACGCACGCACACACGCACGAACACACACGCACGCACGCAACACACACACACACACACACACCACACAACAACACGCACACGTACGACCACAAACACTCACACACACGCACGAACACACACACACTCACACACACATACCACACACGCACGAACACACACACACACACACACCACACACACACACGCGCGCGCACACACACTACGACAACACACACTCACACACACGTACGAACACACATACACACACACACACACCACACTCACACGCGCGCGCGCGTACGCAAATACACCCACACCCACAGAAAGATAAATCAATGACAAGTTTATCAAACTATAATCAGATAAGTGTTAAGATAGATCCCTACCAAGAGAACATCTGTTATATTAAAAAATTAAAAGGATGAAAGGTGTGTGTGTGTGTGTGTGTGTGTGTGTGTGTGTGCGCGTGCATGCATGTGTGTGTGTGCGTATGTGTACATGAGTGTATGTGCGATGTGTACATGAGTGTATGTTGCGTGTCTCTCTCTCTATCTCTCTGTTTCTGTCTGTCTGTCTGTCTGTCTGTCTGTCTCTCTCTATCTCTCTCTCTCTCTCTGTGCGTGCGCGGGCGCGCGCGTGTGTGTGCGTGCGCGAGTGTGTATGTGTGCGTGTCTGTATGTGCGTCTCTCTCTCTATCTCTCTGTCTCAATCTGTCGTTTTGTGTTTGTGTGCATGTGTGTGCGTGTGCGTGTACGCGTGCGTGCGTGTATGCGTGCGTGTATGCGCGTGTGTATGCGTGTGTGTGTGTGTGTCGGTGTGTCGGTAACCTCTTTATTTTTTTCGTTCATCATGTGTAGATTAGCACAGCCACAGGTTCAGCGCAACCTTGTGTGGGAAAAAACCAGCAATTCACATCCCTAGATTTTCCTTATTCATTATACAAGACCGGGCAGAGAGAGCGTTAATAGCACAAAGGCAAAGAGAGAGAGAGAGAGAGAGAGAGAGAGAGAGACCAGGGACTTCAAATTAATGCGTTTCTCCACCCCAGGGACACATAATTATAATTATAATCTGTGAGGTCAGCGACAAATCCAAAACACAACCGATAGCGTTGCCCAAGTGGTTTCAAGTCTTGGACAGTACTTGACTTGACTGTGTGTGACTTCTGATCAGGTAGACGACAAAGTATAATAATTATAATAATAATATATGGAATTTATATAGCGCTGAATCTTGTAAAAAGACAAACAAATCAAAGCGCTGTATGTATGTATGTATGTAGTAAAGTCGCTTTCTTTGCCAGGCAAGCAGATTTGTTTTTTTTCCGGAGGTAGAAGAATGTTCGGGAACGGGATAGCTCAGTGGTCGTCAGAGCACTCGCTTCCCCCCCCCCCCCCCCCCCCCCCCAGCTAAGGTTATTTATTTATTTATTTTTTTTTATATAGAGGATAATGGAATAAGCACTCATGTGCTTTTTTTTACACCTATTCCCCGTGTGTATGCGGTTTTGTCAATTTTGTCATCATTTTTTTCTGTTGTCATCATGGTTAAGCAGCATCGAGCGTGGTTACCACTTGAAATGGGTGACCGTGACCGTTTATGTGCGCGCTTTGCCTTCAGTACAGTTCCCCCAGTTCACCCAGATAGCTGTAGATGGGTACCTACCCTCTTTAGGGTCAGGGGAAGGTAAAGCAGCGAGGGAGAGGAGATGGGCGCCGCCCTCATTATGCTTGGCCCCTTGAGAAGTTGAGCTTTCTGATGCTTCACTCCCCTACAACCACATAATAGGTTATGGGAACACCTTTACCTTTACTGGAATGTTCAGCTCATCTCATTAAATATTCCTTCTCTCCAGCCGCCATGGCGCAGTAGTTAGCGCCTCGAGTTATGAGGTCGCAGGTTCGAATCCCATAAGCGTCATAGGGCTTTTTTTTTAATCACTTCGGCCGGCTCCTACTCAGAGTGAGTGTGCTGTGGGTTAATTTAGAAGACTGGGACCTTTCACTCGAGTTTTATCCACGTTATGGATGCAAGTTTGAGAGTTTGCTTAAACTAATCTGACCAACACTGCAGGTGTCTGTATCTCACGGGCCCGGCTGACGCCGTGATATGCTTATTCCATTATCCTCGATATAAAAGAATAAATAAATAAATAAATAATAATAATGTATGGAATTTATATAGCGCTGAATCTTGTAAAGCAACAAATCAAAGCGCTCGAAGCATATATATTATTATAGTAAGAGTAGAGGGGACGGGATAGCTCAGTGGTCGGAGCACTCGCTTTCCCCCAGCCAAGTTAAGCAGCGTCGAGCGTGGTTACCAGTTGGATGGGTGACCGTTTGCGCGCCTTGGCTTCAGTACAGTTCCCCCAGTTCACCCAGCTGTAAATGGGTATCTGCCCTCTTTAGGGTCAGGGAAGGTAAAGGAGCGAGGGAGAGGAGATGGGCGCCGCCCTCAATATGCTGGCCCTAGAGAAGCGAGGTCTCTGACGCCTCGCTCCCCTACGACCTTATAGGTTATGGGACTCCTTTACCTTTACCTTTTAAGAGTAGAGTACAACCTTGTCAAGTAGTCTCAAAGCACATGCACTTTCATAGCAGCAGCATTACATCATCCTCACCATTGATCATTTATGCAATTTATAACTTGTTTCTGATTCGGTGGCACCCCGCTTGCTCTGGTCTCACGGTGACTTCAGATTCGGTTTGCCCATTCACTTCTGTGCCTGTGGTGAGTTTGTGTCGAAGCCCTCTGGGGTTGGAGGTTCGCGGGGGACGGTCATTGGAGGGACGTTGTGGTGGTTGCCACATCGGGTGGGCAACTCACTCAGTCTGGCTTTGCGACTGAGCTAATACTGTCGTTAGTAGGGGGCTTAGTAGGCGGTGTCCTGCGTATGTTTATATCAAAACAGGCGCGACTGAATTTATTTATTTATTCTTTTATTTCGAGGTTAATGGAACAAGCACTCATATGCTTTTTTTTTCTTTAAAACATCCAGTCCCCGTTTGTATGCAGTTTTGTCAGTTTTGTCATCCGTTCCCACTAGCATACAATGGCTTACTCTTCCGAAAAGCGAAACGGGGGTTTTAACGTGTGCCCAAGATGTTCTGCGTGCGTTCGCACACGGGACCTCGAATTATAGTCTCGTCCTAAGGACTTTTCGGGGACGGGGAGGGGGAGGGAGGGAGTGAAGTCTGCACTAAATGTTAACTCCAGAGGAAAACAAATCCTCTTGAACGAGATTCGAACCTGGGTCAGCAGATTAATAGGGCAATGCGCATCGCTCTAACCGCAATTCTTCTTCGCAAATTCTTCTTCTTCGCAATTCTTTTTCTCCTTCGCAATTCTTCTTCTTCTTCGCAATTCTTCTTCGCAATTCTTCTTCTTCGCAATTCTTCTTCTTCGCAATTCTGCTTCTTCGCAATTCTTCTTCTTCTTCGCAATTCTTATTCTTCTTCGCAATTCTTCTTCTTCTTCTTCTTCTTCTTCTTCTTCTTCTTTTCTTCTTCTTCTTCTTCTTCTTCGCAATTCTTCTTCTTCTTCTTCGCAATTCTTCTTCCGCAATTCTTCTTCTTCGCATTCTTCTTCTTCCTTCTTCTTCTTCTTCTTCTTCTTCTTCTTCTTCTTCTTCTTCTTCTTAATTCTTCTTAATTCTTCTTCTTCTTCTTCTTCTTCTTCTTCTTAATTCTTCTTCTTCTTCTTCTTCTCTTCTTCTTCTTCTTCTTCTTCTTCTTCTTCTTCTTCTTCTTCTTCTTCGCAATTCTTCTTCTTCGCAATTCTTCTTCTTCTTCTTCGCAATTCTTCTTCTTCTTCGCAATTCTTCTTCTTCTTCTTCGCAATTCTTCTTCGCAATTCTTCTTCTTCTTCGCAATTCTTCTTCTTCGCAATTCTTCGCAATTCTTCTTCGCAATTCTTCTTCGCAGTTCTTCGCAATTCTTCTTCTTCTTCACAATTCTTGTTCTTCTTCGCAATTCTTCTTCTTCTTCTTCTTCTTCTTCTTCTTCTTCTTCTTCTTCTTCTTCTTCTTCTTCTTCTTCGCAATTCTTCTTCTTCGCAATTCTTCTTCTTCTTCATCGTCGTCGTCATTGTCGTCAAACGCTCAGATAGCAACTACTGTTTTCTCTCAAATGAGCACAAATGCGTTGTGCTGCCGTTAAGCGCCTGACAAACCGAAAATCAAATTCAAAAGTAGATCTCAGAAGACAAATGCCAGCAATAAAAAGCAACAGTCACACTAAAAACCCATACTACTTACAAAGAGGTCAGCGCTAGCAAATCTTTAGGTCGCGTTCGATTCAAAATTAACGTGAATACATCTTCCCTCCGAAGTTGCGCCATCCATTCTTCCTATCTTCTTGAAGTCGGTTCTTCCATAATCAACCCTTTCCCTTTCCTTGTCACAAATTCTTGTTGGGCGGTAGTAAATCATATCACGGAGACGGGGGTAGCTCAGTGGTCAACAACACTCGCTTTCCCCCCAGCCAACAACGTTAATTAAGCAGCATCGAGCGTGGTTACCACTTGGGATGGGTGTCCGTAGTACCCTTGGTTCGTGTCCTCCCAGTTCACCCAGCGTAAATGGGTACCTAAACCCTCTTTAGGGTGGGGGAAGGTAAAAGCACGAGGGGAGGAGAGGGGTGCGCGCCCTCAATCGTGGGCCCCAGGAAGTGAGGTCTCTGACCCCTCGCTCCCCCTTACAAAACCACATAGGTATGGGGCACCTAGCTTGCCCTTTTTTTTTTTTTTTTTTTTTTATGAACAAAAAGTCTTTTCAAAAGTATTAGTAGCACTTTAAAAGGGTGAAAACGTTGAAAAATGTATGATGAATCATGCGATTGTATTTTTAAATATGTTTTACCCGGTGATAGATTAATATACCCCCCCCCCCCCCCCCATAACAGAAAATATGGTTGAAAAATTTCCCCTTTTAAGTGGGGGCTGGGGGGGGGAGGGGTGGGGGGGGGGGTGGGGGTGGGGGGGGGGGGTCGGGGCGGGCGGGGGGGGGGGGGGTGGGGTTGGGGGGGGGGTCGGGGCGGGCGGGGGGGGGGGTGGGGGCGGGAGCGGCTACGGCCTTGATGAAAAAATTTTTGCGTCTGTCTGTCTGTCTTCTATCTATCGTCTATCGTATGATGTTGTTGTATGAGAAAGAAATTTGCATCATGCAGCATGTAGTTGTATGAGTATATATGTTGTAGTTGTTGTTGTATGTATGTATGTTACTGTATTTATGAGCTGATGCATTTTGTATTATGTGTGTAGTTGTAGGTTGTTGTATGTTGTATTTTGTTCTTGGTGTCTGCTTCAACACACAAACACCAACCAACACACCACACGCACACCCAACTTCACACAGACTCACCACACACACACCACCATTCCACACACCAACACACACCCCCCCCAACCCCCACACAGCCACCACGCCACACCACACCACCAACCACACACCACCACCCCACACACCCCAAAAAATCTGCAAACAACGCAACAAACAAACAACAGACAAACAAATAAACGAAAAAAAAAAATAAAAACACAGCTCCACCCAAAAAAAAAAATATTTAAAAAAAAGTTAAAACCCAAAAAATAAACCCCGATATAAAAGAACAAAACATAACACTCACTACCCAGGGTTTTGGCAAAAAAAAATTTTTTTTCGGTTTGTTTAAAATCTTCTGGGCAAGGACGGCCCTTGAAAAAAAGATTTTAAAAAAAAACCCCAGTAAAAAAAACCTAGCAACCCCAACCAATAAAACAAAAATTCAAATTTCCCCAAACAACAACAATCCCACACCACAAAAACCCCACGCAGAACTATAAAATCAAACCACAAAAACCAACACCCCAAAAAAAACCCAACACAAACCCCAAACACATATTTTCCCTCACACACACCCTCACACACACACACCCCCCCTCCCCCCCCCCCCCCTCAACACAACACCTCCTTTTTCCCCCCCACACCATCCCACCCAAACTCCCTCTCCCCCCCCTTTCCCCCTCTCCTTTCCTCTCTTCTCTCTCTCTCCCCCTCCCCCTTCTCTCTTTCCCCCTCTCTCCTCTTCTCTCTTCTCTCTCTCATATTTTATATTATATATATATATTCAAAAACACACACCCCAACTCTCTCTCACACACACCCACGTCTCTTCCCCCCCCTTCTTTTCTCTCTCTCTATATAATATATATATTATATATATCTCACACAACACACCCAACTCTCCTCTCCTCACACAAAACATTCTTCACACACACCCCCAACACCACAAAACCCCCAAACACACACACACACACTTCCTCTTTTTTCCCCTGACCTACATCCGACTTCTCGCTCTCTCTCCCAAAAGGCAACAGCCTTAAACAGACATGCGATGGGACGATTCGGGCACGTTGGGGGTTCACGCGCGTTGGTCCGATTTTTTGACAGTTAAAAACCCAACTAAAAAAAAATGCCCTTTTTTACCCACTGTGAACTCCGTTCTCGCGGGGACGTTTTCATCCGGTGAAAATTTAAAACCCCCCCCCCCCCCCCCCCCCCCCCCCCCCCCCCCCCGAAAAAAAAATTAAAAAGCAGCAACAAGAAGAACAAAAAAAAAAGTAATAATATAAAAATAATAATAATAATAATAAAAATAATAATAAGTGGGGGTTTTTATGCGCTATATTTGCAAAAAAGACAGCAAAGCGCTCGCATTCGACACAGTCTAAACCAAAACAATTCACAAGTTAACAAATTCAAAAGCCAAAAAAACAAAGCCCGAGTATTTTTTTTCTTGTTCTTCTTTTCTTCTCTTCTTCTTCTTCTTCTTTTTCGAGAGAGAGAGGAGAGAGAGGAAGAGAGGAGAGGGGGGGGGGGGGGGGGGGGGAGTTTGTGAAGTGGTTTGTTTCCGTGTGTGTCTAGTACATGTTGGTGTTGGTTTGGGGGGGGGGGGGGGGGGGGCACGAGTAGGTGTGTGTGTGTGTGTTGCGTGCCGCGGCGAGTGCATGTGTGGTGCGCGCATATATGTGCCGCGTGTGTTTCGGGCATATGTGTGTGTGCTTTCTATTATGTGCGTGCCGTGTGTGTGTGTGTGTTGTGTGTGCGTGCGCGTGCGGACTTGGGAAAAGTGGACCTTTCAATTTAGGGGGGAGGGGGGGGGGGGGGGAAGAAAAAAAAAAGAATCTCTTTTGAAAAGTCGTACCCTTTTTAACAAATAACACGGGGGTTTTGTGGGAAGACACTTCCGTCAGAGAGGAGAGAGAGAAGAGAGAGAGGAGAAAAGAAGAGGAGGGAGAAAGCGAGGAGTGGAGAGAGAGAGTAGGGGAGGCCCTGCTATTAGCACAGCTATTGCACGAAAAACAGTAGGGCGATAGTTAGTAAAAGAGATTATGATTCCCCTTTTTTCTTATTTAAGGGCACCCCTGCTTTTGGATTTTAACCCCTCTCCCCCCCCACCCCCCCCCCCCCCAAAAAAGAAGAAAGAAAAAAAAACACACGAAAAAAAAGATTCACTTTCTTTTTTTTTTTTGTGTGGATTTTAAACCCACCTATCCAAACTTTAATCAGTCATGACTAAAGGTAAATGTTCTTTGTGTTAAATTCGTTCCCCTTAAGTAGGTTTGGGGTGCTCAAAACCCTGGTTTTTGTTTTTTTTTTTTCTCCTTCCCTTCCCTCTTGGAAACCTGCTCTGTAAAAAAAAAAAAAAAAAAACCGATAAAACAAAACAAAACCCCCACTAAAAACCCAAAAACACAAAAAAAAATCCACACACACACACCACGCACGGCGCGTGGCCCCCCCCCCCCCCCCAACACCAAAAAAACAAACACACACAACACCACACAAAACCACACACCGGCGCGCGCGCGCGGCATACCACTCCGACACTCAGGTTTATTTTTAGGTTTTTTTGTTAATTGAAAACCCCGCCTCAAAATATCTATTTTTAACCTATAGGCTTTTCCCTGCTGTTTATTTTATAAATTTTCTGTTCCGCCCTGCCTTTAAACAGCCAAAATCTTTCAAATCCCAATGTGGTTTCGTTCATGTGAGTGTGTGTGTGTGTTGTTTGTTGTGGGTGGTGGTGTGGTGTGTGTGGTCTGTGAGGGGTTTTGTAGAGGTGTGTTGTGGTAGGTGGTGTGAATTAAAAATCTTCAACTATTTGTGATGGTTGGTTGCATGTGTAAAGATAGGTGATTCCACCAGCGCTTTGGTTTGTTTGTCCAAAACTAGGCCATAAAGCTCCGTGAGTATATAGTAGTTTTTATTTAGTAGTAGTGAGTTGGGGGGTTGTTGTTGTTTTATTATTATTATTATTTTTAAATTTTTATTGTCGTTTTTGTCTTGTTTGTTTTATTTAAAATTTTAAAAATCATCATCTCATCTCATCATATCATCATCATCACACATCATCATTTGTATTAAAGATTTAGTGACAAGGGGAAAGAAACTCTTTATTTAAACCCCCGCTGCCCCGCGGCCAACCCAGCTCATAGGGAAAAGGGTTGGAGAGCAACCCGAGGGAAAAAAAAAAAGGAGTCAGAATCCCCCAAAGGATTTAGGGTTTTTGATACAGCAACGTTCTGGCAACTCCTGCGACGGCACGGGAAAACCATGTGTATCGCCAACTGCCTTTTCCAATGGACCATTCCAGCGACGTGGAGAGGGAGGGGGTGTCTGCTGCATGGGTAACAGCTTGCCCTCCATACTTACTTACCCAGGCTTTGCGCTCTGGAGTAGAAACACCTAGAGCGCAATTCCATAGTCTTACTACGAGACTGACGAGTGCCTGCTTTCTGTGTGAAATTAGGGCTGGTCTTCTGGAAAGAGCGCGTCACCACCATAAGAGCAGCACCGCCCACCACTTTAAAAAAAAAAAAAGTCTTATGAGCCTGACGGATGCCTACAGGTGACGTCACTCTTCACCCGATATCAGAAGGAGCGAACATAGCTCTTACTGATGAATGTCGTCATAGTGTTATAGGGATGTAGTGTCAACCACGAGGGAAGCCAGATAAAGTGGAGATCTTTGAACAGAAAGAGACTCGGCTATACTCTTTTTATTATTATTTTTTGTTTGTTTAGTAAGTATACATATTCATGTAAAAGCCGGATGTACGTATTTAAACACACACACACACACAAATACACACACACGCACATACACATTAACACACACACACAAACACACACACAAACACATACACATTATCACACACACATACACACACACACTCACACGCACACACACACACACACATACACACATATTTACACACACACATACACATAAACATACACACACACACACACACGCACACACACTTACTCACTCACACACACACACACACAAGCACGCACTCACACGCACTCAAAGCAAGCAAGCGCGCACACACACACACACCACACACACATACACACACATTAACACACACACACACACACACACACACACATACCTACACACACATACACTTACACACACACACGAAAACAAAAGATAACAAACATTGTAAAGTATCAAAGTAGACATAACGAGGGCAGCATGAGCAAACAACACTGACAGAATGCACATCTGTTCCCATCCCAGTGATTAACCATCACTGCCTGGTCGCCATTTGAAAAGGATCTTCATTTAAAAATGACTCATGGCTACATTTCATGAAAAAATGTATCTGTTGACTTTGTAATAATATTTTGGGCCGTAGATAAATAAAATAACCACCAAAACAAAACAAAACAAAACCCCACCCTCACCTCACATCCCCACTCCCTGCTACTTTTCAATACTTATTTTTTATTTTATGTATTTATTTATTCTTTTATATCGAGATCAATGGAATAAGCACTCATGGTGGGTTGTTTTTTTAACCTCCAGTCCCCGTGTGTATGCGGTTTTGTAAATTTTGTCATCTTTTTCCACCGGCACACAATGGCCTACTCTTCGAAAAAGTGTGTGTGTGTTTGTGTGTGTGTGTGTATGTGTGTGTGCGAGACAGAGAGAGAGAGAGAGAGAGAGAGAGAGAGAGAGAGAGTATGTGCGAGATAGAGAGAGCGAGGGGGGCAGAGAGAGAGAGAGAGATAGAGAGAGAATGTGTGTGTGTTGAGGTGCCAGAGAGAGAGAGAGAGAGAGAGAGAGGAGAGAGAGAGAGAGAGAGAGAGAGAGAGATGAGAGGAGAGAGAGAGATGAGAGAGAGAGGAGAGAGAGAGAGAGAGAGAATGTGTGTGTGCGAGAGAGAGAGAGGAGAGTATGTGTGTGTGTGCGAGAGAGAGAGAGAGAGAGAGAGAGAGAGAGGGAGAGAGAGAGAAGATGAGAGAGAGAGAGAGAGAGAGAGAGAGAGCGAGTGAGAGAGAAAATCAAGTCAAGTCATGTCAAGTCAAGTCAAGTCAAATTTTTATTTCCAGATGGTACATTAAATAAGCAATGCATTTGCTTTTTTTTTATCAAGCCATCTATCTAGGAACAAAAAAAAAACTAGTGAGAGAGAGAGTGAGAGTAAGAGAGAGAGAGAGAGAGGAGAGAGAGGAGAGAGAGAGAGAGAGAGAGATGAGAGAGAGGAGAGAGAGAGGAGAGAGAGAAGTGAGAGATGAGATGAGAGAGAGAGAGAGAGAAAGAGAGAGAGAGAGAGAGAGAGAGAGAGAGAGAGAGAGAGAGAGTAAGAGAGTGCGAGGAGAGAGAGAGAGAGTGTGTGTGTGTGTGTGTGTGTGTGTGCTGTGGTGTGTGTGTGTGTGTGTGTGTGTGCGTGTGTGTGTGTGTGTGTGTGTGTGTGCGCGTGCGTGCGTGCATGCGAGTAAAATCACGTACATACGCGGACTGGATGTAAAACAACCCCACATAAGTGCCTATTCCATTTTTTGTCTGTATAAAAGAATGAATAAATAAAATTACCTGGATGCAAAACTAAGGGAAACTATCCACTTTTTCCCCCCAGCAGACCCCTGATGCTACGTCGATTATTCCCCCTACACTGTCATTTTGTCTTCACCATCACGACTTGTTAACTTCAAACTTTTAATTTGAAAATATTCTTAAACTGAAACTGACTTATCGCTTGATTTCATAGAAAAGGTCTGGAATAAAAATTTCAATATTTTGGGCAGTAAATAAATATTTTTGAAAAAAATCAGCCCACACACCCTCTCTCTACCCTCTTGGAAACACTGCTCGTGTAAAAAAACAAACCCAAATAAAAACAAATACAAAACACACTATATACATACATATGTATGCGTATAAACTACTACTACTACTACTACTACTCCTCCTCCTCCTCCTCCTACTACTACTACTACTACTACTACTACAACTACTACTACTACATGGAGCTTATATGGCGCTATATCTTGGACAAACAAATCAAAGCGCTGGTGGGATTCAGCCTATCCTTACACATGCAACCAACCGATCACAAAATAGTTGTAACGAATTTTAATTCACACACACCTACACACACACACCTACACATTTACATCACACACACCTACACACACACACACACACACACACACACACACACGCGCGCGCGCACACACCCTACACACGTATGTGTGTGTGCGAGACAGAGAGAGAGAGAGAGCGAGAGATAGAGATGAGAGAGAGAGAGAGAGAGAGAGAGAGTGAGGGGGGCAGAGAGAGAGAGAGAGATAGAGAGAGAATGTGTGTGTGTTGGGGTGCCAGAGAGAGAGAGAGAGAGAGAGGGAGAGAGAGAGGGGGGAGAGAGAGAGAGAGAGAGAGAAAAGAGAAAATGAAAATTTGGCCCCAATGACAATGACAACAGTTTTTTGTGTAAGCATCATCGCCTTTTCACAAGGGGGACGGGTGGGGGGGGGGGGATTGGCAAAAAACACAGAATCAAGGGAAAGCATAAAAATTTAAATGACACCCCAAAACAGTCTTCTGACGGTTTCCCTTATCATTGTTTTTTATAATAAATGTCATTATCGGACCCAGTTTCTTAATGTTTTTAAAGGGTAACCCGGGAAGTGTAAAAAACTTAAATCAAGAAAAATCTTTGAAAGAAATTTCCCTTCAAACAGCAGGGGTTCCTAGCAGTGCACTGCCCAATGTCCGTAGCATGAAGGGGAAATCTTCAGCCTTCCCCGTCATTTGCTAACCCTTTTCCCATTAGAGAGAGAGAGGAGAGAGAAAAGGAGAGAGAAGAGAGAGGAGGAGAAGAGGAGAGGGGAGAGGGGAGAGAGAGAGAGAGAGAGAAAATGTGTGTTTGGGAGAGAGAGAGAGAGAGAGAGAGAGAGAGATTTTTGTGTGTGTGTGGGAGAGAGAGAGAGAGAGAGGGGAGAGAGGAGGAGAAAAAAGAGAAAATGAGAGAGAGAGAGGGGAGGGAGGAGAGAAAAGAGAGAAATGTGTGTGTGCGAGAGAGAGAGGAGAGAGAGAGGAGAGTTGTGTGTGTGTGGGGAAAAGAGAGAGAGGAGGGGAGAGAGGAGGAGAGAGGGGAGAGAAGGGAGAGCCCGGGAGAGAGAGAGAGAGGAGGGGAAGAGAGAGAAAAGGGAAAGAGAGGGCGAGTGAGAGAAAAAATCAAGTCGGGTCATGAAGTAAGTCAAGTCAAATTTTTTTTTTCCAGATGGTCATTAAATAAGAAATGAAATTTGTTTTTTTCATCAAGCCATTATCTAGGGAAAAAAAACCAAAAAAAAATAGTGAGAGAGAGAGAGTGAGATTTGAGAAAAGAGAGAGAGAGAGAGAGGAGAGAGTAAGGGGAGGTGAGAGAGGAGAGAGAGAGGGAGAGAGAGAGAGAGAGAGGTGGGGTTGTTTTTTTGTGGTGTGTGTGTGTGTGTGTGTTTTGGGGTTTTGGGGCGCGCGTGCGTGCGTCCCTCCCGAGAAAAATAAAAGTCATACGCGGGGGGATGTAAAAAACCCCCAAAAAGTCCCTATTCCATTTTTTGCCCTGTTTTAAAAAGAATGAATAAAAAAATTTTCCCTGGATGCAAAACTAAGGGAACTATCATTTTTTCCCCCCAGCAGCCCCCTGATGTAGTCGATTTTCCCCTACACTGTCTTTTTGTTTCACCATCACGACTTGAAAAACTTAAAACTTTTATTTGAAAATATTTTTAAAACTGAAACTGACTTATCGCTTGTTTTCTGGAAACAGTTTGGAAAAAAAAGTAATATTTTGGGTTTTTAAAAATAATTTTTTAAAAAAAAAATCGCCCAACCCTCTCTCTCCCCCTATCCAATTTCTGTGTGTGTGTGTGTGTGTGTGTGTTGTGTGTGTGTGTGTGTGTGTGTTTTTTATTTGTTTAATGTTTTTTTATTCTTTTATATCGAGGATATGCTTTTTTGTATGTTTGTGTTGTGTATTATTTTTTCTTTTTTTTTCCGGATGATGGAAAAAATAAGTGCGATGTCGGTTTTTTTAATCATTCCCCCGTGTCTTCGGTTTTGAAAATGTTGTCATCGTTCCCATCGAACACAAATGCCCTATCTTCTAAAAAAGGGGAAACTGTTTTTAACGCGTGGCAAGATTTTCTGCGTGCTTTCGTCCCGGGGCCTCGGTTTTGTCTCATCGAAGGTTTTTGGGGGGGAGAAAGGGAGTCTGCACTGATGTTAACTCGGGGGGAAAAAAACCCTCTCGAAGGGTTCGAACCGGGTCAGCGATAAAAAAGCGAAATCCCAACGCCCCAAACCATGAAACTAGGCACACCGCGTGCGAATGTGGGTGTGGTTGCTGGGTGCATTTTAAAAACGTGATAATATTTCATAAAATCTATTTGTTTTTAAGGGGGGAGTCCAAAACTATAAGTCGTAGGGGAGCGGCGTCAGAGACCTCATTCTCTAGGGCCAGTATTGGGGGGGCCCCCATTCCTCCCCCCCTGCTTTCCCTTTTCCTGACCTAAAGGGGGCAGGTACCCATTTACGCGGGGGAAAAGGGGGGGAACTGTACTGAACCCAAGGCGCGCAAAGGCCCCCATCCAATGGAAACCCCACGCTCGACGCTGCTTAACTGGGGGGAAAAGCGGTGCTCGACATGAGCTACCCGTCCCATCCGTTCCTTTATATTTGTTTTAGTGTTGTTTTTGACTGTAAGATTTCACCCACCCACCCCACCCCCACCCCGAAGCATAGTAATTTGCGCTGGGCCTAACTTCCCAGGCGCTTTAACGCTTTCCTCTCGAAAAATTTTTCCCATCCATTGCCCAGGTGGTGGTTGGGCGCTAGTCTTTCGGATGGACGATAAACGAGGTCCCGTGTGTTAACAAAATTTTAGGAAATAAAAAACCCCACGGAAAACAAGAGAGTTGCCCCTGGCAAATTCTTAGAAAAAACCCACTCTGATAGGGAAAATACTTTTGCCCCCCAAAAAAGGGGGGAAAAAAAAAGGTGGCGTGCTCTTGTGGCGACGCGTTTCCCCCCGGGGGAGCACCCCAAATTTTTAGCAGAGAAATTCGTGATTAAATGGTTAAAAAAAAAAAAAATTTAAAAAAAAATAAAAAAAAATAAAACAACAAAAATTGTTGTCTAGATTCGACGCAAAGACGAAGACAAAGAAATAAACCTAAACCCCACCATCCCCCCAAAAAAATTTTCTTGTGGGGAAAAATAAAACTGTTTCGACATTGTTTTTGATATTCACAGCATTTTTGTTTTTTGAACCCAAAAAATTCAGCCCGAGAATAAAAACGCCCCTACTGTTTTATCGCCGGGGTTTCAGTTTTAATGCCCAAAAAACTGGTGAATGTTCTCAGAAAAATGACAGTCGATTTTGGGGGGTTCAAAAGAACGGGCTGCTTAGCGAAAAGACACCATACACACGACGGCGCGGCGGCACGCACGCACGTATACAGCAGGACACCCCCACAAAACACACACACACACCACACACACACACACACACACACACACACAGTCGAGCTCGCGAGCACACATCCCTTAAAATGCACGCGCGCTCGACGCACGCACGCACAAAAAGGACGGACGGAGTACAGAGCACGCACGACGCAACACCAACGGAGCAGCACCACTAAAACCAAGTATAGCAGTATCGTAACCGCCCACACACTCGCGCGGCGGGGCCACACACACCACAAAAAAATAAAGAATTAAAATAAATAATTAAAAACATGGGCTATTCCCCAAACGTATGGAGTATCATACACGCGCACACACGGCGCATGCACTTTTGCACACAAACTAGCAGCCACACCACATACCTACCTCTCTACCTCTTCTCTCTCTGTGTCTCGTGTCTCTTGTGTTCTCTGTCTTGGGTCTCTGTGTTCTGTGTCTCCCCACCCCACCTCTTCTCTCTCTCTCTCTCTCTCTCTCTCTCTCTTCTTTCCCCCTCTCTCTCTCTCTTTTAGTGAAATATATGAAACAATAAAAAAATACAGGGGGTTTGTTCAACTTCGTTAAGTTCATGTACAAAAACATTCGCTGTTTTAATTATAAAAAAAAACCCCAAAGAGGTGAGAGACACACTAGACAAAATAAACAAAGCCCAAAGCAAAGCAAAGCAAAAAAAAAAAAACAAAACAAAAAAAAACGAAACAGGCACTTAATTCGCACCTTTTTGTAGAATCGAAAAATATTATTTTTCGACGCACCATCTTCAAAAGATCAAAAGGGGCGACAACATCCCCAAAAACCCGATAAGTTCACTTTTTTAATGGGTCACTATAGACCATTGCTTGACGTACAGATTGATTTATATAAGAGACAGTGTTGACCATATCCGTCACCCATCCTCAGATTTGAATCCCCTTTTGGGGGGCCTTTGACTTTTTTCAACCACCTTTTTCCCGTCCCCTCGTCTCTCAGCGCCCTCAGGGGGTCTCTCAGCCCATGTCTGTCCATCTCGAATGTTGACTCCCATCTCTTCCTTTGTCGCCCCTTTTCTTCTTCCTTTCCCCTCTGTGCCTTGTAGGATTGTTTTAGTAAGACCAGAGGAGCGTGTGACATGACCAAACTGGCCATGTGCTTTTGCTGAATAGCAACCATGTGATAACAGAAAAGATGGAATTGTGTACGCTTTGTTTTTACTCTCCAAGGCCGTGCTGTCACACACTGGGTAATTACACTGACAATGGCACATTGTGATCTTCCTCATGGAGGGAAATGCAATGGTATGATTGACAGAATTGACAGAGGCGAAGAATTGTTTTTCTATGTTTGACATGTGCATTATTGAACTCATGTAGACCAAAAAAGTGGGGTTTTTGGGATGTGTGTGTTGGTTTGTTTGGTTTGGTTGTTTTAAATACTTGAAAAAGGGGAGTTGGTATCGCTTGTTTTGAAAAAAAATTGTATTTTTTTTCTCTAAAAAAAAAATTTTGTTTATGGGTTTTTTTAGCAACATTTTCTGTAATTCTTTGAAATGCAAAACGAAAATTTAAAAGTTTTTTTTTTTTTAAACCCAAAATTAAAAAAAATATTATTTCGAAAGTCGCCGAAGACCCCCCCCCCTCCCCTTTCCAAATTTGCAGTGTATCCTTTAAAATCACGGGAGGGTTGCTGCGTGAAACTCGGGCTGCTCTCCCCGGGGGGAGGCGTCGCCACAAGGCAGCGCCCCCCCATTATTGCATTATTTTTTTTTCTTATTATTTATTTTTTTATACCACTTTAAGTCACAGTGTTTCCTGCGGAAATTCGGGCTGCTCTCCCCCGAAAGAGCCGTCGCCCCAAGAGCGCGCCCCCATTTTTATTTTTCTTTTCCCGTTGCTTGTATTTGTTTCCCTATAGAGGGTTTTTCTATAAATTTGCAGGGACAAAATCTCTTTTTTTAGCGGGTTCTTTTTTCGTGTGTTAAATGGCGTGTTGCGTCGGGAAACCCCGGTTTTTATCGTCTCATTGAAAAACTAGAACCGGCCCAATCACGGGATGGGGGGGGGGGGGGGGGGGGGGGAGAAGTTTCGGGATCAAACCCCACACACTTCGAATCCGATTTTTTGCCCTCAAGGCTATGAGTACCCCTAGACCCCCCGTCCACTGGTGGATTTTGTCTTTAAAAATAATAATAATAAAAAAACTAACACAACAAAAATAATAATTATGTATGGAAATTTTTAATGGCTGAATCTTGTAAAGCAACAAATCAAAGGTCAATGACATAATTTTTTCCCCCCGGGTATGGAAAAAGCACTTTTACATCCGGTATGCGGTTTTTTTAAATTTTTTTATTGTTCCACCGGCACAAAGGCCCCATCTTTTGAAAAGCGGAAACAGGATTTAACGTGTGCGCAAGATTTCGCATGCGTTCGCACCGGGGGCCCCGGTTTATAGTCTCTCGAAGGATTTGCATTTGTTTTATTTTTTTTTTCAAATGGGGAAAAAAGGGCGAGGGTGGGAAACGAACCCCGAACCTCCGGTTTACTTGTTGGCGGGAAAGTCTTAACTATCCTTCCCCTTTAACACAATAAATGAATCAGCAAACTTAAGACGTGTTCGTTTTTCAACATTTTGCTAAGTTGACGTAGTAAGCATAACTGTTATATATAAAGAACAAACCTTAGAGGTAACACCGACCAGCAAAAAAAAAACAAAAAAAAAACCGAAAAAGTAAATTTTTCTTCTGCCTTTTTAGCAGAATCTAACATCTAACTTTTTTCCCCCGGCGCATCTTCTCTCTCTCTTTCTCTTTTTCTTCTCTCCTCTCTCTTCTCTCTCTCTCCCTCCTCTTCCCTCTCTCTTCCCTCCTCACACCACCAACACACACCAAAACACCACCACACACACACACCCCAAAAACCGAAAAATTTGATCATACGACAAAATCTTGCCGCAGGCCCTAAAAAAAA
>CM054136.1:77163148-77164895 GCA_028751875.1 Rapana venosa | reverse complement strand
GGTATGCGCGCGTGTATGCGAGCGTGTGTGTGTCGGTGTGTCGGTAACCTCTTTATTTTTTTCGTTCATCATGTGTAGATTAGCACAGCCACAGGTTCAGCGCAACCTTGTGTGGGAAAAACCAGCAATTCACATCCCTAGGATTTTCCTTATCCCTTATACAGGACCGGGCAGAGAGAGCGTTAATAGCACAAAGGTAAGAGAGAGAGAGAGAGAGAGAGAGAGAGAGAGAGAGAGAGAGAGAGAGAGAGAGAGAGAGGGAGAGAGAGAGAGAGAGAGAGAGAGAGAGAGACAGAGAGAGAGAGAAGAGAGAGAGAGAGAGAGAGAGAGAGAGAGAGAAGAGAGAGAGAGAGGAGAGAGAGAAGAGAGAGAGCGAGAGAGAAGAGGAGAGAGAGAGGAAGAGAAGAGCGAAGAGAGAGAGAGAAGCTAAGAGACGCGAGAACGTAGCGAGAGAGAGAGAGACGATCGCGCGACGAGAGAGAGAGAGACCAGGACTTCCACAATTAATGCGTATCTCCCACCCCAGGGGCACATAATTATTATAATTATAATATGTGAGGTCAGCGACAAAACCAAACACAACCGATAGCGTTGCCCAAGTGGTTTCAAGTCTTGGACAGTACTTGACTTGACTGTGTGTGACTTCTGATCAGGTAGACGACACTGTATAATAATAATAATAATAATATTTATATAGCGCTGAATCTTGTAAAAAGACAAACAAATCAAAGCGCTGTATGTATGTATGTATGTAGTAAAGTCGCTTTCTTTGCCAGGCAAGCAGATTTGGTTTTTTTCCGGAGGTAGAAGAATGTTCGGGAACGGGATAGCTCAGTGGTCGTCAGAGCACTCGCTTCCCACCCCCCTCCCCCCCTCCCTCCCCCCTCAGCTAAGGTTATTTATTTATTTATTTATTTTTTATATCGAGGATAATGGAATAAGGACTCATGTGCTTTTTTTTTACACCTATTCCCCGTGTGTATGCTGTTTTGTAAATTTTGTCATCATTTTTTCTGTTGTCATCATGGTTAAGCAGCATCGAGCGTGGTTACCACTTGAAATGGGTGACCGTGACCGTTTATGTGCGCGCTTTGCCTTCAGTACAGTTCCCCCAGTTCACCCAGATAGCTGTAGATGGGTACCTACCCTCTTTAGGGTCAGGGGAAGGTAAAGCAGCGAGGGAGAGGAGATGGGCGCCGCCCTCATTATGCTTGGCCCCTAGAGAAGTTGAGGTCTCTGATGCCTCACTCCCCTACGACCTTATAGGTTATGTATGGGAACACCTTTACCTTTACTAGAATGCTCAGCTCATTTCATTAAATATTCCTTCTCTCCAGCTGCCATGGCGCAGTGGTTAGCGCCTCGAGTTACGAGGTCGCAGGTTCAAATCCCATAAGCGTCATAGGGATTTTTTTTATCACTCCCGGCCGCTCCTACTCAGAGTGAGTGTGCTGTGGGTGAATTTAGAAGACTGGGACCACTCACTCGAGCTTTATCCACGTTATGGATGCCAGTTTGAGAGTGTTGCTTAAACTAATCTGACCAGCACTGCAGGTGTCTGTATCTCACGAGCCCGGCTGACGCCGTGATATATTAAGATAGTAAGCGTAGAGTACAACCTTGTCAAGTAGTCTCAAAGCACACGCACTTTCATAGCAGCATCATTACATCATCCTCACCATTGATCATTTATGCAATTTATAACTTGTTTCTGATTCGGTGGTCCCAGTTGCTCTGGTCTCATGGC
>CM054136.1:77140648-77155648 GCA_028751875.1 Rapana venosa | reverse complement strand
TATGAGCAAACAACACTGACAGAATGGACATCTGTTCCCATTCCAGTGGTTAACTATCACTGCCTGGTCGCAATTTGAAAAGGATCTTTAAGTGAAAATGACTCATGGCTACATTTCATGAAAAAAATGTCTCTGATGACTTTATAATAATATTTTGGGCCGTAAATAAATAAAATAACCACCAAAAAAAAAACAAAAAAAAAAACCCCACCCTCACCTCACATCCCCACTCCCTGCTACTTTTTCAATACTTATTTTTTATTTATGTACTTATTTATTCTTTTATATCGAGAATAATGAATAAGCACTCATGGTGGTTTTTTTTTAACCTCCAGTCCCCGTGTGTATGCGGTTTGTAAATTTTGTCATCTGTTTTCCACCGGCACAAAAATGGCCTACTCCTTCGGAAAAGTGTGTGGTGTTTTGTGTTTGTGTGGGGTGTGTGTATGTGTTGGCGAGAGAGAGAGAGAGGAGAGAGAGGGGAGAGAGAGAGAGAGAGAGAGAGAGAGAGAGAGGGGAGAGAGAGAAGAGAGAGAGAGAGGAAGAGAGAGAATGTGTGTGTGTGTGTTGGGGTGCCAAGAGAGAGAGAGAGAGAGAAGAGAGAGAGAGAGAGAGAAGAGAGAGAGAGAGAGAGAGAGAGAGAGAGAGAGAGAGAGAGAGAGAGAGAGAGAGAGAGAAATCAAGTCAAGTTATGTCCAAGTCAAGTGAAGTCAAATCTTTATTTCCAGATGGGACATTAAATAAACAATGCATTTGCTTTTTTTATCAAACCAACTATCTAGGAACAAAAAAAAAAAAAAAAAAACTAGTGAGAGAGAGATGTGAGGAGTAAGAGAGAGAGAGATATATATATATAGAGAGAGAGAGAGAGTAAGAGAGTGCGAGAGAGAGAGAGAGAGAGAGAGAGAGAGAGAGAGAGAGAGAGAGAGTGTGTGTGTGTGTGTGTGTGGTGTGGTGTGTGTGTGTGTGGTGTGTGTTGTGTGTGTGGTGTGTGTGTGTGTGTGCGCGCGTGCGTGCGTGCGTGCATGCGAGTAAAATCACGTACATACGCGGACTGGATGTAAAACAACCCCACATAAGTGCCTATTCCATTTTTTGTCTGTATAAAAGAATGAATAAATAAAATTACCTGGATGCAAAACTAAGGGAAACTATCCACTTTTTCCCCCCAGCAGACCCCTGATGCTACGTCGATTATTCCCCCTACACTGTCATTTTGTCTTCACCATCACGACTCGTTAACTTCAAACTTTTAATTTGAAAATATTCTTAAACTGAAACTGACTTATCGCTTGATTTCATGGAAACCGTTTGGAATAAAAAGTTAATATTTTGGGCATTAAATAAATATTTTTGAAAAAAATCAGCCCACACACCCTCTCTCTGCCCCTATCCAATTTCTGTGTATGTTTGTTGGTGTGTGTGTGTTGTGTGTGTGTGTTTGTGTGTGTGTGTGTAGTATGTTGTGTTTATTTGTTTAATGTTATTTTATTCTTTTATATCGAGGATATGCTTTTTTGTATGTTTGTGTGTGTGTAATTCATTTTATTCTTTTATTTCCCGGATGATGGAACAAATAAGTGCGCATGTCGGTTTTTTTACATCCATTCCCCGTGTCTATACGGTTTTGTAAATGTTGTCATCTGTTCCCATCAGCACACAAATGACCTACTCTTCTGAAAAATGGGACATGTTTTAACGCGTGCGCAAGATATTCTGCGTGCGTTCGTACACGGGGCCTCGGTTTATAGTCTCATCCGAAGGATTTTGGGGGAGAAAGTGGAGTCTGCACTGATGTTAACTCCAGGGGGAAAAAATCCTCTCGAACGGGATTCGAACCCGGGTCAGCAGATCAAAAGCGCAATCCACAACGCTCCAACCATGAGACTAGCGCACACGCGCGTGCGAATGTGTGTGTGTGGTTGCATGCGTGTAGCATTTTGAAACGTAGCATAATATTTCATACAATCATATTTGCTTTACGTGTTAGTATTTGACATGTAAGATTTCACCCACCCACCACCACCACCACCACCGAAGTCATAGTAATTATGCGCTGGGCCTAACTTACCAGGCGCATAACAGCATTTCCTCTCGTAAAATTTTTCCCCATCCATTAGACCATGAGTGGTGGTCTGGGCGCTAGTCTTTCGGATGAGACGATAAACCGAGGTCCCGTGTGTTACACAAAATTTTCAGCGCAAGTAAAAGAACCCACGGCAACAAGAGAGTTGTCCCTGGCAAAATTCTTAGAAAAAAGCCACTCTGATAGGGAAACAAATACAGTTGCAGACCAAAAGGGGGGGGGGGAAAGGTGGCGCTGCTCTTGTGGCGACGCGCTCTCCCCGGGGAGAGCAGCCCGAATTTCACGCAGAGAAATCTCGTGACTTAAAGTGGTATAAAATAAAATAAAAATAAAATAAAATAAAATAAAATAACAAACAACAATAATTGTTGTCTCAGCATTCGACGACGAAGACGAAGACGAAGAATAAACCTAAACCCACCATACCCCCCAAAAATTTTTTTCTTGGGGAGGAAAATAAAAACTGTTTCGACATTGATTTTGATATTCACAGACATTTTCTGTTTTTTGAAGCCAAAAATTCAGACCAGAGGATTAAAAACGTACCTACTGATTATCGCCATGGGATTCAGTTTTAATGACCAAAAACTGGTAACACTTTTCTCAGATTGACAGTCAGATTTTTTGGGGCTCAAAGAACAGGCTGCAATTAGCGAACAAGCACACACATACACACAGACGAGCGCGCGCGCACGCACGTACACACACACACACGACACACACACACACACACACACACACACCAACACACACTACACACACACACACACACACACACACACACACAGTCGAGCTCGCGCACGCACACATGCACGTACACATGCACGCGCGCACGCACGCACGCACGCACGCACACACAAGGACGGATGGACGTACAGACGCACGCACGTACGCACACACACACACGACGCACGCACAACACTCACACAGAGTATAGCAGCTATCGTACACACGCACACACACACACTCGCGCGCGCGCGCACCACACACACACACACACACCAAAAATAAAAGAATAAATAAATAATTAAACAACATGGCAGCTATCTCACACAAACAGTATGGCAGCTATCATACACGCGCACACACGCGCGCATGCACTTATGCACACACAACATAGCAGCCATCACACACATACCTACACTCTCTACCTCTATCTCTCTCTGTGTCTCTGTGTCTCTCTTGTTTTCTTGTCGCAGACCAGGTGTAAGATTGTAAAAAGTTGATTTTGAATTTGCTCAGTTTTGTGGAAACTCCTCCACCTTGACAATTCCTTATGAAAAAAGGATATGAATCTCTACGTAACCATGTTCTGGAATCCATGACATGATGACTATTTGGGCTGAAATTTGTTATGTTCTCGGTATTTGATATTATGTGTTTCGTGCCCAGTTCCCCTCCCACTGTCCCCTTGTGAATGGGCATCTTGCTTACACAATAAAAAACCCTTTTGGGCATTGTCATTGTCTTTTTCCCCTGTGTTTCCCCCTTCCCGTCTCTGGTCTCTGGTCCGTGTCCCCCCCCCCTCCCCCCCCCACTCTCTCTCTCTTCCCCTTTTCCCCATCTCGCCCCCCTTCCCCCCCTCCCTCCTTTTCCCTTTAACCTCTCCCTCCTCCTTCTCTTCCTTCTCTTCGCTCCTCCCTCCCCTTTTTCCCCTCTCTCTCTTTTTAAATGAAATATCATGAAACCCAAAAAAACATACAGGTCGTTTCTGGGTTCAAAAATTTCGTTTTAAAATTCATGTACAAAACATTCGCTGTTTATAATTATAATTTTAAAAACCACATGAAGGGTAGAGACACTACAGAACAAAACAAAAAAAAGCGAAACAAAACAAAACAAAACAAAAAACCGGGAAAAAGACATTTAATTCTGCACCTTTTTTTTGATAGAAATCGAACATATTAATTTTTTTTCTGACCTTCAAACTTCTTCAAAAACCCATACAAGAGGTCGAAAAAAACATCCCTAAATCCTGAGTAAGGGTCACTTTTGAATGGGAGTCACATAGAAAACCGGGGCTTGAATGAAAAATTAGATTTTTTATAAAAAGAACACGGGCTACCATACACCGTCAACCCCCATCCCTCAATTCCGAAACCTTTGGGCCCTTTGAACAAACCCACAACCCCTTTCTCCTTCCTCTCGCTCTCAACCGCCCCAAAGGGTTCTCCTTTACTCCATGTCTTTTCCCCCTTCCCAATGTTTTTTCCTCAACCCCTCTCTTTTCCCCGGGCGGGCCCTTCTTCATTTTTCCTCCCCTCACTGTTTTCCTTGAGGTTTTTTTTTAAACAAGACCAGAGGACGTGTGACAAAGACCAAACTGGCCATTTTTTTCTTTGCTGGGAAAAAGCAACCATTTGATAACAGAAAAGAAAGGAATGGGCCTTTTCATTGTTTTTTTTAACCTCCAAACCATGCTGTCACACATGGGGATTTACACTGACACTGTCACATTTGTGATCCCTCATTTTTTGAAACCCATGGATGGTAAAAAATTGACAGAATTGCAGAGGCCTACAAATATTGTTTTTTTTTATGGGTTTTACATTTGCCTTTAATTTTTAAATTTTTAAAAAGCATAAAACCCAAGTGGTTGTGTGTGTGGGGGTTGGGTGTTTTGGTGTGTGTTTGTTTTTTTTGTTTTTGGGGTTATTTAAGTAAATTGAAAAGCAGTTGGGAAAACTTTTTTTATTAAAAAATAATTTTATTTTTTACTTTCTCTAATTTTTTTTAAAAGAAACATTTTTCCCGTAAATTTTTTGTAAATGCAAAAACGAAAATTAAAAAAAATTAAAAACAAAAAAATCCCCCCAAAATTTTTAAAAACCCTACTTATTACGAAAAAACGCCGAAAGGACACCCGCCCCCCCCCCCCCCCCCTCCCCCCCCCCCCCCCCCCCCCCCCCCCCCCCCCCCCAAATTAACAAGACCGTTTTAAAGGGCCTATCCCCCTTTAAAAATCACGGGAGGGGGTTTTCCCGCGTAAAAATCGGGCTGCCTCAACCCCCCGGGGAAAAGCGGGGCGCCGCAAGAGCAACGGGGCCCCCCTTATTGTTTTTTTTTTTCATTAATTTTTTTTTTTTATTTATTTTATTTTTTACCACTTTAAGTCACGGTAGATTTTACCCCTGCCCTGAAAAAACCCAGCCCGCTCTCCCCTTTGGAAAAAATAAAAGTCCCCCACAAGAGCCGCGCCAAAAACCCAAATTTTTATTTTAAACTTTTCCCTTTTTTCATGTTTTTTTGTTTTTCCCCCAGAGGGGCTTTTTTTTCCCACAAAAAATTTTCCTAAAAGGGCCAAAAAAACTCTCTTTTTTTTCACGGGTTCTTTTTTTCGTGTGTTAAATGGCGTGTTGCGTACGGAAACCTCGGTTTCCCTAAACGTCCCTCATCTGAAAGGAAATACCCCCAGGGCCCCAAAATCACGGGGTGGTGGATGGGGGGGGGGGGGGGGGAAGTTTCGGTTATTCCTTTAATAATAATAATAATAATAATAATAACAACAACAACAACAACTACAACAATGATAATGTATGGAATTTATATAGCGCTGAATCTTGTAAAGCAACAAATCAAAGCGCTCAGATGACATGATTGTTTTTTTCGAGGATAATGGAATAAGCACTCAGGTGCTTTTTTTACATCCAGTCCCCGTGTGTATGCGGTTTTGTAAATTTTGTCATCTGTTCCCACCGGCACACAATGGCCTACTCTTTCGAAAATCAGAACAGGATTTAACGTGTGCGCAAGATGTTCTGCATGCGTTCGCACACGGGGCCTCGGTTTATAGTCTCATCCGAAGGACTTTGACATTCAGTTCGATTTTTTTGTCAAACTGGGTAGAAAGGGCGAGGCTGGGAATCGAACCCAGAACCTCACGGTTTACTTGTTGGCAGGCAAACGTCTTAACCATCCTTCCACTTTACACACAGTAAGTGAATCAGTAAATCTTAAGATCGTGTTTGTTTTTCAACATTTTGTTAAGTTGACGTAGTAAGCATACACTGTCTGTATATAATGAACAAACTTTATGAGGTAAAACACACGACCAGACAAAACAAAAACAAAACAACAAACCCAAAAAAGTAATTTACTTCTGCACTTTATCTGACAGAATCTAACATCTAACATTTTTCCCAGGCGCATCTCTCTCTCTCTCTCTCTCTCTCTCTCTCTCTCTCTCTCTCTCCCCTCTTCTCTCTCTCTCTCTCTTCTCTTCTCTCTCTCACACACACACACACACACACACACACACACAACACACACACACACAACACACACACACACACACACAACACAAATCCGAAAATTAATTTTACGACAAAATCTTGCCGCAGGCCATAAATAAAACTACCATGTCATTATTTTTAATGATGTCTACATTTTAAAGATTTTATCTATCTATTTTTCAAAATGTTTTATATACTTTTTTTTTCCTTTTTATTGATGTCTACTTCCCAGAGTAAGGTTTGGAGAGGTATGCGTTCACCTTGTAATCTTTGGAAATGCTATTAACTGATTACTTAGTTGCTCTCTCCCCTCTCTCTCTCTCCCCTCTCTCCTTCTCTCTCTCTTCTCTCTCTCTCTCTCTCTGTGCGTGTGTGTGTGTGTGTGTGTGGGGTGGTATGTGTGTGTGTGGTGTGGTGTTTGTGTGTGCGCGCGCGCGTAGATAGATATTGTATGTATGTATGTATGGATGGATGAATGTATGTATGTATGTATGTATTGTATGTATGTTGTATGATGTATGTATGTATGTATGCATGTATGTATGGATGTATGCATGTATGTATGATGTTGTATGTAAGTATGTATGTATGTATGTATGTATGTATGCATGTATGTATGCAATTTATTTTTTTATGCATGTATGCATTTATGTATGTAAAGTATGCCTGCATGCCTGCATGCATATATGTATATATATATATATATATATATAATATACAATTTTGTATGTATATATATATATATATAAAATATTATATATATATATATATATATATATATATATATATATATATATACGTAAGTATGGGATGTATGTATGTTGTGTGTATGTATGTATGGTATGATGCATGTATGGGATTCAGTGTGTATTTTAGGGTTTTTGTATGTATGTATGTATAAATATTATGTTATTTTACTATGTGGTGCGTGCGTGCGTGCGGGTGGGTGTGTGATGCGTGGTGTGGTGTGTGTGTGTGGTTCGTGGCGCGCGCGCGGGGCGTGCGTGCTCTTTGAAGAGACACTGTGGTAAGTTGAAATCGGCTTACGACATACGAAAGCTTCTTTGGAAAGTTCAGAGTTTTTCGTTCGAAAAAAGAACTTTTGGCTGGTGTGACGAAAGGTTTACACAAGGGAGTTGTTTTTTTTTTTTGTTTTCGTGTTTTTGTTGTTCTTTTATTGTTGTACTTTTCTTTTTTTTTCTTTTCTTCTTTTTCTTCTTCTTTTCGCTTCTTTTTCCCAATTCTTCTTCGAAATTCTTTTCTTCACAATTCTTCTTTACTTGCAATTTTTTTCTTTTTTTCGCAATTTTCTTTTTCGAAATTTTTTCTTAATTCTTCTTCTTTTTCAATTTTTCTTCTTTTGAAATTTTTCGCAAATTTTTTTCTTCTTTTTTCTTCGCTCGTCGTCGAAGCTCAGACAGTATTGTCTTTAGAATGGCGAAAAATGTGTTGCGCGTGCCTTTAAAGCCCCTGAAAGTCGGGCCCAGCGATCCGTTCGGTGAGAGAGAACTCCCCTTTTTCCTCTCTTCCTCTTTCCCCTTTTCTCTCCTCTCTTTTCTCTTTCCTCTCTCTTCTCTCTCTTTTTCTTTATTCCGGTAAAATATATCTTTCTTTTTTTAGTGTCGGTTTGGGGTCTGCAGACATCAAAGATATGGCTTCCATTTTTCCCTTTTCTCGGTCCCTCTTGGTCTTTTTGGTGCCCTCTTATTCGTTGCAAATTTTTGTTTAAGCTTCTGTAAATTTTGTGCTTTGTTTCCCTTTGCTTTGTTTCCACAGATTTTTCCACTCATAACGGGTTTTCTGTCCCTAGCCCCGATTATATGGCCCAAAAAATTTTAGCTGTTTTCTTGATGGTGTTTGGGAAGGGTCTTTGTACCCCGCCCTTCATTACTTCTGCATTTGTTTTTCTTTTTGTCCTGGCTTTATGATTTCCCGGGTGAACAATCCCATGCTTCTAGTCGCTTTCTGTGCCCTTGGCTAGGGTCCCGCCTTTCCTCCCTACAGAAAAATGGACCCCACGTTTGGGTCTCAAAAAATGGATCTTTTTCTTGAGGTTTTTATGTTGGAAAAATGCGTTTATGTTTTTAAAAGTTGCCTTGATTGACCGATTCTTTCTTGATTTCTGTGTCACAGCCCCGGGGGTGATAGTTAAAAACCCAAAGGGTTTTAAAGGTGTTTATTTCTGATTTTTTTCCCTTTTTAGGTATGTTGATTGTGGGATAACAGTTTTTCGAGATCCCCTGAAATTTGTCTTCTTTTCATTTAGTGTAAACCTTTTTTTGCTTTGTTGTTATGTTGTTAAATCTTTTGAGTTTTTTAGAGTCGGGTTAAAGGCTGGGTCATCTACATATTCAGGTTTTTGTGTTGTGGCCCCCTACACTAATTCCCCATGATTCTCAATATTTCGTAGAAATGTTTCATTATATACATTAAATAAATCAGGCGAGAACACGCAGCCCTGCCTCACACCCCTGCAGATTGGTCTATATTGACTGATGTCATTGTCGACTCTAATGGTGCCTCCTGTTCCCATATATGTTTCTGAGGACTCGAAGATCTTTCCCGTCGATGTATAGCCCTGCCAGAATATCAAACAAGTCAGAGTGTCGTACTTTGTCGAACGCTTTTGAGTAGTCAATGAAGCAGAGGTACAGGTCTTTCTGGACCTCGATGGATCTTTCCATGAGAGTTTTCAATGCGAAGATTGCATTTCTGGTGCCTTTGTCTGCCATGAATCCAAATTGCGTTTCTGATATTTCTGGGAGTATTTTATTTCTCATTCTCTTCATGAGTATTCGTAAAAGAACTTTGGTGAGGTGACTCATCAGGCTGATTGTACGATGTTTGTCATATTCAGCTGTACCCAGTTTCTTAGGGATCGCAATGTAGATGGACTTCTTCATATCTGTCGGAATCTCTCCTGTGTCATATATATTGTTTAGTAGTTTTGTGACTGCCTTAATTCCCACTTCATCCAGGGCTGTTATCAATTCAGATGGGATATCATCAGGTCCTGGCGCCTTACCACTTTTCATCTTGCTGAGTGCATGTCTCACTTCGTCTTCCATGATTATGTGGCCATCTTCGTTGCTACCTCTGTCGTCGTGGTATAACTCTTCGATGTATTCTGACCACCTGTTAAGAATATCTTCTTTTTCCATGAGTATTTCTTTCCATGAGTATTTCTCCATCTCTCGACTTTATACAACCTGTTTTTGCAGATGATTTCTTTCCTGTTACATCTTTTATTTTTCATGCATAAGTTTGCTATCAAAATTTGCATTCATTTCAATTTCCTTGCACTGCATATTGATCCATTCTTCCTTGGCTTCATTACACTTTTTCTTAACCAGTTTGTCGAGTTCTTTATACTTCTTTTCATCTACTTTTGCCTTTCTCCTGTTTTCCATTAGGTTTAAAATCTCGGAGCTCATCCACTTCTTATGTTCCTTTCTATTTATGACTGGTATATATTCTTTTGCTGCCTCGCTGATGCTATCTTTCATCATCTGCCATTTTTCCTCTGTAGTACACAGCCTAATTTATTTAGATTCTGTCTACTCATGGCATCTAGTCACCCTGAGATTGTGCGCAGCCTTGCTTTATATTTGTGTAAAGCCGTTAGAATAAGAGATATCTTGGTTTCTTAAGTTATATTTTTTATTAACTGATTTTTATTGTGGTGGTTGTGGTTATACAATAACATTTTTTGTGTGTGGTGCTGTTCCCTTATTTTTCACAAAAAATACTAAGCGCCGGAAATGGCCCTTTTTGTGAATAAACTTTGGTTTCGAGTTCGAGTTGAGTTCTCTCTCTTCTCTCTCTCTCTCTCTTCTCTCTCTCTCTCTCTTCTCTCTCTCTCTCTCTCTCTCTCTTCTCTCTCTCTCTTCTTTTCTTTTCTCCTCCTTCTCTCCTCTTTCTTCTTCTCTCTTTTCCTCTCTTCTCTCACACTCACTCCTCTCTCCTCAACAAGGTTTTGCCTAGAGTGCTTGAATTTCCCAGAAATTCTTTTTGTTCTTTCTAAAAGGGGAAAAAGAGAAGCAGATTTCAGAAAATTTTTGTGTTTGGTGTTTTGGGCGTGCGGCGCGCGGCGCGCGCGGCGCGCGGTGTGTTTGTGTGGTGGTTGTGTGTGTGGGGTTTTTGTGTGTGTGGGGGTTTGTGTGTGTGGGTGTGTGTGATTTGGTGGGGGTGCGTGCCAGTTTTTCGAAATGAGTTTTTTTTTACACCCTTTCGAAAATTGGGGTTTTTCTCTTTTTCCTGATTTCATTATTTACTTCCAGGCTATTTTTTCCTCTGATGATTTTTTTTCAAGTCTTCCCTTTTAAGGGGAAAAATTTATATCGTTATTGATTTTAAAATTAAAAAAAAAATTTTCAGTTTTCTCCGCAATGGCGCAGTGGTTGCGTTTTGGGTTGGAATGGAAGGGTCGCGGGTTTTCAAAATCCCTTAAGAGTCATGGGTTTTTCGGCCCCGGCCCCACTCCCCCCTTTTGTGGTGTGTGTGGGTCAGTGGGAAGGATGGGACAACAAAGTCGAGCTTATCCACTTTATGAATGCGAGTTTGGGAGAGGGGCGTTGTAAAATTTACCTGCCCAAATGCAGTTGTTGTATCCCCGGGCCCTTTCGACGCTGAAATAATTTATTTGCATGAAGCAAAAAAAGTACACCCATGTCAAGTGTCTAAAAGCGCTTTAACGCCCTTGCAAGTATTAATCTCGTCCTATCATTATTGATATTATGCAGTAAAAGAATAATTTTTGCTTGATTCCGTGGCCCCGGTTGCTTGATTTCATGGTGCCCCTAGTTTTTGTTTTTCCCAAAACATTTGTGTCTGTGATGAGTTTTGTTTAAAAGCTTTTCAGGGTTAAAAGTTCACGGAGAATTTTTTTCTTTTATACGGGATAATGGAATAAACGTTGTGTGTTGTTTTTACATTCAGTCCCGGTGTATGCAGTTTTGTCCATTTGTATCTGTTTCCACCGGCAAAAGGTATCTTACGAAAATGGCGTTGGATGGACGTTGTGGGATTACTACCCCCGGGTGGGGTTTTTCTTACTCAGTCTGGCTCCCCGACTGTTGTCAGTAAAGGGGGGGGGGGGGGGGGGGGGGTTTTGGGGGGGGGGGGGGGCTTAACAGGTTGTGTCCCGGTATGTTAGCTCAGAAAAGGCATTTTTAAACACCCCCAAAGTAAACCTAGCAGCAGTGCGCAGGATCTCCTCCTTTTTCTTGTGGGGGCCCAGCGGCGGCCCCGATATTGATAGGTCCCCTGCATTTTTTAAACCTTGAGGTGCGATAATTATCAGAAATCTGGGTTGGTTGGTTGGGGTGGAGGATCGTGGTGAGCGGCGTGGGTTTAAAAAACAGCAGGGCAGGTATGGACTGAAGATGGGAAACCACAAAAAAGAAAAACAAAAAAAAAAGATCTAAAACAGTCGTCCAAGTGGGCCCCTATGGCTGTAGATTTACTATAGAGAAAACCCCCTCTGTGTGTATCTTCGTTTTTGTCTATAACTTGTGTCTGTGTTTGTGTTTGTTTGTGTTGTGTGTGTGTGTGGTTGTGTGTGTGTGTGTTGTGGTGTGTGTGTGTGTGGTTTGTGTGTTTATTTTTTATTTACTTTTTTAATCTTTTATATCGGGATAATGGAAAAGACTTATGTGCTTTTTTACATCCCGTCCCCCTGTGTTGCGGGTTTGTCAATTCTGTATTGTTCCACGGGCACACAATGGCCTATCTTACGAAAAGCGGAAAGGATGTAACGTTTTTTGCGCAAGATTTTTTGCATCTTCGAACACGGGGGGGGGGGCCCTTTTTGGGCTGTGTGTGGGGTGTGTGTGTGTGTGTGTGTGTTGTGTTTTGTGGTGTGTGGTGTGGGTTTTATGTGAGAGAAGAGAGAGAGAGGGAGAGAGAGGGGAAGACCAGTGGGGCCCTTATAAACTTCTTAAGTTACACACACACAACACAAAACCCCAAAACACACACACACACACACACACACACACACTCACACCAAAAATACCCACTTGAAAAAAAAAGCTTTATCTTTTCATCTTTTGGGAAATTCATAGAATAAAAGGGGACAACACACTCTCACATCCAAAATAATATTTTTTTATTTTATTTTTTTGTCCTTTTTTTTTTTTTTTGCTGCTGCCTTATCATTTTGCGTTTCTGGGTTGTTTTTTCTTTTTTTCCCTTTCTTTTCAATGATAGACAAAGCTCTCTTTTTAACCTTTAAAGATATCTGTGTATTTTTTTTATTGTTTTGTGTTTGGAGGGGCGATTTTCCCCGTTAGTTTCAGTTTGTTTTTTGGGGTTTTATTGTTTGGGGGAGAGATAAGGGGAAAAGGAAAGGAAGGGGAAGGAAGAGGGCAAAAAGAGAGGGGGAGAGAGAGAAAAGAGAGAGAGAGAGGAAAAGAATAAAAAAGAACAGTTTTGGTTTTGAGGGGGTGTGTGGTGGGGGTGTGGGGTATGTTTAAAACAAATTTTTAAAAATAAATATATATATTTTTCTTTTATTCGAGGGGAAAAAAGGGGGGGGGGGGGGGGGGGGAAAAAGACTCATGTCTGTTTTTCATCTAGTTTTCCCCTGTGTTTTGCAAGTTTTTGTCAATTTTTTCACCCCCTTTTTCACCGGGACACAAAGTTTTTGTGTGTGTGTGTGTTTGGGTTTGTATTTTTGTGTGTGTGTGAATTTGGGGGTGCGTGTGTGCATGGGTGTATGCGTGTGTGTATGCGTGTATGCGCGCGCGCACGTGTGCGTGTGTGTGTGCGTCCGTGCATGTGTGTATGTGTGTGTGCATGTGCGTGCGTGCGGGTGTGTGTGTATTGGGTATGCGGGGCGCGCACGTGTATGTGTGTCTCTGGGGTGTGTGTGTTTTAACTGACCAGATACTTCAACACGGAGATGAAAGTTTCGTTCTCCTTCTGCAAAAACAAAACCACACCCACACACACACACACACACACACACACACACACCCCACACACACACACACACACACACCCACCACCACACACACACCACACACACACACACACACACACAAACACCTCACACAAACACCCCCCCCCCCCACCCCACACAACACACCACACCCCACAACACACACACTTCACACACACAGTACACCCCCCCCACACACACACACTACCACACACACACTCATACACAAAACCACACACTCACACACACCCCAACACACACACACACAACACACACACAACACACACACACACTACACCCCCCCCCCCACACCCCACACAACTACACACACACACCACCCCCACACACACACAAACACACAACCCACCCCCCTCCCCACACACCCCCACATACACCCCCCCCCCCCCCCCCACACACAACACTCAAAACACACACACTCACACAAAAACCACACACACACACACTACAACCCCACCCACCCACCCCGCCCCACAAAACACTACACCCCACCCCCCCACCCCCCTCCACACACACACAGAGAAAAAAATTTAAGGGTTGTTGTTGTTGTTAGTTTGCCAAAATGGGCCAACTCTTATATGCTTTTTATGTGGAGATAGCTCCTTTTGCCAGACAATCCCTGATGGCTCAGCGCCTCTGCGTCCCCCTTGTAGTGGCTTTTGTAAGCATGGCAGGCGGGGACAGGGGGTTTCTTTCTCCGTCTGTTCTTGTCTGTCTGTCTTTAGTCTGTCTAGTTGTGTGTGTGTGTGTTGTGTGTGTGAGTGTGGTGTATGGGTGTGTGTTGTGTATGTCTGTCTAGTCTGTGTGTGTGTTATGTGTCTGTCTGTCTAACTAGTCTATGTGTGTGCACTGTGTCTGTCTATCTTGTTGTCTAGTTGTGTGTGTGTGTGTGCTGTGTGTGAGTGAGTGTGTGTGTCTGTTGTCTGTCTAGTCTGTGTTGTGTGTGTGTCTGGTCTGTCTGTCTAGTGTGTCTGTCTATCTAGTCTGGTCTGTCTGTCTAGTCTTCTGTCTGTCTATTGTCTGTCTGTCTGTCTGTATATCTAATCTATATATCTGCCTTGACTGTCTGTCTGTCTGTCTATCTATTATCTATCTGTCAGTTCGTCTTCTGTCTATCCATCCATCCATCCATCCAATCTCTCTCTCATCTCTCTCTCTCTCTCTCTCTCTCATATATATATATATATATATCCTTCCATCCTTCATCCATCCAATCCATTACTATCTATCTTTTGTTATCTATCTGTCTGTCTGTATGTCTGCCTGCTCTGCCTGCCTTGTTTGTCTGTCTGTCTGTCTGTCTGTCATTCACATGGGGGGTGGGGGTTTTTTTTCCAATGGCGCTCTTTGAGAAGAAAAAATGATACCAGTCAAGATCTCTGTCACTCTCTGTCTGTCTACTGGGTCTCTCCTCTCTGTTCTCTGTCTCTGTCTTCTCTCTTTCTTCTCTCTTATCTCTCTCTCTCTCTCTCTCTCTCTCTCTCTCTCTCTCTCTCTTCCTCTGGTCTGTCTCTTTCTCAATATTCTGTTTCTTTCTCTCTCTCTCTCTCTCTCTTCTCTCTTCTCTCTCTGTGTGTCTATTACTCCCCACCCACCTTCCACCTCTTTCTCTGTCTTTCTGTCTATTGTCTGCTTGTTCTGTCTGTTGCGTTGTCTATCTGGTTCTGTTTATCTGTCGCCGCCCCCCCCCCCCCCCCCCCCCCCCCCCCTCTTCCCACTGT
>CM054136.1:77123148-77128148 GCA_028751875.1 Rapana venosa | reverse complement strand
CATCATGTGCTTTTTTTACATCCTGTCCCCGCCCTTAGGGATAATAAAATAAAACCAATACCCATACACTCACATAGTAGGAAAAAATACATACAAAACATACACACACACACACACACACACACACACGCACACACACACACGCACACACCACACACACACAAACAAAACAAAACAAAACAGAAAGAAAAAAACAACAATAAACAAAGCAAAACAAAAAAAAACACAATTACAACAAAAAAGCAAACAGCAAAGAAACCAAGAGAAGAGAGAGAGAGAGAGAGGGGAGAGAGAGAGAGAGAGAGAGGAGAGAGAGAGAGAGAGAGAGAGAGAGAGTGTTCAGACTTTAGACAGGTAGACAGAGACAGAGAGAGGGAGGGAGGGAGAGCGAGACAGAGACAGACAGAGAGAGGGAGGGAGGGAGAGAGAGGGAGAGAGAGAGAGGAGAGAAGAAGAGGAGAGAGAGAGAGAAGAGAGAGAGAGAGAGAAGAGAGAGAGAGAGAGAGAGAGAGAGAGAGAGAGAGAGACTCTGACACTGACTCTAACACTGACACCGAAAGAAGTTTATTGACATTACAGTCATATTGACAGCGGGTACACACATAATAAACTCCCGAATTTGAGACAATGCATGGCACTGGACAAAACTTATACAAATTACTATAATTGCAAATGAAGAGAGACACAGAGAGAGTCAGACAGACAGACAGACAGAGACAGAGACAGACAGAGAGAGACACAGAGAGAGGCGGAGAGAGAGGCAGAGAGACAGAAAGAGACAGACAGACAGACAGACAGACAGAAAGAGAGAGAAACAGACAGACAGACAGATAGAGAAAGAGGCAGACAGACAGACAGACAGACGGACAGACAGAAAGACAGACAGAGACAGACGTTTATTACTTGAAAGCTTTCAAGCTCATGCAACAATGAACATAACACAACCTGATTCACTGAGGTTGAAAACCACTTACATGTTTTTCTTTAATGTGAAGAAAACAACATATGCAGTCACACACATACACACACACTACACACTCACACATACACTACACACTACACACTCACTCACTCACACACACACACACACACACACACACACACAACACACACACACACACACACACAACACACACACACACACACACACACACACACACACGCGCGCGCAGGTGTGTAGGAGCATGTGTGTGCGTGTGTATGTATATTTTGTGTAATTTGTATTTTCCAATGTATTATCTTATCGATTTTCCTCTTTTTACTGGTTCAATTTATTGGTAAAGGTTGCAATAATGTAGTATTTCAGTATTATCATTAAGAAATTTGTTTTTTTGATAGATGGCTTGATGAAAAAAAGCAAATGCATTGCTTATTCAATGTACCATCTGGAAATAGAAAATTTGACTTGACTTCACATACACACACACACACACACGCACACCACACACACACACACACAACACACACACACACACACACACACACACACACACACACACAAAACACACACACACACAACACACACACACACACACAACACACACACACACACCACAACACACACACACACAGGGGGACGGGATAGCCTAGTGGTTAGAACATTCCGCTCGCAATCTGACGACCTGGGTTCGATTCCCGTTCAAGGGGAAATTTTCCCCCTGGAGTTAATATCAGTGCAGACTCCACTCTCCCCAAAAGTCCTTCGGATGAGACTATAAACCGAGGCCCCGTGTTCGAACGCATGCAGAACATCTTGCGCACACGTTAAATCCTGTTCCACTTTTCGGAAGAGTAGGGCATTGTGTGCCGGTGGGAACAGATGACAGAATTGACAAACCGCATACACACGGGGACTTGATGTAAAAAAAGCAAATAAGTGCTTATTCCATTATCCTCGATATAAAAAAATAAATTATACTAAAATAAATAAATAAAATAAATAAATAAACACACACACTGTACCATCTGCAAATAAAAATTTTACATTGACCCTTTTACTTTGACTCACTACACTACACTACACTACACCACACCACACCACACCACACCACACCATACCACACCCTCACACCACACACACACACTACATACACACACATACCCACGCACGTGTGTGAGTATGAGTGTGTGTATATATGCATGCACGAACGCATGTATGTATCTATCTATCTGCCTGACTGTGTCTATAACGTGTTCTGACAATAGGGTTGTCACTGTCTTTTACACCTAGCCCCCTCTCCGCATAAAACAGGGTGGGGGGGGGGGGGGAAGACTGATTCATTTTGCCGAAGGGTAACAGAATCGATTTCTAGTTTGCAGTGTGGGAAAACGCTGTATGTAACACCTTTATGCCCTTCGGGGGTCTGAATAGTTTTCAATGCCAAACCCCTGTCCCTGCTTTTTTTTTTTTTTTGCTGATTCCAAGTTTAATGCAGTTGAGGTGTTCAAGTAATCGTGCGTGGCAGTACATGGGATTTTTTTTGTTTTTGGAATGAGGGGCTTACCCAACAAAATGTTCCTTTGGTTTGGTTGTTAATGTTGTTGTTGTTGTGTGTCTTTTACTGATTCTCTGCATGTGTGTGTGTTGTGTGTGTGTGTGTGTGTGTGTGTGTGTGTGTGTGTGTGTTTTGTGGGTGTTTGAGTGTGCGTGTTTGTGTGTGTGTGTGTGTGTGTGTGTGCGTGGGTGTGTGTTTCTCTTTCAATCTGCCTCTGTGTGTAGGTGTGTGTGTGTGTTTGTGTGTGTGTGTGTGTGTGTGGTGATGTGTGTGTGTGTGTGAGTCTCTCTCTATTAAATTTTGATTTGTGTGTGTTTCAGTCTCCTTGCTCTGTGTGTGTGTGGTGCGTTGCGTTCGTGTGCGTGTGCACATGCAAGTGTGTGTGTGGTCATGCATGCATGTGTGTGCATGTGTGCATGTGTGTGCATGTGTGTGTGTGTGGTGTGTGTGTGCATGTATGTGTTGTGTGCATGGATTTCTAGTTTGCAGTGTGGGAAAACGCTGTATGCAACACCTTTATGCCCTTCGGAGTCTGAATAGTTTTCAATGCCGAACCCCTGTCCCTGCTAGTTTTTGCTGATTCCAAGTTTAATGCTCTTGAGGTGTTCAAACAATCGTTCGTAGAAATATGTGGGTTTTTTTTTTTGTTTGTAGTGACGGGACTTATGCAATAAAATTCCTTGGTTTGTTCTCTCTCTCTTCTCTCTTCTCTCTCTCTCTCTCTCCATCTCTCTCTCTCTCTCTCTCTCTCTCTCTCTCTCTCTCTCTCTCTCTCTCTTCTCTCTCTCTCTCTTCTCTCTCTCTCTCTACTTGCTTCTATCTAGAAAACAGGCAACAGTGTGTCTCAATAGGTACAACTACATCCAAACTACAAGCCGTCAATTATGGAGTACCACAAGGACCCATACTAGGACCTATTCTCTTCTCTCTATACATAAACGACCTCCCTCTCCACATCAAATCCAAATGCGAAACTATTTGCTGATGACACAACTATTCATAGAGCCCAGTAACCTTATCTATCTGGCAATGCATTACAAAAAAGTGTTGATCAGTTTATTGAATGGCCCGAACTAAACCATATGTCTATACACCCCCAAAAAACAAAATGCATGCTTATTACCACTAGACAAAAGCGTCAAAACTTAACCCATAAAACTTACTCCCATCAAAATTAAAAAGGAAGTAATTGAAAAAACCCTATCACCACAAGGTTTTTGGGGGTAACAATTGATGACAATCTCAGTTGGTTTTCTACCACATATCTCAACTATGCAAATACATGTCCCAAAGAGTTTTACCAATTTCTAAAATCAAGCACTTTCTTGACTTTCATTCAAGGAAACTTTTTCTTCCAATCTTATTACAATCCTCAATAACTCTGCTTCTACCCGTGGGATTCTGTAGTGCAAACATATGAAACCTTTTACTGAGTCTGTATAAACGTGCTCTCAACGGGTTTCCTTTTAAAAAGGACAAGCTTACAAGAAGCTGACTATACTAAATTTTAAATATTCCCCCTTACACCAACGTTTAAAATATAAAAAGGAGTCATGATGTTCAAGTTCATGACAGGAACTGTTCCATCATACTTAATAGACAAATTCCCCCTAAACCAATCCAGAAATACTATTAAAGCCTAGTGTCCAATTCCGGAATAGACTTATTCAAAACTAGTCTACTTTTCTCAGGCCCTATCTGTGGAACTCCCTTCCTGATTCAGTTAAACAAACTCAACATAAACAATCTACAAAAAATCAAATTTTCAACTCACTTGATACATCAAAATAACAAACCACAGTCCATAGCCTTAAAAACAAAGTTGCATATCCTCCCTTTCCTATCTTGCCCTTTCCCTCTTACCTATCTGCCCTGCCCTTTCCCCTTTACCGTCTTTCTGTCAGACCTTGTCCCCCCCCCCTCCCCCCCCCCCCCCCCTCTCTCTTCTCTCTTCTCTCTCTCTCTCTCTCTCTCTCTCTCTCTCTCTCTTTTCTCTCTCTCTCTCTCTCTCCCCCCCCTTTTTCAAATTTTTTATTGTTGTTGATAAGTGAGTTTACCAAAGCGAAACTTTTTTTTCTTCTTTTTTTTTCTTTTTCTTTCTTCTTCTTCTTTCTTTTTTAAAATTTTTTATTCACTATGTTATAAGAAATATATCTATCATAACAATAATATGTGTTAATCTGTACGAGTATAATGAAAAAGAGTTGTTGACAGTGATGATGTGCTGTTGCGAATCATATTCAGTATTTTTTCTATGTCGTTCTCGTTTGTTTTTACAAACAAAAAGCATTTTTCTTTCAACCCCACACACACACACAACACACACACACACAACCCCCACACACACACACACCACTCCTTCCTCCCTCCCCCTCCCCCTCCCCTCATTTCTTCCTCCCCCTATCTCTCTCTCTCTTACTTACAATGTATAGATGTTCATTTTATGACTTAGTGATTTTTTCCTTATTGTAAGAGTGTATTGGATTGGGTTATTTTTTTTTTTTC